>JBBBVU010000016.1:17493826-17536524 GCA_037177055.1 Atherinosoma microstoma
ACACACACACACACACACACACACACACACACACACACACACACACACACACACACACACACACACACACACTGATACACTGATACACTCTCCTGCCTGTCTACCGGAGGAAAGTCTTAAGTACCTTAACCCAGACCAAAGCGGCTGCCATGTTCAATTAGTTTTCAGTTACACACACACACACACACACAATGTAGAGACAGCAGATGAAAGCAATCAAGGATCTTCAATGAAACTACACTAGTAGTTAATCACATTGGCCTTACTTCTTTCCAGCAATACAAGAGAGAAATGAATTATGTCTGTCTGTTTTTAAACATAATAACATCATGGTTCTGCTTTCTTAATGTATTATTAAGATAAATGACTAAAACATCACATGAAAAGACTGTTTAAAGACCAGAAATGGCATACATACTGGCAGGGTTACAGCTGGAATTTAGGCTTTTTCCAGTTCTTGTGTATTTTAGTTAAAGTTCTAACAACTAAAATTTCTTATTTTAATTTGAGGTAGAAAATGCTTCAAATCCTAAGGGGTGGCGTGTAGTTACGATACAGTCAGACTGTAATACCCTGATAGTGTGTTTACATTATATCCTATAAATGGAAGTAAATTCTTTCAGGGCTTTTTACTACATGATGTGAACATTTTAAAGCTAAATACACATAAAGTGACAGACTATTTTTGTTTAGAGAAAAAAGCAGATCGTTTTCATGTAAGTGTCTGATTTAGATCAGAAATGTATTTATGTATTGATGGTTGCTTTTTGTGATTTGATATGAATGGAAGTAATCGTGTTAAATCAACATGTGGTATCATCTCATATTGATCACTGGTCGCTCAATTGGATCGGTATCTTATCGTAGCAGAAGTGTTGCAAACATTGAATCGATAAATATATCATGTTGTGATCAAACGTTTGATTTACACCCAAATGGTTTTTTAAGGTTCTATAAAACAACTATTTAGAGTATCGACTGCTTTTACAGTTTATAGTTAGTGTGTATGATGTATTCCATTTTATTACAATATGAAAATTGTTTCCCCTTAATCTTTCTATTTATATTTATGGCAACAAAACAAAACAACAAAAAATTAAAAAAATATATCTACTAATATAATGTAGTGGGAAATGAAAATCAATTTTTGTCATAAAAAAACTACCTCAAAATACTGACTTAATATCTTAAAGTAATAAGTAAGTCACTTAGAAGTATGGCTTTGAAATAAACTTTGAGTGTGTATCCAGATTTTTGGTACTTTGCCATTATTCAGAGATAATTCCTCAGTCTCCAATAACTTTAATAACTTACTGGATGTTTTCTGCATGATTGTAAAAACTGTTTTTATAATAACCGGAGGCTCAGGCTGAACATTTATCTCCTTCCTAACCTCTTTTGGGGTTAGCTATGCTGTTTTCTTGCCACTGATTCAAACGCCCAGCTTGTTATGTTAATTAGACAGATGTTTGGAGTTTTATGCTTAAAAACAATGCAGGATGCTTCTTGGTTTCATTCAGCACTAAAACCCACAACCTATTGCAGAGCAAATAACAAGAATTAAACTGCATTTTCCAAGCAACAGGGTAAAGTTTTCTAAAAGAACTATATGTTTTCTATGTGGAGAGTTACCCAGACTCAGAAATTGCAGAATCTGTCAGAAATAAATGTTCTTCAATGCCTCAGATGACTGTATTTTATTTATTGCCATTCTTGGACATCAGTTACCTATTTTCATATGTTTTTAAAAAGCAAGTGTTTCCTGTGGGGATGCTTATGTTGGAGGGATGCTGTAGGTCTCATTGATGGAAAATAATACCTTCTCCTGAAAGAGCTCATCCAAATTTACATTGTGTGCACTTTCAAGCATATTAGACCTCTAATTGTCATTAAAATGCTCCAGTGTTCACACCTCTCTTATTTCTCTTTGTTCCAGCCCAGACAGCATCGCTACTTGTTGGTACATCCTGCTCTCAGGATCAGTCTTTGTCAAGGAGCACATGTACCTGGCAAGGTGCTGGTATGTACACACTGAGTACACACTCACGCACACACACACAAAAGGCAACAGAACAACATCATGATGGTGGTGACACAAGGAGGTGTCTTTGGTAGTGAGCAGATGTGGGATTTCTCTGACATGGCACATGAAGCTGCACTATCTTGGCAGTTGCCAGATAGAAGATGTGTGTGTGTGTGTGTGTGTGTGTGTGTGTGTGTGTGTGTGTGTGTGTGTGCGTGTGTGTGCGTGTGCGTGTTCATCTGTGAAATGATAAAGACTGCATGTCACAGAGCTGTAAGACATGAAAAGATGGGTATTACTGACGTGTAAGGGAACACGCAAATACACATTTTTACCTGATGTCTGTAAGTTCATGTTGAGCTGTGCAGAGCAGATATGTCATGTCTCTCAGTCCTTTCACAACTCAAAATGACAGAAAAGTATTTCTAAACCTCGGCCATCCTCAGACAAGTCTCCCTCTCTGTTGTCATTAATGTTGCTGTATGATGGAGGCAGCTCCTGCCGATTCAAACTGTTTTACTCAGCTAGTTGTAGAAGGAAAGTGGCAGTTTCTCTCCATGAGTATTTTCTCTTGAGTCTGTCATGATGTTACAAATTGGGAAAATCCGAGAGGTGTGGACGTTCTTGCCAACCTTTAACCAAATTCCCCTGTTTGCTACTTTCTTTGTCGTGCTCCTAGCTGTGTCTTTTCTGACTGCCCCAGAGTATCAGACATGCTAGATATGTGGTTGCAGACTGCATCGCAAATAGTGATTGATAATTGTTGATTGAACTGGGAATGCATTTTATCTGTGAAGTTTTTGCGAAAATTGAGCTCAAAATGTTGTAGTATGATTTGTCCAGTTGCTCAGTCTCTGCCCAAGTTGGCTCTAAAAGGTGCACCTCATAAGTTTTCATAATGTTTCAGTAAAGAAAGGGAACTACTGCATGTACAGTTCCTGTTATGTTGTTCTCTGTAGAGTTTTCAGTGTTTTCCAGTGTCTATTAGGTTTCCAGTTTCATTGTATTTGAGGTTATTCCCCCCCCCCATATATAACTGGATGTTAACCATATTTTACACTGATTGAGATGAAAATTACTGCAGTATATTGCTCAAGAATAGCCACTTCTATTGTTCTGATAATTGTACATTGTACAAAAAAACAAAATAATCCCCAAAAACAAAATATTTTAATGTCTACACACTGTCTTAATGACAACCCTGAAACTGTCTGTCTCCCTAGTACTTATTGCCTTGGTTTTCAAACTGTGGGGTGCAGCAATATGACGGGGGGTTTGGATTAGGGTTCAGTATATTGGACTTGGAGGTCGTAAGTCTACCTCGACTTTCTGAGTCGGATATTCAACTTTAAGGGGCGTTCTTGTTGTATTTCCAACTGGGCACTTGGAAAAACTGGCTTCCAAGTACAAATCGAATGCACCATAATAGTGTGAACGCAACAGAGATCAGGATTTACTGAAACCAAAGCTATATCGGGGGGGGCTGGGAATGGTTTTCCCTTTCCGAGGGGGGGGGGGCATGGTAGAAAAAGTTCTAGAACCGCTGACTTATTGCAACCTTATATTTGGCTGTTTGTGATATTGGTTATCTCAGTCCTGGTCCTCAGGACTGAGATAACTGCTGCCCTGCATGTTTTAAGTATTCGCGTACTTTAACACACCTGACTGAAATGAATGGCTCATTAACAGGCTTGCTAATAACTTAACAAGCAGTTCAAGTAATCTGAATCAGGTGTGCTGTATGCGTCTACAAGTGACATCAGACTAGAGTGTCTTCTAACTTCTTCAGTTTTATTTGAGGATGTGGAAGGTCACATTCACACCAGGACCGTCTTGGGGGACTTTTTTTGATTGGGTGGGAAATTCAGAAAATATTTGCACCTTCCTTTGGCTTGGTTTGCTTTCAAACTGCACTTTAATGGTTAACAAGAATCTGTCTACCCTGAGCAGGCAATGCAGCGAGCGATCCAAAATAATGTGCTAAGACTTGTTCTACATCACTTCCTCTCTTTGGCTCACATCCAACCTTTGAAAACCAAAGTATACCCAGACTAAAATTTGCTGTGTCATCATGTTCAACTTCAGCATCTGCTTTAGCTTCACTTTCTGAACTTTCTCCATCCATTTTCACCGCTCAACATCTCTAATAACGCCGCTGCTCTGCTACATGTTTAATGGTGCAGCGGTGAAAAAGGTCCCCCCTCAAACAGCAATAGACCTCTTAAATCATCAAGATTATCCAGCTGCTCATATGTGCTGCAAGTTAAATCCTGAATTTTCTAAAAGGAAGTTGGTGGCAGTGGAGATGACATAGAGGAGTCCTGTTTGACTAAACTAACTGCACAGTCTTTAAAACCTCAGCCGCTTGATTTTACTGTTACAAAGTTCATTTATTTGATACGTATTCACTGCAGACTCCTCCATCCTGAGGCCCTAGTTTCAGCATTTCACCCCTAAAAGAGATTGCAATACATCCAGACATCATCCAGCTGGCAGGAGACAATAGTACCAGCATGACAGGTGTCCTAGGAGAGAGGTGCTGCAGTCGAAGCCTACTGGACGTCAACATTTACTCATTTGATAAGCTCATATCATGAAATACCAAGCTGTACTCTGTAGACCGGTCAGTGCCAAAAACAACTTGAAATCCCTTTAACTGAAGCGTTGCACCTGTTTAAACACTGAAGTTGATTTTAATGGTGAAAACTGTGACAGTGATTGCCTGAGGTTGGCCTTCAGCTCTGTGTTCACCCTCACTCTGTTATTATGGTTGGACTGAAACAGAGAAAATTCATGCCAAAAACAGAAAGGAAGGGTGCATATATCTGCTGTTCAGTAATATCTGGAGAACAAGGCTGGACTTTCTGGATTGCTAAAGGGTGTTGGTCACAAATTGGGAATGATGGCTAAAGGATGGTCTGGCACAACACTCAAAATACCACCATATAATCTTATTAGCTCCTTTCAGTCCTGGAAATCTCTTAGGCTCCCCAGTAGAAGTCATTGGCAACTTTTCCAGCTTTCACATGTGTTGTGTTCTCAGCTAACTGTCTGCAGTTTTCATTTCTGCCCCGAGAAAGGAATAACATGCATTGGGTCATGGAGGATCCAAGGTGCATTTAGTTTAGATTAAGTTTGAGTGATTTCCATTTTTTTCATATAAAGGGATTAAAAGTGATTCATTCCTGTGTGGATGATGCCCCAGCGTGAAAAGGAATTTAAAAAGTCAGAATGTTGACCTTAAAAACACTTTGTGTTTATTTTCATTTTAAAGGTCTAGAAAAAACCTAGAAAACAATCATATTGGCATCTGACTGGTATCTGCAGTGGTAAAAGGGACCCTGTGGAGTCATTCCAGGGGCAAATGCCCCTGCTGTAGTAATGGATTAGTTATCTGCGCTACATCACCAATCAGCAGTGATGGAAATAGGATATGTAGGTGGGCGCTCTAATTTTCACCCTATTTCCTGCACGATGCTGCGAACAATCACCAAGACAATGAGGGCTTGTTGCCTCTCTTGGCAACTTCTGCAACGCTCAGTCATTTCAGCCACAATTTCCTTTCTCCAGAGAAAACATTAAATAAAAGATGCTCCATTCTTCTGTTGACTAACTCTGTTTCTCAGTTTATAAAATGTCAAACTCACTGTTGGACAGCTTATTTGTTTATTTATTTGCTTAAAAATGGCAAGTGACCATTATTAAAACAGTCTGTTTCCCCCCCTTACACTATGTGCTATAGCAACTAAATACAGAAAAGCAGGCGCGTATAGGATGCACAGTTAGAGATCTAATGTCTTCCTCATCTCCGTTTGTCACTTCCAGTTGCAAGAAAAAGCAGAACTGAAACTAAGTGCAACATTTTTTTGTTGATTTGTTTCCTGTACAGCAGCAAGTGACCGACTGTAGCAGAGAGCGTAAATGGCTGAGTATCACTAACCTCAGGCCAGCTTGGACCGTGTGTGTGTGTTTGTGTGTTTATGTGTGTGTCATAGTAGCATTGGGTCAGTTGATAACTGAGTGGAGGGTGGGAAAAATGGGTGGCCTGCAAAGGACCAGAGGAGGGTGTGTTTGTGTGTGTGTGTTGGAGTACTATTAGCAACAGGGGGTTTGGGAAGGGTCACAGAGGGAGCTAATAGGGGGAGTTGCGTGTGTGTGTGTGTGTGTGTGTGTGTGTGTGTGGAATGCGGAACCCCTGGCAGAGCAGGGGATGGCCATGTGTTCCTGAGCAGCCTGCCCGCCCGGAGCCCAGAAGCACATCCAGGCAGGAAATGAGCAGGCAACACACTCTGACACACACACACACACACTGACAAACACACACCTCGTTGGAGCCAGCGAACAGACAGACAAGTGAACAGAGAGAGAACACACCCCCTCCCCAGTTTAAGGCGAGCTGAAAGCTCGATGGCCACTAGTCCTTCTTTCTGAGGAAACTTCTCATTTGAACACTCTGGAGCAGAAAAGCAGCCGGTTTGGATCTGATTCTGGATCACCTCCACGCTGAACTTTTCCTCCTCTTTGTGGATAACATGCTGGATATTAGCAGGAATTCAGACAAGCGGACCCCCGGTATTCCCGTTCCTGGTTAGTAACGTTAAAGTTTTTGTTTCACTGTGACTTGAAAGACGCTTCCTTGCTGGAAGAGCAATCTCCGTCTAATTCAGCTGAGATTTTTCAAAACTCCCTCGCTCCCTCTTTCTGCATTCTTCACCCCAGCATGCTTCATTTCCTGCCTGCCATCGTTTAAACAACTGGATAGCCAGGAACTCCCCACGGCTCTGTGGCAGGATAACTCACAACCGCTGGGCCTCTTAGTGCTGGAAACACACCACCAGCTTCTGTGGGTTGCTTTTCTCTATCACCACTGATTATCTTAAACAGAAGCAGCACTCTTTCTTTCCACAATACAACCACCATTAAACACCTACGAGGGGCGAAGTGTTGGTGCTGGCAGCTGTTGGGAAATTATTGATGAGGCAGGGAAAAAAGAGGAAATTCTGAGAGAAAGTCTGTAAATAGATTCTCTATTTTGCGTTTGATGTTGTGAATACAGAGAGTAAATTCAGTCCACAGTGTGGTGTAATAAAACACACAAGGGCATGAAATGCACATACATTTCTTGGTTGTGTTTACCATCAGTTCATCATCCTGCTTACTTCCTTAAAGCTTCACAGCTCTTAGAAATCTGCTAAGTTTTAATCTGATTCTTCTTGTTTCTTTGAAACGTTCTGCGCTGTATGTAAGTGAAGATCAGAACAAGATTATTAACTGAGTTGGGCAATGTTTGCATGTTCTGTCAAGTGTGACTGGTTATCTCTCTTTATGCTCTGAATAGACCTTAACTGGCTGCATTTGAGCTGAGCAGCAGCTGCCCCCTTTCAAACAACCACCTACATCATTCCTTTGTGGTAGTTTTGGTGTGTGTGCCGGTGGTCTGTCTGTTAAACATATGAGTGCAGGCCAGCTCTCCAGTCTTGTTTAATGCTTGTGTGAGTCAGCATGGTCAGTGTTAGCCAACCAAACATTAAAACTGCAGAGAGCACAGAGAAGCAGAATCCTGTACAGTATGTGTGTGTGTGTGTTATACAGTGGTCTGTGGTTTTATTTTCTAACTCCTGCTCGTTGTAACCATGGAAACGTTAGTGCCAAGTTGCCATAAACTTCTGCTTTGGTTAAATTGTTTTGAAAATGAAACTCTTAAACTTAGAGTCAAATTACGCACTGTCTGTACTAGACAATAACACGGTTAGCTCGGAAAGCTAACTAACGTCTTTAGGAAGTGAAGAATTTAGCAGGCCTTCGTTTTTTACATGTTTTTCTGACTGCACACCTGCATGAAAACCTGTTGCTCACTCATTCATGTCAATTAAACCAATTAAACCTGCTCTGCTACATAGCTAGGATAGCAATCATGGTACTCCAACAAACGAAAAAAATGTAAAACAGGTTTTTCCATCAAAGGATTTTAACCTTTCTTGACTTTTAGCTTACAGCAATGTGCTGAGGTGACCAATCAAATGCACAACAGCACACATTCCAAGGGGGGTATTCTGTAGTTTTCCACTTGCCTTACAATATTTCTAGTGAAATTATACATTTGCTGGTGATTTCTCTCTTTTTCTTTTGTCTTTTTATTTGAGAAATTTGCAAATTTAGTATATTTTTATTTTCAAATTTCTTTGAAAATTAATAAGATATTTATTTTAACTTAATTCCAGTAATTGATATTCTGACATACTGTTGCAGGTAGCTTCCTTTAGAAAAACAAAATCTTCTTTTTTTTTTGAAAAAGAAGAAGAAACTTTTCTAGTTTTTTTTTTTTTACTTCCCCTGCCTTATTTTCAAAATAGTTAAGTATGTAAGTCTATCAAGTTCAGTTTTGATGAACCACATCAGACATGCTGATAATGTCTGGTTTAGCGGGAATCAGTTGGGGTGTATGGTGTTGACAGACGAAGGCATTATGTCTTAGAGTTCAATTCAGATTTTTTTATTAAGATGTGATTTTATTTTATTTTTTATGTCTGTCCATATATACAGTACTTTATATGTGACGTCTCAGACTTGCCACACGCAGCACAATGTGTTAATGGAAGTAAAAAGATGCTTAATTTGTTTGTGTGTGTATCAATTTTGAAGTTGTTGTGACATCATAACTGACAAAATTATGATATAACATTGTTTAGTCTGTTGGTTTTTACATTTGATCTTTTACATTTGATCACTTCAATGACGTAAAAGTCAGATGAAATGCGACATGACCGTTGAGACTGAGGTCACTTTGGATCTTTGGAGATGTATCTGATTTGGGACAACATATGAAAGTGACCTGGGTTGGATTTGAAAAAATCTTATTTGTGTTGTTCAGACTGTGATAAAAATAAGTCAGATCTGGGTCATATGTGGGCAAAACAGTCGGATCTGGGCCACTTTTGCCTGTAGTGTGAACATAGCCTATGAAAATATAACTATAATATAAAAAGTTGTGTTCTCTCATTCAAGCTTAAAGCAAGACAGAGCAAAACTATCCACATTGGACATTCAGTATATGAGTGAACAATAGAGAGAGGAAAAGGATTTATTTTAGCGCATAAAAACAGTTTTTTCTCCAGAAGAATAAACAACCCATTCGATCACTGGTGTGAGATAAATGTTTAAAAAAAAGAATTTGAGCACAAGAGGCGCTTCCCTTATTTTGTATCTAATCTTTTTTATACAAAACTGCAAAAATAAAAAAAAATCAACCAAAAACAACCCCAAATTTTTTTTTTCTGAAATTTGAGTTATTTTTGAATTGCTGTTTTGTAGCAAGACATAAAAGTTTTACGTTAGAGTTAGTTATCCTCAAAGTCTGTTTTTCCATGATTATCCAGTTAGAAAACAAAAAACAACCCATAAAAAACTTGTTTATTTATATTTAGTCTGTTTTTATTTTATTTAATTTGACTCTTTTTGATAAATAGAGTAGAACTTACAAACAAAACAAAAAAGCTGCTGCGATGTAAAGAGTGACGGGTGGCTGTGTGCATATATATCAGATGTAAACGAGACAAAAAATGGTAATATTACCCATGTAATGTTTTGCCCTTTTTGGTACTTGGTTTTAGAATCCACGTCACTGTCAGTGTGTGTGGCCGTAGTTTCTGAGCTGGCTGTCATGGTTTATTGGTCTGAGCGCCACAGCTGTCACTGGAACGGGGCTGAACCTGTTCTCCCCTCTGCCAACAGCTTGTGTCTGCAGAAAGAGAGGGGAGAGAAATCATCACCTGCTGAAATCCTGCACATTTCTCTTGTAAGAGCATGTTCATTCCAAGCAAAAATGATTTATTTTGGGGGAAAAAGGGAAGAACAGATTATCGCTCAGGCAACTTAATGTTGCTGTTAGAGCAGTTAGATTTTTTTCAAATGTTTTGTCAGCGATGAAATAGTGACAGATGGGATTAAAATTGGTCGTGGAACTAATAATTTGTGATATCCTGACCATAAAGAAACGGATCACAAACTGGTTTCCATGGTCAGAAAGTTTGACCTAACTACATAATTACAGGAGATGTGTGGCCGTAGTTTCTGTAAGAAGTAAGTACACATACACATGAAGCCAAGTTTAGTCCCAAGTTTCAACCAGCAAAGTTTTCAAGTTAGATAATCCCCTTTTTATAAAAAGATTAGTTGAGTTGTGTATTATTTGCACCTTTTAATGGATCACATATAAGTAAGTTTCCATTAGCTACAATGTTTAAAGCACAAAGTGATGTTGTAGTATAAAATTATGGCTGGCATATCTGACCTCAAAATTCATCACTCACCATCACTGTCATGTTACGCAAGTCTTTCTGCCCTTTTTCTTTCCAAACTCTGCAGTACGTTTTACAGTAAACAAGCTTTTAAAGACTCAAACTTAAGACTGGTACAACTCAGGGCAGATCTTTAGAAGATTCTTCATGTTTGCACGATATATTTTAATAGATTTATGATCATGAGCCTCTTTTATCTTGCTGATTAAGAAAGAAAGATATTTTCTACAGAATAAAGAGGCACTACAATAAACTGCAGTGCAGTGAGATCTTCATCGCTACAGGGACTGTTACTCTAAAAACAAAACAAATAAAATCGATGGAGCATAAAGTCAATACGCAGTTGTTTTCTTTCTTTGTTGTTATTATGTTTATGTCCTGAGTCACAACCTACTTTTACTTAGTCAGACTAAAAGGCTAAAGTCTGTCCTTATTGTGGTTTTGGGGATTTGTCTAATTTCTGCCTCGAGGAACAGATTCCCACCAGCCGACAACACACAGGTATCACATTTCACTTCAGTCAGGGCAGCAGTTATTTGTGGGCACACGTGTGTGTACATCCTCATTTAGTCAACAACAGCTGACTTTTGTTTATTGATTCTTGGATTTTTTTTGAGGGAATGCTTTTGGTTTAAAAAGATGAAGCAAACACACACACACAATAGAAACAGCTGATATGCCTGAAAACTCCAGTTCTGCTAAAACTTCTTTATCACTGGAAAACTGTATTTTCCATTTCTCCATTGTCTCTGCACCACAGTCTGTCTCACCACTCCGCACACACACACCGAGTGAAGAGACAGACTTGGCAGGCTTTGTGTGGCGTTGACAGGGACCAGGCGTCTCGCCTCAGTGGAGTGTAGAGAGATCTGTCAGAGTCGGACTGACCTCCATGCAAGAGGCTCTGAGAGCTCTCAGCCCAGCCTACTACATTCCTCTCTGGGAGAAACTGGATGTATCACCCCCCGACTCCTGAGATATTTTCTGGATTTTGTTGTGTGTTTTATTTACTCACTATGTGTTTTTGCCTTTATAATCAAAGGAGTTTCATATTTATTTTGCAGGGAATTTTTATTTTTTTGAGTGCAGAATTTTTGTGGTGTGGAGCAATTTAGGGAATTTCAGTTAATGGACAAACCCATATGTTAGCAAGCAGATTACACAGCAAGGTGTCAGTGACAGATGCCAGTAAACACCAGTAGGAGTGTTTTCTGCAGCTGACTGTGGCTTCTGATCTCAACACGGGGAGGCAAGAAACAGCTGAATTTCCTAAAAGATAGCCGAGGTAGTGTCATTTTTCTCATGAATGAAACACGTGTCTGGAAGGTAAAAGGAGTTGAAGCGGGGAAATCTGCAGGACAGCGGCCCTCGAGGACCGACTTTGGACACCCCTGCCCTAGTGTATGCTCTTCTGTCTCTGTTGATGGTCTGAATGGTGTTTAAAATGAGAGAAAATAATAAAAAAGGACAATGAATTTGTTGCCAAAATCTGGCTTGATCAGCAGAGATTGGTTGTATCTCATTCACCTCAATCAGGGAATGTTTAGCCTGAGGCATATTAACACAGGAAGTATGTGACTAATTATGGCAGTAAAGCATTAAATTAATCCCCACACAGCTCATTAGAGCCAAGTTCAGCCACAGTGAGATAGTTTCCCAGCAAGTTCATTCAATTGCAGCTCTCTTCATCTCCAGTGGTTATAGATTTATTCTTCTTTCAGTCTGATGCAACAAGGCTTTGATTTTTGCATCCTTTTCACAACCTGTTAACATTTCCTGGAAAATCTGTCAGAAGAAGAACACCTCATCCAATTCAGAAACGGGCTAAAAGAGGACTTTCATCACTGTTTCTGTCATTAGAACTCATTATGAAGACAGACTTGCATCTGAGTCCTAAATCAGAAGGCTGGCATAGGGTACTATTTGTGCCGGTGCAAAGTCGATAGGATGACAAGAGATGAAAGTTTGCTTTTATTTATTTATTTTTTTTCTGGTTCTGAGTTAGACCAGCGGAAAGAGGATGGAAGGGAAAGATGAAAGGGAATACAGAATGAGATGTGGAAAAAACAGGAAAGGAGGAAAGAAGAAAAACAAAGGGGAGATTTGCAATGAAGGGGACTGTAAAGGAAGCAAAACAGGAAAAAAGAGGATATTAAAGCGGCTGAAGTGACTTCAGTATATGGTCACACGAAGCTATGAACAACAAAAGAGAGAAAAAGAAGTAAAATGGCACAGCATGGACAAAGAAAGCTAAAAACAGGTACACATAACCATGATTGGTGGTAGCAGTGTAAACCAGAGGGCTGAGACAGTTTTAAAGACAGTGTGAGAGCTTAATGGGAGCGGAGACGTAAATTTTGGCTTTCTCCCAGCTTAGCAAGCTTCCACGATTAAAACCAGCCCCTCCTCCCTGTCCTTAAACAATGCTGAATCAGCGCTTTAACATGCTGGAGGGGAGCAAGACATTTTGGCAGCTCAATCTGTTCTCAGGGTTCACCACACACTCTCATTGAGCTGTTCAGACTGGGGATCTCTCACACATTCACACAGCAAAGGGGAAACAAGGAGACATGAGTAATTGCTGAATTCATAAACACAAGCACTTGCTATGAGAGGTATTTTATAAAGGCGCGTCAAGAAATGCCTCCAAGTTCAAACATTCATTTTTGGCTTTTAGATTTAGTGCATTCTTTATTTGTTCTTTACATACACACACTCTTTACACACACTTTACACACACTCGTCACATGTCGCCAGACGCATGTTAAAACTAAAGGAAACTTTGTTGTTTACACACTCTTATTACAGAGTAAAATAAATAAATAAAAATACATGGTCAGTGGCAGAAATAAATTGTTCTTACATTGCAAAATAACCCAAAAATATGAATAAAAGTCAATGTCAGCAAAGTGTGTGCATGGTTTGATGACTAACAATCAACTTTACTTTCGGTGAATTGTCTTGTTCTTTAACTGTCAGTTTGTTTTTGGTTAGCTAAAGGCAAAAAAAACACTAGGTCAAGCTCCAGAGAGGGTTTAATTAGCACTTTGTAACCTAAAACCCCCCCAAAAAGAACCTAATTTATGCCCTTTTTTCATTAAAAATGATTTCTAGCTTATGCACAGAGGTTGGGGCATCATCTTCACTGCCCAAGTCGACACTTGGAGTGGTCGGTGGTGGTGACCACTCTTGGGGGCTGCACTCTTACAAACTTTAAATGAGAACTTCCTTTTGGACAAAAAACTTGTCCCACTTCACACCTGTGGGTCTATATTTTTGTATTGACTGTACAACTTAAAGGGACACCGAGTAACTTTTGACCAAAATATCAGCCCAATGTGAGTAATAATGGATGATATCTGGGGTCAGTGTACTGTGCTTGACGCGTGTCTGCGCTTCAAAGGGGCTGCCCTTTCTAGAAACCAGACATTGTAACTTTGCAGGAGCGGATCCGTCTCTCATGGAATCATGTGACCTGGAGCGCTTTGGACACTAGGGGGCGCTAAACCTTTAACGCCCCCTAGTGTCCAAAAGTTACACGGTACCCCTTTAAATAATCCACCTTTTAGTTTTATGAAAGCGCAGTATTTTTCCCCAGAAAGCCATAACGTGTTGTTTAATAGTTTTTGAGTTGTGAAATGTATTAAACTGTAATGAAGCTTATCACCAGCTCAGACACGATCTACTTTCTGGTCTGGGTGTGTTTCATTCTGAAATGAAACCTGTGAACGTGACAGCCAATATTAAGGTCAACATTTAGGTTTGAAATCAACCACAAGTATTCATTTCTTTTCCATTCTTTATCTTTTGTTCCTTCACCATAAACCACTGACAAACATAAATGCATGTCACAAACTGAAGTCGGGTTAAAGGTGTAAATCTATTTCTGACTGGAGGTGATGACCTAGATGCTGTCATGTGTGGTAAAGCTTTTATAAAGATAAATCAGTGTGGTAAATCAGTGGAACTGCTTTGGAAGTTAGCTACAAACTAAACCCTTGAGGGGACCTTCGAAACCTGTTTATAACATTTTTAAGATTAAAGCCGCTTAAATGGAATATTCTGCCTTTTAATAGGATATCAGTTCAATAGATTTTCACTGGATTTATTGTTGTTGACACCCTTTGGCTGCAAAGTGGGCTGTGTAACCAGATGTGCAAAAATCTTGTGTAGATTTATAAATATGTGTGTAGGAGGTACGAAGACAAAACTACCAAAAACATCCAGTTCTTTAGATTTTTTCCAGTTGAATGTGAACCTAGTTGTGCGCGATGAGAAGGATGAAAAAAAAAGTACCGGTAGTCTAATTTCTGATGTGAAGGAGTGAAGTGCATAAAACAGAATACTTTTTGCATAAATCCATAAAGATATGCATAACATAGGAAGAAGTTAAAACATGTAACAGATGGTGAGTCCTTAAAAGTAAATTTCCTTCATTTTGAAGTTGACTTTTTATGTATGCGGACACTTTTTGGTGTTCTTTAATCTCAACAGATGTTACTTCTCCTGTTTAAAGACATTCTGCACCTACTCGGTCAGCACACCTTCAGTATCACGTTACATTTAATGCGAGGCCAGCTCAGTGATTTAGGCTATTATTGTAATTTAATGGCTCATAATTTTGGTGTTCATCTGTGGGTGGGCGAACGTGATTGAACGCATCTGTTTTCATAGTGAGCGAATATTCTCATTTCATCCCTGCCTTGGGTTTTGTTGGGTTTACACTGATTTTGTGCTTGTGTGTTTCTTTGTGCGTGTCTCTGCAGTTTTGGCAAGCAGCTGGGGGGCAGACGTGGCTGTGAATGCATCACTTTGGAGCCATCAGAAATGATTGTGGTGAGTACTGATGCTGCCTCTCTCTGTTTTAGACTCGACCCGCATTTGTCTATCACCACACTTTCATCCTCCTCCCTCTCCTTTCTCTACCTCTTTTTATTAGTCTTTGTTTGATGTTTGTATTACTTTCTTTTTCTTTATTCATCTCCTGTTCTTCCTGTTCTCTTTCCCTGTTATGTAGGAGGATAATTTTGCACCTTTGCAGACAGCCTCGTTCGGAGATCATTCAGTGTTCTGCATACTGGAACATTGCTACCAATACCTTCAAACCCACCTCTCTTATTCACCTCCACCCAGTTGGTCTATAATAATGTAAATAGATGGAAGTTAGGAAAGTGTACCCTTTTTAGATGTATGTTTCATGGCAGCTAGATTCTCATGAACCTTGATCAAAAGGCAATACTTCAATCCAGGCTCCACACTGCCTGTTTCTGCAAGAGAAAAAGTTTCATATGAACAATCTGCCACCTATACTGGCAGGCTTTTCCTCTGCCCCTCATTTCTTTGTTTTGCTCAGTGAGCAAAGTTACAGATATTGTGGCTTCACCTGGTTGGCTGCAGAGCTACCTGACTACTGCAGATGACCAGATATAGATCACACGAGCCTTTTGCCTGAGCAGAAAGATAAGATAATAGTTGATTTTGCTAAATTTGGACTTCTAAAAGCATTTTTTCTTAGATCATCTGAGGGTTTTTCATGTTCTAAAAGTCTTTTTCTTTATGGAAAAGGAAGGTTATCTTAAAGTCATTGCATTGTACACTCTATTCAGTTCTACTCACCTTGCATTACTTTTCTTTACTAGACTCTGTACATCCCTGGTTTATAGGGGGACAAAGCTTCTGCATTAGTGCAGAGCTGGCTTTGTTCTTTGGAAAATTGTGTGTGCATCTTATTACAGAAAGTTTTGGGTGTTTTTTCAGAAAAGGTGTAGCATCCATTTGTTTTGGAGCTCAGTTACTGACTGAATAATTTTCTTCAGATATATTTCTGTTTACCTTCACGAGGTCTCAGAGCTTACAAATCTGTCTGTTCCCATCCTGAATGTCTTTCCTCTGCAATATTCTATTCTTTCCATGAAACCATGTGAGATTACCTTTACAATGAGGTCTTCATTGTTAGAAGACAGAGTTTTTGTTCAGATTTTTCCAGAAACCATCTTCTGATGTTTTCATCACGTGATTGTACATACTGAAATAACTTTTATTAGTGAAGTCAGGGGGAAAATGATGAAACCTTATCATCATTAGACAGACTGTCACTCTGTTTACTCAAAACTGAAGCAATAATGTGCAAAATTTTCATGTAAATGAGTCTTGTTTTTACCCCCCGTCAGTGTGTGATGTAAATGAAAGGATTTCTGTTAAGTGCCTCTGGTGTGCCTCTACTGGGAAAAATCCCCTCATTTGTAGGAAGTTATGCTTCCACTAAGCTGAAAGAAATGAGATTACAATGTCTAACACTGCAGTGATCTGCAGTGGGTCTGCAGTGAAAACTCCAGGACGTTTTTACACTGAGGTGTTCGTTGTTAATTAGGGAGCTGGTTGGTGATTTTTCTTTAATGTTTACTTCCCTTTCCAGTCTTTACTCTTACCTACTGTAAGTTAGGAACTCATTGCGGTAGATTCATGCTTATTTGACGGTAATAAGTGCAATCTCAGTTTTTTTCTTATCAAACTTTCCTTTTAATAGTATCATGAAGTCTAGAATGAAAACATTTTTCATTAGTCATGCTCTGTTTTTGATTTCATTCATGTCTTTTAATTTTTTTTGTGATGCTCATTCATTATCTGGATATAAATCGGAACTAAAGAGATGTCTGTTGACTGGAAACCACATCAGGGTTTACTTGCAGGTGAAGCGAGAACCCCGGTTTTCAAGTTAATTTCTTTTAGATATAAAGGAGAAAAAACGGGGGAAGGGAGAGGCAAAGAAGGAAAGAGATAGTAAAGGAGGGGAAGAGAGAAAAAAGGAAAATAAAGACGGACATGAAAAGGAGAATGTGGTGGAGAAGCAGTTGAATACTGTAGCATCAGCAGGCTACAGGTAACAAGACGGTGTTCAGACCTGAAGCAATAAGGATGCAATTAGTAACAATCAATCAACCCTTCTCAATCACCTTGTCACAGGAAACAAGGAGCCACGGAGAGCAAACACAACAGCTTTAAGTCAGTTATCTCCCTCCATGCATCTTCCACAACCAAAGAACTTTAGTAAGAAGACTGCTGCTATTCTTCCTCTTTAGTTGCCCTTTCACTGATTTACCCAGGGCCTCCTCCTTATCTCCTCAGCTTTCACACTATTTGGAAGGCTTTTATCTTATGACAAATAATGTCACTGCTTGCTTATAGTGGCATTATAATGTCGGAGCAACCTTGAATCTTGTTTTGACCCGTCAGCAACGTTGAAGGCCCCACCCAGTAGTTCCAGGGACATCACAGCGTAACTTTTCTTCAAGTTTTCCCCGCAGGGAAATAGGTTGATAACCGTGAGGTGCTTTTTCAGCAAGACACTTAATCCCGAACTACCCCTCTGGGTCCACTCAAAGGCTATTGCGGCAGTAAAAGACATGGTGGTGCTGACCATCTTGAAGGTAAGATTGTGCAGTGATGCAGCGTTCTGCAGGAGAGGAGCCAACGAGCTCGGTCGACTCGGTTGACTCCGAAGATAAAGCCGGTTTGATTAAAGAAGGCTTTGTTGCTGAGGGAATAAAAATTTGTTTCAATTAAACTTTCCATTGAATGAAGTCGGAAGAGCATGAAGTATGTTTCCTCATCTGCACATATGGTAATGTGAGTTTTTGTGTGAGAACTAGCAGAGGAGACTGCGTAGAGGATGTTGTTAATACCTGTGCGTATCCCGGTCTTGTTCATATTTATCGGCTGTAATGTTTCCTCTAGCTGCAGCACAGCAGGACAGGGCGGTTCTGTGGATGTTATGTATCACACTAACAGGAAGGAAACAACAGAGTACAGCACACTGGTGTGGGGAGGCTCCATTTCAGATTTTCCTTCATTCTCTAAAGGCTTCCCAACAAGAACACAGTAGGAAACATTTGGCTGTGTCTAATTTATTATTTAGACTCAAGTTTATTTAGTCGTGGCTATTTTGTCATAATTCTTGAATGCCTGACAAAGATCTGCGAGTTAAACAGTTAAATAATGTAGATAATGGAGCAACTCACGTTTGATTAAAGGGCACTAGTTAATAGATTAATTGATGATAATAGTTACAGCTCAAGTTTTATTCATTCATATTTCTATTTCTGATTGGAAAATCTAAATTTGCAATGTGTTTTCCTTTGAAAACTATCTAAGATAATTTGTAATTAAGCATAAAGCCATATCCAGCTGGAGTGATTCGTTTCATTTCTTCCTTTTGAAAGCTAAAGAAAGGATTCATTGTGAGTATTTTTCCTATTACAATCTGTTTTTGTCTCTAGGGATGATTGGGAGATCAGATAATTAGGTTTCTATTCGACACATTTTAAACTCATATAAAATCAAAGTAAAAGCCCAAGTTTTTAACTATCCAACCGTAACCCATTGATGAAAGATCAGATGAGTCTTTCCTGAGGAAGCTTTCAACACCGTCCACCAGTGGAAGCTTGTAGATTTCCAACAGCAGCAAGTTACTTTGAAAAAGACATGGATAAACTGAGCTGCCAGCAGAAACCACTACAGTGGATCAAAGAAAATGATGACCTATCTTTCAGCCTAAAATAAGGCAAAGAGACTGTTGTATTCTCAGGAGCGGTTCATCTCAGTGACGCTCTGGGGGGAAAAAACAAAAGTTCTTCTCATCAATGAGAAAATGGGACGAATTCCCATATGAGACACTGATGACTTAAAATGACAAGAAAACAAGAGAAGCAGGGGTAAGAGGGGGGGATTGTGGTCTATTCATACCACACTGCAGCCAATCAGCTAATTATGGCAATGTGGGAATAGTAGATGGAATGTGATCTGTGGCTATCGTCATGACTCTGGTCACAGGATGGACAGGAGTGACATTCATACTCGGAGCCGGGTTGTTTCTTGGGTGTGTGTGTTGGGAATGGGAGGAAGTGAATGGACTACAGCAGTAAGACAGGAGGAATTATGAAAGTATATGTAGAACAAACAAAAGTTGGAAGATGCGCGCTGACAGGAAAACAGTCAGAAAGAGAGGAATGTAAACCAGCAGATGAGTCAATGTGAAGTTCTCATTTAAATGTTCAGAGGAAACAGGAAATGTGGTCCGTTTATAGGAGGGACTGGTGGTCATGGGACAGATTCGGGGGCTGTATTCAGTCAGGTGACAAAAGAGTCACGCACATTCTGAATTAAAAAGATCTAAATGAAACTGTGGCCTCTTTCTAAGCTTTCCAACAGAGTTTAATGCCTTCTACCTTCAGGCTGTTTGTCTGAAACAAGACATAATGACATCTTTTGCAAAAAGAAGGGACATGTCAATACAGCTTTTCAGTTATTGGCAATTTTTCATTGACTGATGAGCTTGTCTTAACTCAGACTGCCCTGTGGTGTTTACGTTAGAGAAATCCTGAGCTTTTAATAGTTTTTAGGCTCCAGTGTAGTTAGTTTTACTGCATGTGAGGACACTGGAAGACATGGCTAGTCCTGTTTTTCCATTTTTGGTCTCTGAACACAAACACAGCAGTCAGATAGTGTTTCCTTATCCCTGTTTGTGGCCTGTCATGAGTCTTATATATGAAATGTCTGTAAATGCACATGACTTACTGGAAGAAAGAATAGCTCTCCATCACTAACAATGGCTGTGCTTGTGGTGTGTAACTGCTATGAAGAAATCTTGGTCTCCCATAGCAAATGCTTTACAGTCACATTGTGAGCTCAAGGGGGCAAGTCGAAAGACTGAGGAGATATTTAAAGTTTCACATTATTATTATTATCCATAAAGTTATTGTTTTTCTGTGTACATCTATCTGAATAAAAGGAGACTTTCTGTTGGTGAAGTATGCACCAATAGTGAACACTGATTGGATAATTATGCGTCTACAAAATAGATTTATTGAATAAAGGGGTAGTGGATGTTTCAGCACTTCACAAGCTACTAAGGATGGGAATAATAAAGATGAAGGGGAAAAAGATGGATATAAAGAGGAGGGACTGGAAGATTAACCTCGTGAATCTTCAGATTCCAGCCCCTTTTATTCTTCTTTTGACCTGCAGAAAACTTCGCTAACTGGAACCTGAACAATAAAAACTGTCAGCAAAACATCTTTATTTGTTAAAAAAGGCCAAATTATCCGATCAATGTCCTGGACAGGCAAAACGACAAAGGTCAGTACTAAAACTAAACATTATCTAATAAGTCAGAACAGCAAAGTCCACCTCAATATTATAAAAATAAAGAGGTGAATGGATAAGTACACATAATACTGAGGAATATGTTTTTTGATAAGGCTGCTGAGGAAGAATTAAAGTGCTTTATACCATTTTTGCACATTTAAAAAAAAAAAAATCCTGAGATCCTCATTGCCATGTTTTTCATATTTTTACTGTTATTTTGGTTTTATTTTGTTGTATTTTTCCTCTCCCTTTGCAGTCACTTGTCTAGTATAAACAGCACAAAGTGACCAGGCTTTGTACAGGAATAGATAGATAAATAAAAACAATAAATGAATGAAATAAAAGAATGAAATGAAAATGAATTCATTTTGTAAAATAGTCTATTTAGATGTTTGGGATCCACATTTATCCAGATATTAAGCTTTAATCGCACTAACAACAGAGAACTACAGGCTTCTCTTTGAGTCTCTCCTTCCTACAGCTCCACTCATGTTTGAGTTGTTGCACACAGAGAAGTGTTTTAACATTGTTTGTCAGGTAGTGTGAAGCACACGCACTTCTAATGTCAGATGCTGGCTGTCTTTTGCTATGTAGCACAATTTGCAATAAACTGCTAATTTCCATTGAGATGAACACGTTACAGCACTAAACCATCAGTGTCTGCGCTAATGGTAGATTTCTAACTAATAACATCTGATGTATTATTTGCTCTTTAAGCTTGTTAACATAGTTATTAAGGTTAGAGGCTTGAAGTTGTATATATTTGCAAAATGCTGTGGCTGGTGTGAAATGAGGCTGTTGAAATATACAGTTGGCTGTGTTTGGTTTGAGATAACATTACTTAGAAAGCACCCTCTAGTCCGGTAAGCAAATACTAAACACAGATTACATCCAGATATGTACTGAGAAGCAGTGAAGAAGACTACAGTTGAAATGAAGTGTGTATGATGGTAGAAGAAAGGTGGTATTGTATGTTTGATTTGCCAAAGGGAAGGAAAAAAATAATCCAGAAAACAACAAAAACAAGTTGAAGAAATATAAGAAATGAGTTTATGGAGATATTTAAATTTTTTTCAAAACAATGTGGTCATTACGAACACAACAAGACCATTGACTCTTTTATTGTTATGTAATGTAGAAAGAAAACAAATTCCTCCTGCAACAACAGAGCGGCACAAAAAGTCTGCGGGGGAATGAATTGTATGGCCGGAATCTGTGTGCTGGGCTGTTTTTTTTCTGCCTGCTGAGGATATTTGTGTATTCACAGTTTCCTGGAGGAAACTGTGGGCTGAGTGTATGCTTTGTGCGCGTGTCAGTCAGCAACAGAGAGCGAGCAAGCATGTGAGTAAGTCCGCTTGCAACATGTTGAGCATCTGAGCGCCGTGTTGAACTCTTCTTACCACATTTAGGACGAAAAGAGATGCAGCACTCGCTTTTCTGTCCTCATCCAAGTCACTTTGTTTTGCTCATTTAATTTTCTTTAGTTTTGCTCTTCTCCTGAATGATTGCCTCAGAGGATGGAATGTTGAGGAACCCCTCAGGATTTTTGTCTTTGTTTGAAACTTTTGGACCTAACACTTCTATTCAACTTTTTGAATAGAAGTGTTTCCTTACTGTTTTATCCCCTTCCCCTGTGGTATTTCCTGCTTTTATGTGTTGTTCTGATACCATCCTTGAGTCCGGATGAGTGTTCTCCGTTGGCACCGGCTCTCTGCGCTCTGGAAGAGCTGGATGTTCAACCAGGAGCCAGCAGAGGAGCATGACCAGACCTCAGAAACTTCAAGACGAGAAGAAGAGCCACAGAAAAAGGAAGGGATCTTCCTCAAGAATCTGCCAGATGTAAAGCCCCAAAACTTGGATTATAAGAAGCAAACATCAGAAAATGAGGACCATAATGGAGAATTTAAAAAGATCCAAAAGTCTGAACTACTAAAACGCAGCTGCTCTGAGCCGAGCTCTCAGGTCTCAAACTGTGTGGACCAGTCATCCAAATGTTCCCACACACCCGCAGGTTGTGGGTTCAGTTCCCCTCGAAACTTCCGATCTGAGGAGAGTTTTGACTGTGTATTGCAGGTGGATAACGGCAGCGAAGGGGACGACAGCTTCCTACAGAGGGACGGGTCCCAAAGGCGGTCCAGACGGCGCTTCAGGAGGGTGAACCCCAGAGGAGAGCGGGAACTTATCACAGACGGCCAAGAACCTGCCGGCTACAACACGGTGAGCAGAGACAGTAACAGAACAGCTAGTGCTAATGCTAACCCTCTTTTGTATTTGCATAATAACTGTGATTAATGTAAGTTTAATCAAAAAATGAATGCTTTCAGTATCAGCAGATGACATAAGTCGGAAAATGTCCTGGTGCACATTCATACCCAGTCTCATTAGAATGACCTTTTACTTTTTGATTCAAAATAGGAATTATTTTAAAAAGATTAGAAGAACTAGAAGCTTTTTGACACTTTGTGCTTGCAGCTTTCTTTTCTGCCTTCAGTTATGTTTCTCATTCAGTAAAAACATGATTATGTTCAAAGCATTCGGGCTAGGTTTATGTGAAGGCCAGTTGATACAGGAGCTTTCTGTTTCTTTCACAAATTCTGCTCGACAAAAGCCCCGAAACTGTGTACAGTATGTCCCTCATGCAAGTTTCCCTCCCTCTGATAGGATCACTGGGGCCAGCATTGTGTCAGTTACAGTTTCAGCTTATCATCAGTAGCCACGCTTTGCTATACATTTACACACACTTTATAGAGACACTCACACACAATGCTCGGTTGGGACACACTTTTCTCTGCTTTGCAAAGCTCCCTGGGGCATTACAAAGGGGCTTAATGGAGAGCTTAAACATGTCCTCCGTAGACCCCACCTGCCTCTGTACTCTCCTGGTGATTGTTCCACTTTTTAAAAAATTACATTTCTAGCCTCCAGCGACACAGAAAACCGCCACATTTGCAGCCTGCGACTGCATTTATCATGTGAAGTTTGCCCAATGGATGTGCAGGCAAAAAAAAAAGACAATTCGAAAATGGCTTTGGGATTGTACTGGAGCAAGATTGGAAAGCAGGAGAAGCCAGAAACACGTGGCTTAAAAACCATCAGTGACATAGAAGATTATTGTGCTGTGGCATGCGAGAGGCTTTGACATGCTCATTTTCCTTAAGTATACCCCGTGTTAGTCTGCACTGATTTCACTGACGGTGTCTTGTTTCTCTTTCCTTTGCACGTGTCTGCTGGTGTCTTCTATTCTCAGTATTATGTCAACAACCAGGTAGGAAATGGTGCACTATTAAACTTCGCCTCCATTAATCCCTGTTTATCATGTTGCGTGGTTTTTTTTTCCTACGTTGTTTGCACATGTATCAGCCTTGTTGTTGACATGCCTGGTGTGTGTCGGCTTTGTTCCTTAGCCGTGCAGGTGAGTCGCTCCTGATTCAGGCAGCTGTTGTTTAGACAGTAGCAGCATTGGAGAGAAGAAAGCAGGTCATTCTGAGGCTGCCACACACATGCTGTCTGCTGACACTGTGGGTGGCAGATAGGAAGGGGGCTAACAGGGGGGGGTGAACAGATACATGCTGGGAACAACAACTGAGTTGTGAAGAATTAAAAGGAGGTTTTTGTCAGTTTTAACTGTTAAACTTGTGGGGATGGAGGCAGGTGGAAAGTTTGACTCTTGATGGGGCTCATTTTGGGGTTTCAGCTTTAGATGAGACACGTCTTCAGCAGATTGCTGACGGTTAAAAAGTGGGATTTGTGTCACCCAATGAGTGCCGTTGGTGGTCCTCTCCCCCACATTTACTGGCAGAGAGAGATTTATTGTAAAACCTCTTCTCGTTTACTTCTCAACGTGGTGGTCGATAAATCAAAATTAAAATGAATCTTTGACATAAATCCATGTGTAGTGAGACGCTTCATGCTCAACATAAACCAACACCCTCCCCCCCGACTTAACTCAGTCCTTATAGATTGACTTTTGTTATTAAATGACTGATAAACTAGCAATACAAAGTTTTGGTATTAGTTCAGCTATGGGAATTCCCTGTTTGTAGTGTTATAACACATCCTGTAAGGGGACATTGCACAAACATGCACACACAAACAGGACTGTGGTTCTGGCAGTGGATCAGAAGATGTTGTTTGGAGGTCTTATTGAACCATAATAGCATCAGTAATCCATTATCGCTGCTCTGCACTGGTGTCTGCCATCTCTCTCTGTCTCTTAATGGCTTGCTCTGAAGTGAATGGAGTTCCTGGAGCTATGAACTGAGCAGAGTAGCTCCCAGAAAGGTTTAGAAATGGAAAGAAAATGTGGATTTGTTTTGTGCCTTTAACAGAGAATACACCACAGAACATTAATGTCACCAATGAGCTGGGGCATTAGTCTGCATTGCTCCTGAATTTCAGATCAAAGACACATTTATGATCAGATTTTGATTTATTTAATTATTTTATTGTAGTTATTTTATTCTGCGCGATGGATGAGATGTGTGTGATTAATTTCCATTGATTCGGAAACCTGATTCTTCTTCCTGGGAGGAGAGAGAGAAGATCCTGAACATTCTCTCACTATGATAACACACCGCTGGGATTTACTAATGACTCAGCCTCACTCTACACACACATAATCATGCACACATATAAACGTTGCACAGTAACAGCTGCACGCAGAGAGAGTCACTTCATTTAGACATCTGATGCTTCAGTGGTTACTTTCTTTCTCCTGCAAGGAAGATGGATAGATGAAACCATCACCTCATTTGCTCTGCAGGGTAAACCTGCTCGGGGGGGGATCTTACAGTCAGGCTGCTCCACAGCATCTCTGGATCTGTAATTCAGTGCAGGCTCAACCACCTGCACAATATAATGGAGCATTTTTTTTACAAAATCAAGCTTAGTTAATTCAGATTCATTCTGTAACACAATCTGTCTTCTGAATTTCGACAAAAAAATATTGGATTTGCTTCAAAGTTCTGATTCCTTTTTTTTTAAATTTGTTTCAAAGTTTAGTTTCTGTGGCTAAAAGGTCAATATAACCGTCTACATTGTGCTTGCGGAGTATGAAGCGGCATCCTTTCTGCTGTTTTGAGCAATCAAGTGTCAGTTCACATCACACCGGAAACTTGTGTCTCTTGCAACGTCTGTGGTTTTTAGCTAGCTTCCCGTCTCGTAGGCAAAACGTCTCACTTGTGCTGTTTGTGCTTTTTCCCCCCTCCCTTACAAAAACACTCAACCCCATGTATTTAATGACCCTAACTAACCTGCGATATTCAGCCTGCAGCAGTAATGGAAATCATAAAGCCACAGATGAATATGGAATAGATTACCTTTAGGTTTGAGTTCGGTGATGGTGAGAGCAGTTCAGGCCAAGATTTTGGTCCAAAAGTTAATTTTTTCAACTGCACCTCATCTTTACCCTAAAACTGTTGGTTAGTGATGTGTTAAGTTACTGATTGGATATGGTTGAGATGGGAAACAACCAGACAAACCAGTATTTTCTTCCCTCAACAGACATGGGGTCTTACCACTTTAGCTAAATGTGATTTAAATACAATTCCTCCCTTAACTCATACCACTAATAATGGAAAAAATGAAAGGTTTGAGGAGAATGTTGTCAGATTTATGACTAATAATTACGACTTGCCATTGGACACCATCATCAGGACCACTACAACATTGGCCAAAATTCTCAGAAATGCAGCATATATTTTATTAAACATATTTGTGTGTAATTGTTATAATAAGCACTAGTTAAATCTGACCCACATTTACTGTAAAGTATGTCCAGAAATGTCCCAAAGGTTAAAAGAAAAAAATCACTGTGCACTCTCCCACATCTTCTTACTTTTGGTTTTATTTCATTCATTCATCCAAAAGAAAAATCTCAACCCTTTTACAAACAGAACAGCTCTTATAGTTCATTTACTAGCAGATTTTTAGGGCTACATTAGCGATGACTTCATCACAGTGACGCTGTTTTTGATGGTATCATTTTAACTCAATTTGATGAGCTTGTGCCCGTCATGCTGTTTCATTACTCAAGTTACCCTGACGTCACTGCTTCCAATCAGATTTAGTCTAAGGTTGCATCCCTCATGTGGCTGATAAGTCATATTTGTGACTCATGAACGATATTTTGTCACGATGGTGCCAAGCTGGTGGGAAGAGTAGAAATTTCCCATCATCACCTTTTAATTCTCAGGCTTGAAAGTCACAGAAATGCGGTGATGGGAAGTTTATTTTCTTTGTTGCTGTTTTTGAGTGATCAGATGACTCTGCCGACCTGACGTGAGAAGTTTGCTTTTACTTATCTCTTTGGCTGGTGAAAGCCTCCTTAAGTTGAACCGGCTGGTTAAACAGAGCAGTTTTCTGGGAAATCTGTGCAGCCTCGGTCTCTGTGGTGTGTTGCAGAAAAAGTTAATTTCCTGTGCTGATTGTGTTGGAATCAGCTCAGCGATGTCGGTTAGTTTTATAGCATTTTGCTTGGCGTTGTAGAACAATGAAGTTGTGAATGTTCCTACATTTCTGCCTTCATTGTAATTGTAATTAGTAAGTGTTATGGGTTTTGCAAATCGGTTGTGTTTGGGTCAGTCTCTTTTGAAGTTCTTTAGGGCAGTCTCATGTATTTTTTTTTCATGTTTATTTTGCCTCCTTGCGTAGAGCTAAAATATTCCGGATTGCTTGTGTTTTAATGCTTTGTGCTACTTTAATGCATCCAGTCCTTTCCTGACCTCATCTGGTCTCATTCAGCATCAGAATGCAGGTGGGACCACCTCAGCCCTGGGGGCTTTTAGACCGAGCACTGCTGCTAGACCGAGCGGGGCCCCTGGGAGAGAGAGAGAGAAATGAATAAGGGAGACAACAAGATCATAATTGTGCATGTATTTGCTCAGAAAATGGTCAAATTCCATTTTTTGTATTGTTTCATATTTGACTGTTCCTGTTTGCTAATTTTATCTTGTGAATTCTGTAGATGTTGACATGTAAAGCAAAAGAGCCCTTGTTTGACAAGAACATACAGGAAGTGCTGCTTCTGTTTTTCTATATTCCTATTTAAGTGCATTCTTCCACGTTTTCCAGCGCTGTGCTGGATTTGTGAGCAAGGCTGCGTAACACTTAAAAGATATCAGTTATTTATCTGGGAAAGATGCATATTCTTTCTGTGAATATGCCTCCATTCATTCCTAAATGCATACACATTTCAGCAGAGCTTCCAGGCCAGAGCTGGTGGAAAATGATGGTCCAAAAACCAGAGATGAAATCTGACAGAAGCCAAAGATAACTCATTCTTGTTCTTGTCTTCCATATTTCCGTTTTCCTTTCCCTCTGTAGTCTTGTGAAGCAGAGATGCCGTCACAGGAACCGTTTCAGATAAATCAAAGCGGCGAGGAAGAAGAATAACAAGTAGAGGGTTAAAAGGAAAAAAGTCGAGAGAGGTGTAAAAAATGGCAAGAAAAGTTAATGAAAGAGGATGGAAATGGAGTTGACAGGTAATGGAAAAGATCTTTAGATGAGAAGGGGGAGTGGTGGGGAGGAAGAGGTGAGGCACAAAGGTGAAGGTTGAGACAATGTCAGGTGGGGATTTAATGGGAGGCAGGAGTGTAAAGGAGAGGAGGTTGGAGGATGAAGCACAGCTAGAATGAATGCAACTGGGGTTAATGGTTCTTTTAATTACCATGTTTCCTTATTTGAACTGCCTCTGACTGTAGTGATGTGTGGTACAGTGGCTGCTTTAAAGAGCATCAAACACAGCTGTGTTAATGCAGAATAACCCAAGAACTTCTCCAAACACACGATGCTCCTGCTGTTTCCCTGGACATTCAGTGTATCTCTACTTTACTCTCTGAATTTTCTGGCTGTAAATGTCTCTTAGAATGGTAAGGAGTGGTTCAACCCAAATTTAGACATTTCCCGCAGAAACCAGGACTGCATCCAGGATGCAACTCGCACATCATCAACGGCAAACAAATTGCAGGGGTAAGCCGTAAAACGCGTAACCGTCGACGACAGGCGTAAAAACAACTCAAATGAGAGCTAAATGTTTTTCCACTCTGCAGCTGGTTGGGTCTGGTTCAGCGATCTTGTGCCAATCAACGGACTGTTTACTTCCTCTTTTTGTTATTCAGGCTCAAAATGTTCAGCTCAGACTTGGACTGATGCCTTCAGAGCTCGGTCGCCACGGCCTGCTGCTTCAATCATGTTCCACGCACGAGTTTGCACCTTAAACAGCAGCGTTCTCTGGGCTGTATGCAAGTTTCATTACATAGTTGAAAATATGCAGGGACAGAGTGAATAATTTATTTTATTAACTTTTATTGGATGTGGATCCCATAACGATTCATTTCTCTGGCAGTGTCAGAGGCTGTTTTATTTTTAGACTTGTAGATGCTCCTCAGTTGTCTTCTTTTAAATGCTCTTTGATTCCTGCAGACATCCTGACAGCATGCATGAGTGCATGGAGGGTACAGTACGCTGGGCAGCACAGTGTACCAGTGGGGCACTGTCTGCGGCTGTTGTTGCTGCTAATTTTAGGGATTACATCACCACCGCTAAGATGACAACCTTGTTGAACTCCCACTCTATATTCCTCACAGCTTCTTCTCTCCTCCCTCCTTCCCTTCATTCCGTCTCCCTTGTGTTTCCCACTCATCTAACCTTCATCTTCCCTGTTTCTGGGCCTCTGCTTGACAGTATTTTTAAACTGCTCCCTCATACTCTTCAAATGGGATGAGATTAACTTTCAGGATGAAGGATAGTTGAAGATTTTTTTTCACTTCATCTCGTCTCCGGATTCCCATTTTGGAAACAGAATGGGAGGATCACAAAAGTAGAAATAAACAGGTGCTATGAGCCACAATAAAACACAACCAAGCTTTTACTCTCCCACCTTTACATCTTCTTCACCTTGTAAAATCCCACTGGCAGTTCTCTCCTTCCTCCTCACCCCACCCCCATTTTCTCCTTTGTGTCTAAATTTTTCATCCATGAGTCTCACCAAAGATTTTTTTTTTGCTCTCTAGCGTGCTTGTCTCTGACACACTGTCTCCTCTTGTTTGCTCTCAATTTATCTTTCTCTGGTGCCGGTCCCTCTGGGTTGTACCTTACTCTCTGTGATGATGTTTATCCATTGTTTTTTATCACGTCACACATTACTTGTCAAGTCTTTTTAGGAAATTGTGCAGAAACTACCTCTTACATTCAACGCGCAGCTGACAGCGACTGGTTAAGGGTCTGTTTTTGTACCATTTTCAACCTTTCTTGCTCTCTGTTTTTGATGGTCTTGCTCTTTAAGCTGAACCTTACTGTCAGACTGTCTCTGCAGGGACCAGTCGGAAAGGGAAGGGCTGGGTTAAATGGCAGGAATTCCTCTCTTGTCTTTTAGACAGACACAAACTTGCACAAATGTTTACTGAGGGACTACACTTATACTGATGATTGAAGGGGCTGCAGTCAGACACATTCACCTTGTCGAATCATTGGACATTATCATACTTGGATGTAAACCATGGTACCTCTATGTTCGCAAAGTGGAACTAAAGTAATTGAAATAATAGAACACTGAGGGTGTTTAATGCAAAATGACTGAAGCAAGTTAAATATGAGTCATTTCAAAGCTTGAAGGTGGTGTGCAAGATGTTGGCTTTGATACTGGCTGTTGGAATATCCATATGAGGAAGATATTTTCCTGATATAGCAATGGTTGTTCATGGTTCTCAGTTGTGACATGGATCCATGCCACTCAGGCTCTGAGGGCTGAACAGTTTCCATGCAGAAACGTGGTCATTTTACTGGACAGTGTGAGGACAGGAAAGACAGGCAGGTCCATACTTCATCCAACGTTACGCTTCTCAAATGTGCTGTGTTTTTAAAGGAGACGATGGATTATGATTCGGTTAATATTGTCAAGTCAAGCTGCTTTTTATATGTAGAATCTGATGCTTCTTCATTCACTTGCAAAGCAATCTTCCATTTCTAAAGCTTAAATTTCACTACCAGCCTCTCTAGTCACTGTAAATCTTTTTGGTAAAATTAACTCTTTAATGATCACACCAAGACGAGCAGTTTTTCATTTCCTTGGGACAATGATGATAAGAATCAATGTTTTTTTTTCAACAAATGCTTGAGATAAATGTTAATATTATAGTAACAGTAGATACATGATCAAAACTTGAAATAGTAATGGGATAACAGACACTTATTTGGCATTGCATAGCCAAACCAAGTGAGAGAGATGACTCGGGCATATTTACTTCCACAAATGTTAAATAAGATTCATTATAGTAACTGAGCAAAACTGAAGATGCCAAATGGCGGAGCTGGCGGATAAAGTTAGTTGGTTTGTTGATTAGAATAATCAAGAAAATAATCAGCAAAGTATTTGAGATGGAAAAGAACCCGGAGCCCGTGTTTGCTTTATACTGTAGCTGCTTTCATTAGTTGTATTATCCATTGAAACTAAAAACTACTCAACATCCAATAGATAAATATTGTTTGTTGGACGACTCAACACTTCTTTGTGTGTGTGTGTGTGTGTGTGTGTGTGTGTGTGGATGTAGATACACTTCTTTTTGTTATAGAACAGGGGGGGGCAGTTGTCAGCTGACTCTTTTTAATTAGCCTGGCAGAACTGATGTGATGTGAGCTGCATCCACATGAACACAGAGATGCACACAGACAGCATCTGACCACCCTGTGCTAGCATGTGAGGGTATCTGGATGATTCTGTGTTGTCCCATGGGACCACTTGTCCCAGTACCATATTGCTGAATGACAAAAGAGAGGCAGGACCCTCAAAATACAGAGCAGTCAACCGCACACACAGAACTGGATGTGTGTGTGTGTGTGTGTAGCCAGTGCAAACTGCACAGCATGTGCGACTGTGCCGTTTCCTGTCTACTGGCACCTGTCCGAGTTATTCATATTTTCCAAAAACATTTCAATTTTCTCTCTTTGTGGTAAAATATTCACGTGGCCTGCACATGTTAACTGTTTATTCTTCTCTCTTTTCTTTTTCTTTTACATACTTGTCCCCATCTTTTTCTTTCTTCCATCATTTTGTGGCTTTTTTAACCCCATCTATACTGCGTTTTCTCTCTTCTTTCACTTGCCTCATTTTACCCAACGCACACAATCACAAACAGGCTATTCCAGGAAGTACTTCCTGTATGACCTGTATCCAGATTTGCACACAACTTCCTCATGTCTTGCACAGCGACTCTGTCCTCTCAGAATGTGTCTTGACGTTTTCCTTTTAAACCGAGAATCAGGTCAGTCACACATGAGATGATTGACATTTTTAAAATCACATTATGGTGCATTTCTGCTAATTACCAAGTAGGCTCTGCCTACTAGGCTCTGTCCAACATGTACATTTTTACTTCAGTTGTCTCTGAAGTAGAACTTATTACTGATAAATGTGTTTAAACCTCAAAAATATTTGTTTAGACAATATTACTGATTTCTTTTCTCTTTTCGTTCATATTTTCATGTATTTTCTCTAAGGTTGTCTATTTGCTGTGAATCATTTCTTGTATACAACCCCAGAATCTTTTATTCAGGAACTTCATGGTACACTTATATTTAGTCTTTTTTGTTTTGTCATTGTGTTTGAAGCCGTGTTTGGCTGCAATACAAAGAAGAGACAAACTGAGGGCAGCCGTGTCTACAGAGATTCACAACAAAATTTAGGGATATTCAACTTTCAGGTGAAAATTATGGAAGTATTTAAAAAGTTCATGCTAGACTGATATCATATCATGAACGTAGGACACTTAAGCACAACCATGCAATGGTGATTCCAATAACTAACAACAGTGGTGGGGATACGACTACACAAAATACCACTGTCTCAATAGTAATGTGTTAGGTGATGTCTTGATCTGATGATATCAAAACCTGAACAGTTTAAATACAAGTTATTGAACAGGAACATTTAGTAACTGATTCATGGTTCAGACCCTTCTTTAGTTTTCTTTGTGGTTAATTATCTTGTTAGACAACAGCATGTTATTCAATAATTCTTTAAACATTGAAGAGTTGCACATATGCATTCAAACATTTAAAGAAGGTCAAATTAAGTTCACCCGTAAAGGTTAAAGTTTATTTTAGGTTTGTTCTAACATCATACAAAGAGCTGAATATCCCTAACTTCATGTTAGAAGTGTATCAGATCAGTTACACTGCGCATTATGTACTTACTCGACACAGAAGCATTGGTGCTTCAATGCAATGAACATCCTTCTTTTTGACTTCCTGACTGCTTCCTGTTACCCTGATGTGAGTTTGTTGTGCACTTTTCTCAATCTTCAGTCACCCTAGCATCTGTTGTCTCCAACATTATTCTGTTGTCTCAGTAAAATTCCTAACCTTGGACTACGTGTTCAAAGGTCCTTGGAACAGAATAATCTAAAACACAATGAAAGATTAATGGTCTTCCATCAATTATTGACAAAGAAAGCAAAACAGCACTAAAGTTTTGGTTTATATTTTAACCAATAGTTAATCAGGCAATCTAAATGCTGCGTGTTAGAAGAGCAACAAGCAGAAATATTGATGAATTATTGTCTGAAGCTGGACTTTTGTTCCGCCTACAAAGCTCCACAGTTTCTTTTTTTTACCAAGATGTTCTGTCTTACATCCAGCCAGCCTCTGTAAAACACAGCAAACACTGCAGCTGTTAGTGTGTGTATGGGTATATAATTGCTTGGATGTGATAGTGGGGAAAGCCGAAGACGTAGTGCTGCAGATGATGTGTGTGTGCTGCATATATTTATATGCAAAATGGGGGGAGAGTGCAGCTACCACACAGTTAGACAGTCTGAACATGGCTTTGTCCTTCTAAAAGAGACCCAGTGTGTACACTCACTGAAGACCCCTATGTTAGAAACACTTAATCCATTCAGTGTTATGTAATTTCATTCATGTGGAATAGTGTGTGTGTGTGTGGGTGGGGTGGGGGGTAAGGTGTGAGTGCATTTATGGGTCTGGGTGTGTTTTGCTTTCGTCTCTTGAGTTCACTAACCATCTTTCTTCCATCTCTGCATCTGTATCTGCCTGTCCGGTTATCTCTTTCTATCTTCCTCTGTTTTTCTCCTTCAGCCTCTCTTGTGTACATAGCGCTCCTCTGAAGGCAGGGCTCCATGTGCTTGCATCTGATTGGCTGCGGAGTGAAAAGATGATGTCATTCTAAGTCGGGAGGTGTATTTCGCCTCATACGCACAGCGGAGAGAGGATTGAGGGTGGAGATCCTGATTCAGAGCAGCCAGCAGAAAGAGTAAAAATAGTAGCATGGAGAGATAATGAGGTGGATACTGTGGAAGGACATCAAGTACTTTGTAGCAACAAGAAACGATTTGAGGTGCAGCACAGTGAAGAGAGTGGGATTGTGAACACAGGGGATTTTAAATGAAAATGGAGGCAGGTCTAAGGGGAAAAAACAACACAGGGAGGAGGCTGAAGTATATGAACAGGAGAAAGATGGTGAAAAAAATTATTCTCCCCATTTCTCTAAAATGTCTCTCTGGATTTGTTGAGGATCAGCTTTTTTTACACAGTCAGACATCTTCTGTTCCTCCTATTTAATTCTTCTGTCCTGTTTCTCTTCTTTGTCTCAGCATCATGAAGCTACAGTGCAAGATTATGCTCAAGAGCAGGAAAAAATTAGCTTAGTTAGCTTGAGAAAGACACTGCTTTAAAACAAAAGATAATAAATAAATGAATAAAGAATTCATTTTCTCATAGAGAATCATTGTGATAGATGGTCCAGAAAGAGGCAGGTACATGGGATTGTATTAAAACTACCATGGCATCATTTATGATTCATCATATCATTTGTCCTTTGCAAGCTGTAAGTTGAAGATGGCTTCATTTAGGTGTAGGCAACATATAGTTGGGTTCACAGTGAAGTCTGCAGTTTATTTTCAGATTTTCATAACTTTCCTTTAACTTTTTCTTTTGGTTTACGTGTTACCTTTTACAGTCTGATTTTGCTAAGCTATAAACAACAAACTTTATAATGATGTGAAATGATTTGAAAAAGAGAAAGAAATAAATTAAATGGTTCTGTTTTTGCCATTTATTCTGATCATAATTAAAACTATTACAATTTCTGTGAATAATAAAGTTGTCAAGTTTACTTTTTTGAATGTTTACATCAGTATGTGTAAAAATTGCTGTTGACTTAATTACTTATTGGGATTAGGACATTGATTGCAAGTTATGAAGTTAGTCCAACTTTTTTGGGCGATGTCCCACATGAGTCTAAATAAAAAAAATCCTCTGGATTATTCGTAGATCTGAAGCAGCTCTGCTTCAGATCATTTACAGCCATAGACTGCACGACCCCAAAGCCTTTATTGGCTCAGTCTTCTGCCCAACAGTCGACTGGATCAGAGGGATTTGCTGTATCTGTGATCAATGTGTGAAATTCTGTCTTCTGTGTTGCAAACCTTCCACATCGCTGCTTTCTGAAAGGGGAAAACCTTTTTATCGCTCTGTGCTATTGTGTCGCATGTTCACATTTAACAGAATAGCGGCAGCGCCTGCCCTTGTGTTTCAAAGGAGGCTCTCTGATTTATGTGCCCTCCTTGTTTTTTTGTAATTTATGCGGAGCACTCACAAAGGGGAGGGGGTTGCCTCAATACACTCAGCTTTATGTTACCAGCAGATCAATAAAGATGTCCCCTCGCTTTCCTCTGTATCTCCGTCTCTCCCATTCTCCTTCTCTGTCCATCTCTTTCTCTCATCCACATCTGCTCAGCAGCCAATCCATCTAATGCAGTTTCCCCCCCTTTGCTCGCCTCATTTGTGCCACCTCCCACTCCCTCTCTCTGTTTCCCTGTCTCCCTCCCTCTCTCCCGCTGCACAGGTGATGTCATTCTTTTTCAGCTGGATTCCCCTCCTTTCTCCTTCCTCTCCTCGTTCCCACTCTCTCCATTAGCGGCCGGCTCTCCACAGCGCAGCATCCATCCACGGTAGCGTCTCTCCGAGGATGGGAGGGGGAGGAGGAATGCCGGCGTGAGGTGCAAGTGCTATTCCGAGTATTGGATCTTGAAGCTGAGGTGCAGGAGTAGGATCACTGGCCCTTGCCATGGAGCTGCACCGCTGGGCATGCACATGCACCGCTGGACCTTTATAGAAGGGGGAAAAAAAAGAGTTGCAAAGACACAGAAGAAGGAGTTTGACAGAGAGAGTGAATGAGGAGGAAAAAGGAACTACAGGCTGATGATCAAGGCTTTTGGGAGGTGAAGAGGGATTGTTTGGATGCCCTGAAGTCAGGCGAGAGGCTTCTCCCCATGAGGCTGCAGATGTAGACAAAACCCTATTTTTATTCAGCACTGACTCATCTTTTAAGGAGAGAAACCTTTCTGATGAAGTGAATTGCATCCTCAAGAGGCCAAAATAGACTCAATGAGCTCCTTCACTGAACTTTCAGCAAAGATATAAACTTGCATGTTAAGTTTCATGGCTTTATCTTTCACTTCCTCCTTCCTTGAATTTAGTTTAGATCATCCTTCAGGAGTGTTGCGGTTGCCTTGAATGTTTCGGTCGAGGAGAGAAAGCTTTACGTATGAGTGGCTCTGTCTTGGCTGGAAGTCTTCCTCCATAGTAACATCTGACAGCTGATCTTCTATTCATTGCCGCCAAATCAAACCACCTTCTGGACTGTTCTCCTCTTGCAACAAAGAGAGTGGCATCAGCCTTTGCCCTTCTTCTTTACTTATTCGTTTTGTTTTCTCTTCATATCTTGCCGAACGAAGGGGAAACTTCCCCTCGCTGGCACCCTCCCTTCTGTGGAAATGGCTTTCCTGGTCCGTTGCTATGCCAACTGCTTGCAGCCGTGGTCCTCCAAAGTAAGCGATGTCGTAATCCCTTTTCTGGCCAGTGCCTCTGGCTTAGGATGCTGCTGCCTCTGTGCTTGTGTGTGTGTGTGTCTATTTTTGAGAGAAAGCGTTAGGGTGGGGATCAGAGAAGACGAGCTTCATTCATATGCATGTAACAAATATGTATTATTGCTTTGTTTTAATCAGAATTTTAAACATGCTGAGAAATGTTAACATCTGTAACTGCTGGCATTATGCTAAAGTCTTTTCCCATCCCTGCACTGTCAGGACAAATGGATCTAAAATTGAAATAATCCCATGCATTAAAGACAAATTAATATCTTTATGTATCAGGGTTATAAAATCTATATTTTTCCAGACCTTTTGTTTATCCAGTGTTTAGTGATCTGAGAAATAATCTGCCGTGCTCTGTGTGGTCTCTGAACAGCTGTGATGTTTGGAAAATGTCTTCTTTTTTTTTCTTGCTTGGCACCAGTGTTTTGTTTTCCTCAGCATCTGCAACAGCAGCCATCCTTATTCTCCAAAGTAATTCGAGGGTTTCCAAAAATAACATTTGGGAGTGTCAGCATTGTATTGTTGCATTTTTTTTCTTTTTAATTTGTTGTTTACATTCATTTAATATCAGCAGATGAAGTTAAGCTCTGTGGAGGTTCTGATATTTGCAGTAATATGCAGTTGTAGCCATGACAACAAATGATGCGTACACTGCATGCAAGTTTTTTCTTTGTTTTTCTTTATGACTGTGAGCTGAGTCAATCAGTCAATCCATCAGATGTCCCTGTTGGTTCCCTGTACTCAGCACTGAACTGGTAATGATGCAGCTGTGTGTATAATTAACAGTTCAATGGCCTAGATTTAATTTCCCAAAATAATCCGCCAGAGTCGGCCTCTGGTGAACTATGTGATGATGTAAAGAAATCAGCTTCAGTGCAGAAAGTAGTGCTTGTTTTGAATTTTAGGGTCTCTTGTTTGGTCTATTTTTGATATTAAAGTATGGATGGATGTTGTAAAGGATCAGCCTCGTGACAACATGCCAGGATTGCTCTGCTGTGGTTATTCTAGCAGGAAGAGTTTCACATAGATCCCCATACGGCTGTCACTGTGGGAGCATCCGTCTGGGTGCTGAAAGCCTCTGAGATGTTTGTCTTCATTGTGTGCGTGTGCTTCCAGGATGATAAGTAATAATTAGGTCCCTGGAGGAGAAGGAGGATAAAGAGGGAAGATATTTAGTCTAAGATGACACCTGGTATAGAACAACCTCTTGTATATTTTCTTACCCAGCGTTATTGCTGTCCATCCCTTTTGTGATCCATCCCATGCATTGAGCTGCCTGTAGTCTAAAGGGTTTAGTGTTGAATCTGCAGGAAATAAACTGTATAGCAGCTCATCAACGCAGACATGCAAACACGAGTAATTTCATTGAATTTGCTTTTGAATTTGAGGTGAATAAATCCCCCGACCTTCTACACATTGATTTATGCTGTATCATTTCAATAATTGGGCTCAAATTTTTTTATTGCAAACAAAAGATTTTAAACAGAAACTTTGAATTTAGTTACTCAAGTACTGCGAGACATATCTACATGATGATTAAAGATACTGAAATGACAGTTTGCTGATGTCCAAGTCAATGTTATCGATCTAAAAACTACAAATGATTACGTTGCTGTAATGCACGACCAATCAAACGGTTGACAAGTTAGAAAGAGAATCTGCAAAATAACTTTTAGAAATCAATTATCAAAATTATATAATGAAAATACAGATTATGGATGGAGTTATATGCTATATTATATTCATATAAGTTACTTGGAGGCAGCTGTATGAACTAATACCAATGTGTAAAAACTTAAACAGGCTTATTTGCAGTGGAGGGATTCAGAGTAGGTGATCTTTTCAGGTCCTGTGTCCTATATCTCATCCCTTAGACTTAATTTTTGTTAATTTTATTTAAGCCATCAAGCATAATTCTTTTTCCACTGGCTTGAAATTGGACTAGTGTATCTGTGTGTTACTACTGACCCATTTAAGCTTATTTATCCTCCGTCTGAGGTTTCATCCAGCTCTCCCCGTTTAAAGTCCTTATTAATTGGTCTGCATCCTTGATGAGCCCGACTTTTGCAAAGGTTAATTAAGTTTTCCGTTTCGTCCAATTAGGCTCTGTCTGGAGGTACAGCAGTCATCAGAAACACTGAATGAAAGGGAAGCAAAGTGTGAGGGTGGTCTGCAAAGGGATTTAAACCCTAACAAAATGTTGGAAACTCAAAGGGGGGGAAAAAGAGAGAAATTGTGAACCATGATGAGATTTTAGAGGGAGCAGAAAATAGAGAAAAGAAACAAAAGAGACAAAAAAGATAATCAATCATTGTTTTTTTTTTTCATAAGAGGTTTTCACTGCTTCATAATTGCCTCCCTTCACAGAAACCAATTATTTTCTACACATACACACCTGTTTTGTTTTTTTTTGTGGTTTTTTTTATACAGGTTTGGCTGCCTTGAACTGGCTGGAATTAGTGATTTCTTTTTCCTCCCAGAGAGTTTCTTTTGTTAATGAATCACCAGCATGTTCAGTACGTGCATTTTGATACATTTAACAATGCAGTCATGTATTACAAGAGCTGTGAGACAGAGAAACACAGTGAGCAGTTTGTTTGATTCAAACTAATCATTTAGTTTTGCCTCTCTGCAGGGAGTTGGGCCTGCCAGCTGGCTTTAACATATTTCTAAATCTCAACTTTCCTCCAACGTGGACTGAAGGCCAAACTACCATTAAAGTATAAAATTTATTTCACTGTCAAGCAACAGTCCTCACCAATAGCACGTCATACTTGTCCGCTCTAATTTCTAACATCAAAAGATAGTTACTGAAATATTGACTGGAAATTTGGCATCAGATGACAGGCAGTGAAATGTAGGCCAGTGGAGCTGCTCCGTGAAGCCAGGAGGGCTTCTCTTTTGAGGTGCTGAGTATTTAAGAGACCTACATTTATTTACTTCTCCCATAAAAAGCCCAAGAGATTAACAGGAGGTCTTCTCGGGTCATTTTCGATCTTTAAAGGGCTTTCAATGTCTTGCTTCCATTTTATTGTATTGTGTTTATGGGTGAACTGTCCCTTTAAATCATTTCCTGTTCATCCCAGCAGAACTCGACCTCAGCATACATTACACTGATGCTGGAGGACTTGTCATGTTATGACCCTCGCTACAGCCTACATGGGTTTTTGTTTTAAACTCATTCCTTTCTGATCTGTTTTCAGTATCTTCTAACCCATCTCTTCTCTCACAAGTTGCTCCATGTTCCTGCTCCAAATGCCTCTAAATACGACTAAAGATGTCACTTTAGCCAATTTTTCTGTTGCTTGGAAACTCAAAATTAGAAAAATTGATTTAGAATTTGCACCTTTGCATGATGGGTGACGCTAAAGGTCTCAGAGTAATTGTTTAATGAAGAAATATTTCTCAACTGTGCCTCCATTTTTGTGAGATTTCCTAGCTTGTGAAAACCCTCCCAGGATGTGCAAGTTATTTCTAATCTAGTACTTTTTTACTATAAAACCCCCCAAAAAAACAAATGGAAGTGTGATATATTACCGATGAGAAGATTGAGTAGTTCTAATAATCCCCCACCTCTAAGAGTGCATCAGGTCCAGCAGGTCCAGCTACCGGGCCGACCCAGGCTGCTGCCTTTGCTTCCCTCAGCAATCAATAGGCCCTGCTGAGCATTGGCAGTATCAGTGTATCTGAACCCATTCTCCACTGAATAGTAATGCTCCTGTGCAGTTGTTTGTAGGGGGAGAGCTTCACTTGCAAGATGGATTTAGTGTCAGGGCAGGAAGGGCCAGGCATGGCAGGTCAGACAGATTGACAGACAGAGAAAACGTCTGGCATATCCAAATAAGGGCCACCCTCAAAAACTCCACCAGTGCAGTATAATCGTACACGATGGAGTTTAACATGTGAATGGTCGGTTTTTAAAGGAATACAGAAGTTTTATAAATAGACCAAGAAAAGCTTCCCTCCTGTTCAAACTGCTAGATTATGTGTTTGATATAAGCTACAGTTACTAGTCGACCATTCATCACCAGAGCAGATATAGAACAGATAGCTGCATTAAACAGGTCAGCCTCTAGTGAGTGGAATAAAGAGATTAATTATTTTCCAGTACTGTCTATTGACTGACTGTTCAATGCTGTGGCTTCATCCCCAGACTGTCTGATTAGGAGCTGAAGTCTTACACTTCTTTCATGTTCAGATGCTGTTCTTAACTCGTAAGGTTACCATCCATGCTGCATCTCTGCCATGATGTATTGCCATGTTACTACATGAACACCAAAGAAGCAAATCAAACATTGACCGTACAGCCAGCTTTGTGTGTTTTTGGGAGGGAGGAGGGGTTTGCAGGCTCTAGTTTGGGCCTTGGTGGGTCATATTTGGTTTGTTACACTACACAGTTTGTGCTTTGTTACATCCTACACACTGGGCCTTTCACTGGATGGAGAAATGGGCAAAAACATTAATGAGGAAGTTTGATGACATCAAAGAAAAATGTTGTTTAGTGTGGTTACTAATTGTTGGACTTTCCCCGCACCGACCAGTTTCACTTCATTCCTTTCATGGCAGCTTTCAGTCAGGAACTGTAATGAAAGGTTTGTGTTGTTAAATCAATAAAGGAACAGTAAACTAATTTGTAGTAGTTAATGTGAAGAAGTTAAAGGTAACTGTGGAAAATACCCAACATTTCACGTTCTCAGTGTTGTGATAAAATTAGATTTGTTGTAAAAACGTATTAAAGCCCGAGGTGTCCTAAGAAAAACCCCACCGGTTGGTGTGATGGCTTTTACAGACCAAAACAGGACTTGAAACTTCCAAGTTTGCTGCTGTAAAAAAAAACAAAACAAAGAAAAACAAAAAACTATATTTGAAAAGGGTGTGGTTTTTGGTAATTGCAGTGTTGTTGTTGTTAAGTCTGTGAAAGAAAAAAACTGCTGTTTTCATCTCTTTACAGGAAAGTGTTTAGTTCATTTAAAATTGCCACATCCAACAAGTCAGCTACTGTTGATGGCGACCGTCTGAATCCTCACATCAGCGGACGCAAGCTGCAGGCCTCATAAAAACAGGATTCGATAGTTGCGCTATGGCTCCCCGGGCGCATGAATCTGTTGACAGAATCATTTTCGTACCCTAAGAGGATGACCTTTGCCAGGTGAGGTTAATGCAACTGCCTCCTCACATTGGCCTTGGCTGATTTAGTCCGACCTCAGCCCTTCAGACGGGCTGACAGACGAACTGACAGAATCCATGCCGGGTGTCAAGGTAGTGTGCCCTTTGAGCTTTAAGAGTTGGGGAGGGGATGGTGGAGGTGGCGTCCAGACAAACACACAAAGAGAGAGACGGGGAGAATTTGAGCAAGAAGCAACAATAGAGAGAGCGTGCAAAGAGAGAGCTTTTAGCATGCCAAGGGAGGTCTAGGATATCATATGCACAGGAAGTGGGGGTGATAAAGATCAATATGGATTGCATTTAGCCAGGCCATGCTCTACTTGCCTCCCATAAGTCATAAATGACTTTTCAGTCCTTCTAAACAAAAACAGACATCATTAAAAAATTTGTTTCTGCATCACTTCTATAGGCATCTCTTACAGAAGGTCCTTGGTATTTTAGAAGAGAAAGTGTGCCTTTCCACTCTAATTGAGAGTTCAAACTACCCCTCAGTTTGCCTTTGTCTCCTCTTTGTGTTTGCAGAAATGATTGAGAGGACTGTTGAGTGAAATCACAGCAAGCTGTGGGAGCTCTATTTAGGTCATTAGGTTTGTGGACGCATCTCTCATCCTTCATTTAGACCGAATGGGCTGCTGCTTCATGACTCGTAAGAAGATGTGTTAATTTTTAAACCACAAAAATCTTTTTCGTTCCTGGATCCTCAGCAGTAGAATGAGTGGATTTAGAGATTAATAAGATTAGTTCATTTTTTGATGGCACCGCTTCCTGTTTTTATCAATCTGCCAATCTAAAAGGCTTTCATACTTTACCTGTTGTTGCAGTAAAAACAATTCTGCACTGTTTTAATGTTTCAGTGGTTGGAGTGGTGTATAACAGCCTGTGTTGTGTCCTCAATCATGTAATTATTGTCTCTTGGCTATGATTTGATGATTTTTTCAACTTAAAAGCCCACTCTACATTACAAGGTTGAATGTGCTGAAAATGAGGCTGCTCATGTCCACAAAAAACACTCATTCATTGTTTATACACTCTTACACCCTTGCATGTAACACTTGAACTTGCTGACCTCTCACTCTTAAATCCAGTTGAGCATCCCCCAAATGTACCAATACACACACACACACACACACACACACACACACACACACACACACACACACACACACACACACACACACACAC
>JBBBVU010000016.1:17537913-17599977 GCA_037177055.1 Atherinosoma microstoma
GCCGTATGTGTGAAGCACTGTGGATTGGGCTGCAGGGCAGGAAGCATCTGTTAGCAGAGTGGAGCCAGGCGGTACTACGCTGTTTGCATCTGCATGTATCACTGTGTGCATTTTTGTTGTGTGTGTGTGTGAGAGAGAACACATGTGTTTGTATCTGTACCAAAGCCGGGTGTTTTCCCTTCCCTCCTGTATCCGGCAGACCTGGCCGTGGCCCACCTTCCTCAGGGGCTCAGACAGAGACGCCTTGTAGCTTCCTGTAGCACACATATGCTCACTTACAGACACACACTGTAATAGAACAAAAGAAGGTTTGACAGACAAATACACACACTGAGCATTTCATAAGATTGGCGTTTCACCTCCGAGACTTTGTTTATAAACAGATCGGGGATTTAGTTCCTCGTAATATTCATTAGTGAGATGTTATTCATGACTCACAAGCTGCACATTCAAGCCTGTGAACTCGGTCCACCCTACAGACGGTGCATGGTTTTTGAATACAGCCGCAGTGTTCAAGCTGCAACAGAGTCATCATATTAACTGACCTGTTCAATGCACCAGGATAAAAGAATAGTTTCAGAATAAAGAGGAGGAGGGGGAAAAAGAAAAGATAAATGAAGGAACAAGGATGCAGATGGGGACAATTTCTCAAAAAAAGAAAAAAAAATCTCCTTCTGACTACATCTTGTTGACTGTCCCGGTTAATTCATCTTCAAACATTGTGTAATACACAGCAGTTTACATTCATATTCCTGCTGCATCTTTCTTAAAGAAAAAACCCTCCTCATGCAGGTGTTGCTGGGTGTGGAGGCGGAGAGCCGACAGGTTGTGACAGATTGCATATTCCTTAGAAACAACCGACACTTTTTGGGGGAGCAACTCCTACCTGCTACCTGCTGCCAAACACACACACATGCACACTCAAATGCTCGCTCTAGATGCCACCTGAAAGGAATTTCCTCTTAAGCCCGGCTGTAATTTTCAGTCCTCCAGTGAAGAATACTCGTCTCTTCAGGGTGTGCCAACTACTTTTTTATGCCGTAGAAGCTGCCAGACGACTGAGTGAGTTGTAAACATAGTGGGGGGATGAATGAGAAATTTAGAGTTGTTAATCACCGAGAAAATCCACACCGATGGCTTTTATCCAGACGGAGGGAGGCGGGCTGAAGCGTTTATATCATTACTTCTAACCCAGATTTTATTTAATGTCTCAGTTTGCACACTTAAAGAAAACTTCTTAAACACATACAATGTCCAATGTTTGAAGGTTTATCCCTGGATTTAGTGGTGCAGATCTTTGTGTGAGTCATCTGATGCATAATAAAGACACAATCACATAAGCACAAAAACTGTCCTGTCCTCCCATGTTTTTCTTTATATTCTCTTCTTCTTTAGCTTTCTCTCTGTCTTTTTCCAGCATCAAGCAACTGGGGCAAGGGTCAGAGGCCTTTGGCAGTGCCAATGCTGTTCTGCATCCAGTCTGTCACAATACTGGCAAAGCGCAGCACTGAAACGGCCAACTAATGGCCGTTGATCCACTGCAGAGAGTTGCCAACCAGTGTCTGTCCAGGCCAGGAACTGGCCAGCCAATTATTGTTGAACCTTGCGCTTCACTAACCAAAGCCTGCCAAGTCACAGGGTGAAGTTTCTTCTCCCAACTGAGATAAAATAAATAATTATTTGGGGTTAATTCATTGCTAGGCAAATTTTCAATTAACTTTTTGTAAAAACGAAGGGGGAAAAAAGTTTTCTCCCGTTACCAGAATCCTACCATTAGTACATCATTTCTTTGCTGAAGATAAACTGTAGGGAAACTGAGCTTCGGGTTAAGTTAACTACAACTGGATCAATATATTTATTGCTCTTTTTCATTTTAAATGACAGATGCTGCATAACATGGGGTCAAATTGTTGTATTGAAAACATAAACCTCACTGAAAATGTGACCGTAGATTAAGTCTCTCATGATATTGTCTTTGAGATACTCCACTGGTTGAGGACACATAAGAAATGTTAGATAAAAATCAAATTATTTTGACCTCTGTGCATTTTAGGCAAAGAATAGGAAAAAAAACATGGCTGCTTTCAGATTATTTAGTTATTACAAACAACAAAAATGACTGTTAGTTAAATCAGTAAAAGAAAAAAAACTGAAATTCTGAGTTTATAGTAGGGCAATTAGATATTAGGATAACATGCAATAAGCTATGTCATTGTTGAACTTTGCAATGATGATATTGCTCTCCATTATATAACCAAATACTTCAGTATATAGTGCTAAACTAAGGTGTAACAACAGCTGCATAGAAGTAATATTGTGATATGGATGTTGTCCATCGCAGCAACTGTGAAGTTCCTTTATGTTGTGAAGCATTTTGCACCATTAGTTCCTTTGTTAAAGGAAAAGTGCACTTTTCTAAAGTTGGGCAGAAGTTGATGCAACAAATTGAGGTCAAGATTCAAAGTGGCTTGCCTGAGCTTTTTTGTAGGGTAGCCATCACACTGTAAAGCCTCTGGAACCCACGTATTTGAAACTCTGTGATAGTATATTAAACCAGTGAAGTATGAATGTGATAGAGAACAGTGTAACTCCTAAGAACACTTGAACATGTGGACTGAAGGCACTGGGGATCAACCCACTGAACTTTCATTCTCCTGAGCTGGGACCAGATGTGTGGAGAAACAGAAGCATCACGGGGACTTGGAGCTCAAAGTAGTTTTAAAACCAACTAAAAGAAGTTTTCTGAGCGTGTGATCAAACACAGTTGCTGTTTTTCCTGAAGTCTTAATTTGCAGCGCAGCAGAATCGATTAACAAGTAACGCGGAGCAGCGGTGACGCATTTCACTTTGATTTTTGTTAAAGATTTTTTTTGTTGCAAATTAGATCCAAGTTTTGGAAAAATATGTCTGGATGGGGATGAAACGATGTCACTGTGAGAAACTCAGCAGTGTGTGGGTTTGTGAGCAAGAGAGAGAGTGCATGTGATTTGTGAATACACACACCGTCTTCTCTGCTTGACAGCGTTGGAGTCCTGATCTCCTCATGTGGTCCCCAGCTAACTCCAGCAGCACTCCGTCTCCTCCACCCTCCTCTCTCTGTTACATGTCTGTCTTTGCAGTTGTCACCTCCAATTTCAGCTTCAATTCATTACATCTCCCCTTGCTCCAGCTGGTGCACACACACACACACACACACCTGCACACACACACTGAGTCGCATTGCCAGTGATATGGTAGTCCGAGTTGAGGCAAAATTGGAATCTTGAGAGAATATTGGAGACTTTTTATCTTCATCTGCTGCCTCACTTTCACTTCATCCTCATTCCACCCCACACTGTCAGTCCTATCTATATTATTATTTTCTGAGCTCTTTGTCACACACACACACACACAGTTCAGTTTTCTCTTCCTGTTGCCTCTTTCACTCCTCTGTTTAAGCCGACTCTTCCTTTGTCTCTGTCATTCAAATTCACCCCAGGTGCCTCTATTTTCTCTCCATCTCCATCTGTCTTCCTGCACTGTATCTTAATCCAAGCGGCTGTGAACTTGCCAGTAATGGAGTGGAGCATGTTTGAGTGCTAAGCCTGCTCAGCGAGCTCAGTTCTGCTGAACGGATGCACACAGCCTTCATATACGTTGGTTTGCACCAGTTTGTCGCTGTGTGTGTTAACTTGTGGTGTGTGTGCATGCATTATCGTCTCTGTATGTGTTTCCTGACATTGTCCATGGCTTAGGACCTTAGAGCTGACAGTGACCTGAATTGATCAAAGCTTTCTCCAGGACTACAGGGCTAAATCTGGAGCCTTGTGTGTTTGTGTAAGTGTGTGTCCCTCTTCAGACCTCAGAGCCTGTGTTCACACCTAGCTAGTGTGATGAGACTCCTTGCAGTCTTTTTTATTCATTCTTGCTCTCTTTGATTCAAAATAAACATTTTGTTAAAAGGAAAAAGAAACTGGAGAAGAAACCTCAAAAAGAGACAGAAAGGGGTTAAAGTCAAATGAGAAGGTGACAGAAACGGAGCAAAGTAGTGACAGGGGAGCTGTAGAGTGGAGGGAGATAGACAGAGACGGGAGACATAGTTAATTACCATAAAGGCGAGATGGGCCGGGAAGACATAATGCAGAGAAACGGAGCAGAGAAGATCAGAAAACCAGCGGAAATCAGATTCATCCACCTCGTTAAATGTTCTATCAAAGAAAAACTAACTGGTGTGCTGTGAGACAGTAGCAGCATTGTTCTCTGGTGCAGAGGTGCACTGCTGCCGTCTGTGATGTGGTTTTGTGGGTTAACAACCTGCTGTGAGAGCTAAATCAACATGTGTTATCTGTGATGACTTAAGACTTGCTGCAGCTAAATCTCCTTCTTTAAATGTGTAATTATGCACTAAATCCTTATAGAGGGGAAGCCCAGCATGGAATTTACCTTTCTTTAAAAGAAAGGTAAATCTGATATAATACTCATTACTTTTATTGGGTCCAATCTAAAAAGAGTATCCATTATTGTTTCCAGTCCCACACATACGAGCATCTGTAAAGTTCTACTCCCAGTTTTGAGCTGACATTGATGGTTGTTCAGCTCGGCTGTGCTTCTCAGGTCATGTCAAGTCAGTTCGTCGCTGCTGACATCTACAGGCTGGCCGTGTTAGTGTCAGGTACCCCAGCAGTGACCTCGGGATCCATCACTGTGGCTGTATTTGTTCAGCTCTGAGGTTCGTGGAGCTGCTGCTTGCAGAAAAGCAAGGCAGTAGAAGTGAGCTGGCAGCTTGATTGCTGGAGGGGGATTTATGAGACTCGACTCTTGGCTTTGTTCCCCATCTTGATACATTATCGTAAAAATGTTATGACACAGGATATTAGTTGAGGGAAGTATGCATTTCTTTGTGTTCTTGGTTGCCAGATTCTCCCATACATCGATCTGAGATGGTGCATCTTTTGCAGAGCTGACAGCTCCGTCACCTCTTTATGACAAATACTAATTTATGCTTTCATCTTTTTTAGCACTCTTTACTGTGCATACAAGCAAAATGTCCCTATTGATTGCCAGTAAAAAAAAAAGGCACTACTTGAGCTTGAAATTGCCAGCATGTTTTCTCTTACCATGTAAACCACAGTTGTCTTTAAATATTCATTAAGCTTTGTTTTTCATTGTTTATTGTACCTGCTTTAATTATCATCCTCATCAGGATTCATCAACCGCATCGTATTTTAATCACCGAGACGATTCATTCATCCTTTTTATTATTCATTGAAATATATTGTTCTCATTTGTTGCTGTCTGCCTCTGCATCTCGTTTTGGCGTACATGCCTTAGTGCATGTCTTTGTCTTGGCTCCATCTTTGGTGATATAACCTCTGAATAATCCTCTTGTTATGAACTGTAGGTAACTAACTACAAGACTCTACTTGTCTCTGTTTATTTAGTGAAATCTCAGGTGTTTCCTGCAATTTCATCTATAAATTCTGTGTTTACGGGCAAACAACACCTGAAAACTGTTTGCCAAATTTCCATCCAATGATGGCTTTAACTCTTCCTGCTTCTCTATACATTGACCAACAATACAGTGAAGATTATCCAAGCTATATAATGCATTTAGGCCAAACAGTCAGTGTTCTGTGCAGCTAAATGGCAAATCAGAGTCCATCTATTCTCTAAGGGAATTGGTAGAAAGGAGCACTCAAGCAAGCCTTCAGTTAGTTAATCTCATTCTTAAAACTGCTGTAAGTGCAAGTTTTCTAAATCAGAGTCATTTGTTACGTTAGGTTTGTTTTGGTTGCAGGGACTTGAGCTGGTTTACAGAAAAACTAATTGTAATGCTGCTATTTAAGTGTTGTTTCCTCTTCTTTTTGTTATTATTCCTGAGCGACAGAAGACAAATTTGGATGGTAAACAGTGTAGAAAAACCTCATGTCACAATGAATCATCCAATCCACCTGTATTCATTTGACCTATAGTTTATCTATAAGCAGCTAAGCTTGTATTAAGTTGATATTTGTCCATCTCCAGGCCTTGTTCCTCATGGATTTTCTCCATCTTTAGCTGCTGCATCTTAGTTAAACCAAATTTCTGTTAGCCTCTTATTACAACAGATGATAGGTTCATTTCTCTGGAGAAAATCCGACTGTTCAAGTGACTGCAGCAGTGAAAGCCCACTGTTTCTATAATTGTGCCCACTCCTTGACATGATAGAGTTGTACAGCTGAAGGAACCTCGCGCATTTATATTTAATCTCCTAACTCTCATCCTTAATGCATGAGGAAAATGGGAGACCCCTCTCACCCCACCCGCACCCCCTGGTTTGGCCTGCTGGGAGAGGAAAAGAGGGGGATTAGAGCAGGATTAAGTCTGTGGTGTGAATAGGAGCCACGAGACCTTCACTTCACTTCACATCACTGCTAGATTCCTCCATGCCGTTCCGTCACATTCTCATGTACTCGCCACTCTGCCATCACCCTCTGTTCTTCCATTCAATGTAAACCAGATTTTTTCTAAGTTTGTTTTATTTTTTATTCTTGCCCTGCACCCTGTTGGTTAGCTGGGTAGGATGTCACAGCTGGTCTCGCAGAATCTTCTTTAGACGTTTTTGTGATAAACCACGAAATATCCCCCTTCTTTCACTTATCTTAAGCATAGCCGGTGGATTATCAGACTAATCTGCAACGCTATCAGCCACAACAAAAACATCCAGCATCGGGTTCTAATGGGGGATAAGCTTGTCTTAAACTATTCTCACGGAAGTTAAACCTTGACCTCTAAATTCTCTGATATTAACCCCTTTTTACCATCTAAACAACTCGTACGATCAACATCTTAAACACAATCCACATGAGGCGGGGAAAAAAATCATGACTTTGTGGACGTTTTGCATTAATGTTGAAAGCGGGTTGAGAATTTTTGTCTCTTAACTGTAAATCTTAAAATCTTTTTTAGTTTGTCCAAAAAGATTTAATCCTGGTGGCTGATATGTACAACTAAATGTTTCATAATTTAAAGGTTTCCACTGCTAAAACTTATTTTGTTGGACCGTTGAGAGGATGACCAGATGGAGGACAAGCGGACTGCTACATTTTTTCTATTTTAACATCCTGTTTCAGCGTGTTTTCTATGTTTAATATGCTGACCTGATCCAGAGTCTGTCCCTGTGAATTGTTGTGATCGTATTAAATGAATGTAGGACGCCTCATACCTCCTCCATCATACAAAAATCAATATGTATTTAAGTCTGATGAAATTAGCAATCACTCTCGGTCCTTTCTCCTGCTTCTTTCTGCCACTTCTCATTCACAAACAAACACAGTAAACTTCTAATGAAGGGTGTTGGTCAACAGCAAGCGTCAGGACCACGAATGGAGGGTTGTGTGAAGGTGCTGTTTTGTGTAATTTAATCGATAAAATGCACAGTGTTAAGATTGCGTGTTGTATACAATATATTACACTGCTGTACTTAATAGGAAATGGATTTTACTCAAATGCTCCTTCAGTCAAGACTTGCATTCATTTCAGAGACATTACGTGTATGTGAATGTTATAATAGCACACTTTTAGGATAAGAATCCTGATGTTTAAGCACTATTAAAATTTTGATAGAACTATTTACATTGTGATATTGGAAACTTGCATTCATGTTTATTTAGAAAACGGTATACATGTACAGTGCAACTTGATGGAGAATCAAGGCTGAAAAGTTTTTTTTTTATATTTATATTTTACAGTAAAACCATTAAGAACTTGAAGTAGTGTAAATCTAGCGTGTGTGAGAACTAATAAACCGAGTGTTGCTTATTAATAAACCTCACATTAAGAACAAGCCATTGAACTTCTTAAACTCCCCCCGTCAATACTGTTTTTTTCCCCCTGTGGGTTTGAAAATAGAGGGGCTTAAGTGCTGATGAGGATGTACAGTACAACAGGCCTATTAGGAGAGAGCACTGAGGGGGCAGAACCCCCAGACTCAACTTCGTTAATATTGCATGTTGGCACCGTGGTTTGCTCGGAGCCTTAGCCAGCTTCCAAGCCTCAGTTTGGTTTGCTGTGACTTGGCTATTGCACCGGCTGATTTGGGTGGTAAAGCGACTGTTTATGTGCGTGTTTGGACGGCCAGCGCCGTCCGGTGTGGCGATGGAGGAGATGTGCTGCAGGTTGTCTTGGTGTCGCAGGAGGACATCTTCCCTCACCCTGACTATGCCCAGATCCCAGCTGGTAAGACTTGAGATTTAAAGGCTGTGAAGAAGCAGGTCCCAGACACTGTTGTTCATGGGAATAAAAACCTAACTGTCCCATTTTTTTAAAATCCTTTTCTTAACATGATATAAATCATGTTTTAAAATCAATTTTAAGCCGAAGCCCTTCAGTTTTTTTGCCTCATTATCAATTTTATTTGTTATTTTTTAGTAAAACTTGGAACTGGCCCTTGCTTGTACACAATGGAAATGCTGTTTATACATAGAGCAGGATTTTAGCTTTGCAAAGCTTCTGGACCTTTTACCATTATATCTTATTATATCTTCAAAGAGTCAGTGTTAGATCCTGGGCATCTTTATCTCTACTGAATGTTTTATATTTTCTATTCATATGTCTTGTGCTGTGTATTCAGAGATCATTCATATGTACTTGATGAAAGCTGAAGAATCATCATCACCCTTATTAGAAATAGATGAGGAGTTGCTTTAGTAATGATCGTAATCAGTCTGTTAATTATGAAATGATTAAGGATGTCAGGTGGTGTCTGCAAAGTGTGGAATAAATTTAGTGTGTTTACAGCAGGATGGAGTGAAAAGACTTAAGACTGGAAGTGGGGTTTTCACAATTATCCCTTTATTTCAGGGTCACTGCTTTTTTTTTTGTCCACGGTGCTGAAACATTTAAACTAGGACTTCTTGTATGATTTCATTTAACACATAGACATACACACTTTTTTATTGATTAAAAAGGAACTATTTGGCAACATCATTGTGAATACTTTCCCTATGTTTTGCTAAATTGACTAAATGATAAATACTGCAAAGTTCTCCTTGATAACATGTCTGTAAACTGTGTATTATGCTTGACTTAGTTTGTGCAGTCATTTCTAGATTAAATACAAATATTTTGCACATATGTTTCATTTGCTGATTATTTAAAGAACTGTGCTGCTGATGGTTGGTATATAACACCACTATCATGATGTCACTGATTTTGATATTATTTTCCGATTTAAAGTACAACATTTGATAGATGGGTCCTAATGTTGAATAAACCTTGAACACAGTTGTACTTGCATGGCTTTAGATCTAACTAAGTGTCCAATGATTAGCCTCCATGCAGAGCAGATGTTTGTCTTAACCAACCAAATAATCAGTGGTCATTTCTGTCGGCTTTGTTCATTTTTCCCCCTTTAATATTTACGGGTCATTCTCCCATTAACACTACAGTGCTGCAGCTGTTAGAAATCACTGGCCTGCTTCAGTGACTCACTCTGAATAGGGACTGGTTTGACATATTTGTATGCATTTTACTGAGAATGTGATAACTAAATGAAAAAAGGGCGGATTTTGTTTTTGCTGATGTGCAGCTTTGCTCCATTTAAATTGTCTTCTTATCTAGAAGTAAACAAACTTAAGGGCCATAAACAGATTTATCCTGGAAATGTATTTTGTCTGTTGCTTCGTGGTCTGTTTGCAGATTTAGTTTACATTTAAATGTTTTTTTTTTGTTAGAGTTGAATGTTTTAGATGTATGAGTCTGACTACATGTATGAAGCATGCAAATATAAGCTGCTTGTGTACTAGTGAGGCCAGGATTTACCTATTCATCGTTTCCTACCTTCACAGTTTAGCAGAAATCATTTCATTGTTTACTGCTGGATGATAATTTACAGCTGTCGTATTTTCAACTCTGACCTCTTCATGTTAATTATCCTGGAGTACAGCATGTCAAACCGTGCCAGCTCTGGCTTTCAAGCTGATGAAACCGCTGTTTGTGTGTGTGTGTGTGTGTGTGTTTTCTTTTGTTGTACGGTCAATATGAGAAAGTCTGCCTCTTTTAAACTCATGTCATCTTCTATTTTTCTTCCTTTCTGCTGCTTCTTGTCTGAACAGCTTCCGGCTGACCTCAATAAGATGCACCTAACAGACCACGCCCACCAGCAGGTGATGCACATGGCTCCCAGCCAATCAGGATGCAGCATTGCAAGCGATTCAGGGAGCAGCAGCCTGTCAGATATTTACCAGGTGGGTACCTTTGTGCTTGTAGAAATTATTCCAAATTTTCCTTCTTTTGCGTTTATTAAACTGCACAGATGACCTAAAAATAGAAAATCTTCATCCCCCATCATACACATTCATACTTCATCTGTTTATCATTGGTATCAATCTCCTCTTTAAACTTTAATCATGCGTTTTTGCGCAAGTTAATTTGACTGTCTCATTAGAAAAATAAAAATCTTTTGATGAATAAAAAATGATGGTTTTCCCTCCCCTTGTCATCATTAATATATGAATAATGATTAATAAGGAAGCATGTCTAATCTGGTGTCAAACCTGTCAGCTTTCCATCACTACACTTCACTACATGTGGTCTGCAGGGGGATATAAGGTTTTTTTTTTTTTTCTGCCTGATGAGTTATCCTGATTTGTTTTAATTCTGTCTGCTTACTTGTAGCAAAGTCAACCTCTCACCTTTACTCCATATAATCCTTCCCTTCTCACTAATTATTACACATCAGCCGTGCATCCTGGTGATCCCTGTCCCTCTGAACTTCCTGCTGCGGATTAAAGGTCACATATAGGAAATTAACTGAACCTTTCAAGCTTCATCTTTACCTCTAGGATAGGTATACGAGATGTGAAGTTGTCAGTCCAGCAGAAAAAATTGAGTGTGATACCTAATGTTGAGAAATCTTTCTGTTGGATATGCTTGAAATGGCCCATTTAGTTTTTTTGTAAGGAAGCCAAAACAATTAAATGTTTGGGTTTTAAGAGAATATAACAAGAAATTGGCAAAATATCACAAAAAAAAACAATGCAATTTTTAATAATTTCTGAGAAAATTAAATTATCTGGAGCTTCTCAGCTTTGTTTTTATTTTCATTGTTGATGGTGTTGAAGGATTTGTCTCTCAGGGACATTCTGGCAATAACCTGAAGCTGTGGGTTTTGCAAGTCTGAGTGTAACAGCATGTTCTTTTATAATCCCACACTGACAAATGACACTGGATCACCTTAGTGAAGGAGAGCATCACCTCAGGTTGGAAATGTAGAGATCCACTAAACTATCTATGATTCTTTTTAAAAGTATGCAGCAAAATGGGTAAAATAGGACTTAAAAGCAAATCCTTATGTTATATGTACAGTAGTGCTACCAGATTGTTTTATCTGCAGTGGATGTTATTGTGCCTCTCTTTTTCTGCATACGTTTGCCCATTAAGGCCATTTTTCTTCCAGATGATGCACGATGTTTGGTTTAAGACCGCCCATCTACTCGTTAACCTCCCTGTAGAGTGAATGTGTCTCCTCCATCAGTCAAGGGTCTGTGCAGAGCTGTAGATGATGGACACATTAAAGAATTCATAGTATTTCCTACAATAACATAAAATCTACAACCAATGTGCCACTTTTTAACAACAAGAGTTCATTCTCACTTTAGATTTTGATAACACATTAAAAGTGTTTTGATTTAGCACAACTGTCTCTCAGTGCCTGTGGAGTGAAGGCTTTGTGCATGGCTTGTCCTTATTCATAAACAAACTAACAAAAAATTAGTCTAAACGTTAAGAAAGCATTATAGGTGTGCCAAAAGTAGACTGGAGTCTTTTGGGCTGTGGGCGATGTGAATGTTGTCGTTAGAGTGTGTGCAAAGAGTGTGTCCAGCAACGTGTTGGGCTCGTTCAGACTTGTGTGCGGAGTTATGTCTTAGTATGAATGCATGGGGTAGCTCTTTTTGTCAATGCAAATATAGTAAAGTACATTCCTCTAAGAGGAATCTGTAAATGGGCCCCTTAAGAGGTTTTTATCCTCTTCAACAATTAAATGCCAGACTTTTGTTCCAAATCTGTTTACACAACCCTGAACACTCCCCCAGGCCCTCCTCCCAAAAGTACTAAATCTTATTAGTGACAGTTATATGACTTGGTTAAAGTTAATCAACAGCTACCTGACATAGACAGAAGCTCTTCTTTGTTTTCTTCAGAAACAAACGTTTTGCTCCATCACTGTGTCGTCAGCCGCTGTACTTATGGGTAATTTAAGCTAAGGTCACGCTTACACTCATAAGCAAACATATCATCTGACTCAAGGCATTCAAATCTGAAGAAGTAGTGGAAACCTTTACAATATGAAGCTTGTTTTCTTGCATTCATTCCCCGACTGAGAGCACTCTACAATTTCCTCTCCTCTTTTGTATCTGCCTTACCCTCTTTGTGGCGTTTCTGAGTGTTCACCAGCTCTGTGTGCTTTGGAATGAAAGGCTTTTCTTGATTGTAGGGTGTTTAAATGTCTGCAAATCAATAACGTTGAAAAGAAAGCGTGATAAGCCAGTCATCTAATCATTTTAATCCCTCAGCTTGTTTAATCTCCTCACTTACACAGAAAGTTGCAATAAATCCTTTCTTTCAGCCTCCGAGGTTCCTTACACAGCTTAGCAGCAACTGTTATGTTGGTTCTTCGTGTTTGTGTGTGTGGTGTAGAAAATGCTCTGTTTTTGACACCAGCCTGTTAGCATGAGGTTAGTTTGCTAATGAGCTCGTTTATGAGGTGATGTGATCGGTGGGCACAGCTGGCCACAAAATAATGAGGTTTGCTTCGCTGAGGAATGTAAACAATTATGCTATCCCCCCCCTTCGTAAGAGTTGTGGCAGGGGTATATGTCCAGTCCTGACTGTTTGTGAGAAAGATGATGCAAAAAGCACCAAGCTAAACTTGATGAAACTTGGTGAGAAAAAGTCGCCTTGTGAGGAACAGATTGGGATGACTTTTGGTGAAATTGCAAAAAGGAGCACTGGCAGAGAATGCATCAATGCCAGTACATACTGTAGATTTAATTTACCTTAAATAATCTTTAGGAGTATTTATTTAAACAAAGCTTTTAACAAAAAAAGTCATTCACCGGAACATTGGCCACGTTTACATGAGAGTTTTAATCCTCCTTTAATTCGGAATGAAAATTAAATCCGCTTTACAGAGTTTAAAAATGACCATGTAAACACCTAATTCAGAATGAAAATCATAATTCCGAATTAAACTTAATTCCGAAGTCGGTGGCTGGTTTATTCTCATTTTAATCTCGAATTAAATAATTCCTTTACCATCCTCTACCATGTACACGTTCATTCCGCTTTAAGTTAATTCCGGTCGTTCTGCGCTTGCTCGTTCCCTCGTCATGACGCACGTATTCCGTGCTGGCTGCCCCAAGCGAGCGTTGGACTCGAGCCGAGTCTATTCACGTGAAAGTGAAGTAATATGCTAGTGTCCAGCTGCTGCTTCAAAACTAGAATCAAAATCAAGCGAAAAAGATACTTGTTATGTAGTTTTTCCATGTTGTAGTCGAAAAGAAAAGAAGCAGGAAGCGGAGTTTGTTTTCTTCTGGTAGACGTAAGTACGTCACTTCCGTCCCCTGTCCAATCAGAATCCTTCCCAACCCCTAGATTTAAAGCCGAGTTAAGAAAACGTGTTTTCCATTTAAACCTTAATTTGGAATTATTATATCCATGTAAACCTGAAGGAGAATACTTTAATTCCGAATTAAAAAACATCATGTTATCATAGCCATTGAGGAAGAATAAAAAAGAGTAAACAAAAGCTACAGACTGAAAAACACGTATGAATCAAGATTCATTTGTCTCCCTGTTGTATTTGCCACAGCCACGTTGGGCTTGCCTGTGAGCGATTGCAGATGGATGCAAGTCAGGTTAACCCAGGTCAGCCATTTAACACAGGGATCAGATCTTTTCAAAATCAGATTAGGTATTTACCACATAGATCTGATCCCATCAGCTTGTCGCTGACCCGGCTCCATGTTTGTTTACAGCTGTCTTAAAGAGCTGACCCTCCTCTCAGCCGTAGACCTCAGCTGTCACTGTTTTGGTTTAGAGTTTCTCACTCGCATTCAAACTCTTCACTGCTCCCTCTCTTACCTGAAGACTGATTAAATGACTTTACACTGACTCTCCAACATCTCAACTTTTTCTCACCCTCCTCATACCTCTTCACTCTGCTTCATCTCTTGTATCTTGAATATTTTGCACAATTTTCCAACAGTTTTGACCGTATAATGCAATCTGATGACCTTTATCTCTAAGAAATGTCCTCCCGGCTCTGAATTTAGCGGTGTGGGATTGAAAGGGCAAATTCTGTGAAATGACCAGGGCTCTCAGTGGGACCGATATATCAGTGCAAGTGAATGTAGAGGAAAAGAATGATATAGGGAACTGTTGCCGTTTTATGAAAGATTTTCAAGAAAGGTTTTTTCTGCAGGCTTCTGGTTCACAAGATTGTATTTTCTTTCTTTGTTGGCAGCTATAAAAAGCACCAGGTGTCCTTTTTTGCATTTGATTTTGTCTTCACATTGATGCCCTGATAAATTCATGAGCTAGATTGCCTTCAAGAATCAGTAAAGTCTAATTCATTAAATCATTGCAAGTCGTTCTTAAATTTATCAGGCCAGTCATTAACCACGGGTGTGATGATGACTTATATTTCATTTTCTTTAGTATTCTGTCTGGCTTGTCTGTTCACATCTATTAGGCCAAATTAATTGCATCCGGTGCGCTGGGAGAAGGAAAGGCCGAGCAGCTGCTCTCTTTCTGTTGTCTTCTTAAATAGCTTGTCCAACCTAATTTATGAAAACAAGAGTAGACCTGTGCATGAACTTGGGACACACTGTGGGCTCAATCACCTTGCTCCAGAAAAGCCTATAAAATCCTTTGGCTGTCTTCCAAATCTCCAGAGAACCTGAGACCACAACTACATCGCTCGTTAAAGAGTCCATCCTTTAGCATTTAGACCAGGACATTAACTCTTCCCCAACAGCTACAACAGCTAATGTATCCCATCTAAATCATCTCCAGTCTGCTCTGTTACAGCTGCCTCAGAGCTGGAACATGTGAGATGGAAGAGAGTTACTCTCCTTTAAACTTGTTCTGATCTTGACAGTGAATCTTTAAAGCAGCAAATTAACATGGTTTAATATTAAAAACAGAAAAGATCAACCAACATTGTTTATTATTTATGTTATTATCATTACCCCTTGAAAAAAAAACTTTACCTAGACTTGAACAAAAGTGAAGGACTTTTGGAAAGACTTCCATAACACCGTCACCTTTCATTTAGACTCAGAACTTTGCTTAAAGAAAAACTTTGCAAAAAGAAACGAAGCCTTGATAGTTTTTCTATATCTGTGGCCAGAAAATAGAGAGCTGAGACCCTGAAATCTGTTTTGCCTGCTCTCTTTCCTACATGAGCAGTTCTTTACCTCTTGAAAAGATCACTCACAATTTGAGACAAATTATAGTGAAAACTTGGTAGCCCTATTTGGATTATGCAGGTTCTTCAGTGGTTTAACCACAGGGCTGAAAATGTTATTTTACACTGTAATAAAAACCCCATAATAAGAAAACGTGTTAATGAATGAAAAAAGACAATGGTGATTCCAGATTTCCACCTCAGATCATATAGTAATCTGCTGATAATTTAAATTCCTCTCAAACATTAAACGCACAGGTGAGAAAGGAAGAAAACAAAAGTAATGTGACCAAAATGGGATTAATTCTGTAATCAGAGTTCCTTAATTACTTTTTAGACTGTGAAGTAAGATTAAAGACTCTCTGTAGGAAGTAAACTTGACAGTCATCACAGTTTATCCATAAAAACATTGTTTTAAAAACATTGATTGAAATGCATCCTCTTAGAAATTGGCACATTCTGGGTATCAGAGAAAAGTGAAGGCATGTTTCAGTTCTCATCCGCTGCTCTGAGCATTTCCTTTTGCTTCCATCATTCACCTCTTTGATAGTAAATTGTAAATGCTGCACAATGTTGCTAATTCTTAACTTGTTTTATAAGAAGTGTGAGAGAAATGAGTAAAAAATCTACCTGAAAAAATGCATAAATCACAATTTTTCTAAAACAGAGAGAGATGTTTGTAAAACCCAGCTCAATTTCCAAGTCCTTTTCGCTCTACGGACTACCAGCAAAAGCCAAACAGATGGGCTGCGATGCTGGCTCCACCACTGGAGAGCTCCTCTTTTCACCTCCAGGTTCATGGTTCAATCCCCAACTGACTTGAAAGCCCTCATGCTCCTTTAAATCCAAACTCCAACCATCTGTCTCTGTAGAGAGGGAAATATGGTGAAATAGAAACTGTTGCAGCTGGATTTGAATATGTAGCTGTCAGCCTGTGTTTCGGTGGCTCCGACCTGCTGGTATTTAAACTTTATTCCTCATGATGTACGTGAATGATTCATGGGTGAAAATTTGAAATAAATAAATGGTGAAACACATGCAGTTACATGCACATACATGCACGTAGACAGAATCTAAGAGATTTGTGGTGTTTATCATATTTTACTACAGTTGTGAGAAAATTACAGAACTCTTTGATTACAAAGATGATCACCTTGAACTTGGTGCCTTTTAATACCAAAATCTCTTTTGTATCTTCGTCTCCTTTATGCTCATTTCATGTCCTGTAGTTTCACACAATTAATCACTTTATGAATGAGTCTTGTTGTCGTGCTGAGTACTTTTAAACCTCCCCTTTGTGGTACTGAAATCTTGAAAAAAATAATTTTACCCTACATAGAAATACTGTTAACTTTTAAGTTAGTCATATTTATCTGAAAATGAAGCTAATTTAGAGTTGCCCAGTTTTAGATCAATCAGATGTGATTAAATGTGACATAAGTCTGTAAGAGGGAAACTTTCACAGCTGATGTAGAAAAAAATTGGGTTAGATTTCCATTCAGTTCTGTTACTAAACCATCTCTGATCTCTGTGTTGGTTTTCCAGGCTACAGAGAGTGATCTGGGAGATGTGGACCTGTCAGGACTTCCAGAAGCTGCAGTGGACAGTGAGGAAGAAGAGGAGGAAGATGAAGACCTAGAGAGAGCTTCAGACACTCTTCTGGGCCGAGACTTGGTTCGAGAGTGTTTGGAAAAAGATCCAGCAGACCGCAACGATGACGACATCGGTCAGTGTAGCCCATGTGCTTGAATTGCAAACATTGCCATCAGTGCACCTCAATCAGTAGATGGGAGGCCTTGCATGACAAAGATTATGATATTGTTCAGCTAAATTTTACCTGTTGGGGTGGGTCAGACAATATTTCAACCACATACTAATAGATGTCATTTTATGAAAATAAAGCTTACTACCTTTCAAATAAACAGATCAATGAATAATTTTCACCTTATTGTTCTTAAGTTATAATGTCTTTGTTTATTGTAAATTGCGGTGTAGTATAAAAGTACCGATAAATATTGGTATCGATAAGGAGTATCGATATCAGTATCGGTATTGTTTAAATCTTAACGATATACATCCCTAGTCACAACTGGGCATGCTCACAATAACTCCACTGGATGGTGGGAAGATGCCGAAGAACCCAGAGAGAACCTACAAATGTACTCTTTGCAGATGTATTAAACATGTACTGCCAAAACCTGCAACAAAGGTGATCTTTGGTGGTCTTTGGTGCTAATGGGGTTTCTGGTTTGTCCTCTTTGACTGGAGGTCATTAAACTGAAACTGACTTACACAAAAGTATCAATGAAATTTGTCCACAAAAGAGTATAGGTCTTTGGAACGGTCTCTTTAAGTATCTTAAACAAAAGAGAGACCTTTAATGTGTAGTGAGATTGGCTGTAGAGCAGGTCAACCACAAGGCTCCACCAGGTGTGAGCCCTTGTGCGATCACACACTTTTCCCCAGCCCATGCAGCAGTTCTGGTTAGCAAACTTTACATTCACATTAAGTTTCTTGATCCAAAATAAAAAGGGGTTTTGTAATGTTGTGTTCACTCTTTGGCTGACTTGGGACGTCTCTTGCTATTTTTGGGCAATCAATCATTCAGAAAGCACAGGCAGGGGAGACAGCAGCTCGCTCTCATAAAGACCCCCTGCAATGGTGTCTAAACAACAGTGCCCTTCCAAAGTCTATTTTTAAGTCTGCAATCAGAGAGACAACCTCATTAGCGGGACCCGATGGGGTCCTGGAGGAGAAGGTGACCACATCAGAGAGCTGGGGGGAGTTGTAAAGGCCTGACCTGCTGTGCGCCTGCCGGGTGGCTGAACTTCTCATGGCCTTCACCATTCCAGTCCCAGCGCTTTCAGTGGAAATGCATAATGTAGAGAGGAGCTGAGGGGAAAAAATCTGTGAGCCAAGTTGGCTCATTTAAGTCCTTCATTATGGTTTCCGCTCATGGTAATAAACATTTACCAAATTGAATGTAACTTTAATGATGCAGTGTTTTTCTCCTCTGACAATCTGTTATTTTAAACTGTTAAAAATGACTAAACTCACAGGGGTTGAGGGAACATGGAGAGGCAGAGGCAGAATTCAAGAAAGAAACCGAGGCTGACAGCACAACGAGCAGATTGGAGCGAGGTCACTGTGTTCTCAGCTTCAGTGCAGAGAAGGATTAGTGGGGAAAGAACAAGTTGTACAAATTTCTCAGCAGCAACATTTTAATTAAGATGCATCGCGTTTTTGTTATTTGTTTGATGGATTTTGAGGAAAATCAAGAAACCGCCGGTCCTTTGTCTCTGACTAATTGCCAAAAAGTTTCATCTGAACATGTCCAAGTGTCTGGAAACAGAGATGAGAGAAACTGTTTTTTAGACAGACATTTTTTGTTGTTGTGTGTCAGCTGCGAGATACAAGTGGCAATTCAAGTTGCCATGGTGATATTAAGTCCTGTCTGAGTCCAAATGAAATTCACACAAATTTTAACTTAAAATATTGTTGTCTAAGAAAAACCATAACTCTTTCTAGCAGCTGGGAACTTTACATATCAGCATGACATTTGTTTTTCAGGTGCTAAAAGTGTGAACATGAAGGCAAGTTTTTTTTTGTATTGGAGTCTATGAAGCAGTAAATGTTTGTTTTAGCCCTTTTTATACTGGTCAGAAAAAAACAAACTGCTAACTATAAATGTTTGGGTTTACCTTGAATGTTTTTAATTAACATGAAGTTCCAGGTCAAATGACTCCAGTACATATTAATTAGCATTGCTGGAAGCACAACACCTGGGTCCCCATACTTATCTTTAATAAGTGGGCTATATTCTGGGCTGCTAGAGGGAGCAAAGGTTACATTTTCTTTAGAAAACCATATTTACTGACCACAAAATCAATCTCATATGGAGGCTCTGAAACTGACCAACAACTTGTGAACAAAAGGGATTGGTGGATTTTTGCCATCTGCTAGACAGTTCTCTTACAGTCCCACTGTGTGAGGCTGGTCTACACAGTCCAGTTTAAAGCGATAACAGGAAGATGCAATGATCAGAAATTGCTGCCCCACACAGCCTGCTGAATATAGCTTAATTCCATCCCCTCATGTTGTTCTTGTGAGAAGCCTGCCCTTTAAGATGAAATGGTAGCTACTGGACCAGTTGTGTTAACACTGTAACGGCTGAGGGTAAACATGCTACTAGAGGTAATGGGACAGGATCCAGTCAGTTTCTTCACTCATATATGTGTATGAAAACCTAAACATACAACATCTGGTGTAAAATCAGTATTTGAGTACAGATGCCGTCTTTCTTTGAGCTCTTCTTGGTCAAAGATGTTTTGCATGTGTATTTGCATTGACAGCTGCCCTGGCGATCTCTCTGGGTAATGTTTGCTTGCAGAAAAAATGATTTAAGTGCTTCGATAGGTTTTTTTTTATGTGCTGCTGTTTGTGGAAAACTTAGTTGTACTCCTGAGTCATGTTGCCTCGTGTGCATTTTATATCAATAAGCGCTCCTTTTCTGATTCACAGTTTTGTTCTATTTTTATTTTGTTTCATCTCTCTGTATCCGTTTTCTTTTTTGTGCCTAACAGAGCAATTGCTGGAGTTCATGCACCAGCTGCCTGCTTTTGCCAACATGACCATGTCCGTGCGGAGGGACTTGTGCAGCGTCATGGTGTTTGAGGTGGTGGAGCAGGCTGGCACAGTCATCCTGCACGACAAACAAGAGGTATGAATGGATCACAATGAATGCTGAAACACAGTTAGAGTAAATTGCATTGGATTTTTTTCTTTTAAAAGGATAGCTGAATGGATGCAAAAGGATGTACAAAGAAAAAAAAGGATGTAAACGTTTAAAAGAATGTAAATATATCTGCTAATGCTGTTTTCACTTCACCATCCTCCAGTCTTTCCAAAGCTAATTCCCAAACAGAGGCTGGTATGTGCAGAGCCACTACATTGAGTGGTCCCCGTCAATCACTTGAGCTGCTACACAGCTAATTAATTAAGTTACATGCTTTAGAAACAGGAACTCTGTCCTGCCCTCTTTGGCTTCATAGACGAGCATTAGAACCAGCACAGCCATAAATGACAACAAGCTGCCCACCGCTAAGCCTGCAAGGATAGGAATACAAATCAGTAGCAGGAATCCATAAACACACACACAAAACTGTACATGAATAGGTAATGTGCATCGCATGTGTGTATGCGCTTCCTTGCTGTCTGAGTCAGGTCGATTGATGGGCAGTTCTCCTCCATTCCAGCGTTTCTCTGTGGACTCATGTTGAATGTCAAAGAGAATCGCTCGGCTCCTCTCAGAAGTCAAACTGACTCGGCTGAGTCAGTGTGAGAGGGAAAGGAAAATAAAAGTCTAAAGTGGGTTAATTAAATAGAAAAAATAAAGTTGGATAGTGCTGGAGAGGACTGAAAGAAAGAAAGAAAGAAAAGAGCCAACAATTAGGTCATCAGAGTCGCTGTAAAGGGATGTAACAGAATTTATGATTCTTGCTAATTGTTGAGCCACATCAGCAGGCTTCTCTAAATAAATAAAGAAGTACACTTGAGAACAAATGCCACTTGGAAACTTTTGTTTACAATATAACTTGTGTTTGGTTGATTACATTTCCTCGACTTACCTATTGCCAATTCATCGCAGCTGAGGAACGAGGAATTCCACTGGTGGAATGAAAAAAAAATAGAACTGACAGGAAGAGAGAGTGAAAAGCCCTGAGAAGAGAGTTGGAGTTTTTGCTAGGTGAGAGAGTGAGAGAATGAAAAGGCAATGAGAAGGAAATAGCAGTTATCACTGCAGGGGGAAGCGAGGGCTCATTCACTCTCGGTCCATCTGCTCACAGCCACGATGAATGGCTTGTTGTATTATCCCTGCCAGCTTTTTCTTTTAAAAAGCACCACTAGAGACACAATACCTCTTTATTACCATCCCTAATGCCTCACACATTGCACATGATGCATGCAATGTACCGCATATCAGCTCGTATTATAATAGTTAAACAGTCTTTCCCGTTCTATATTTCTGGAGATAAAAGTGTTTGTAATGATGATGTTACTGTTGCATGTAAAATCATGCTAATAGTTCTAAAAGTACAAAACATTGCATACACATAGATGTTCTCTATATCAGCTGAAATAGTGTATAAAAGTTTCACATTCACATTATTTTGTCATCTCTGTGTATCTGTCTACAGCTGGACCACTGGTATGTGATCCTGAATGGAGCAGTTGAGATCAGTTACCCAGAAGGCAGAGCAGAGACCCTTTGTATGGGCAACAGTTTTGGCATCTCACCCTCACTGGACAAACAGTACATGAATGGAGAAGTTCGCACCAAGGGGGACGACTGCCAGGTAAAGGGGACCCATAAATGCAAATAATATACTCGTTAAGCTGCTCTCTGCACTAAAGGACTACGTGACATCCTCTGCTATGGAATAGACTGATGACATGTGATCACTGACACTTCTTGCTTTTGAAAGCAAAAATAAACTTGTGCTGCTCACTGTTTTTATAGTCCCAGACAGACAGTGAAGGCTGTGTCTTTCATTTTTAGTCTTGCCGTTCTTAACCTTATTCTGTAAAATCTGTGTCACAGTGCAAAGATGTCAGAGTTGATTGTTTTCATTTCTTCTTTTGTGCTTAGAGTTGAGGTTTGCAGTGTTATGTTTCAGTGATTTCCCCTTTAAACTTAAAAAAAAAAATCTTTGTCTTAAAAGTACAAAATCTTAACCACAAGCTTCTTTTTTCTTTTTCAAGTAATATGTTTCTCTACTTATAGAGGATAGGCTTTTTGTACCAAACTGTTATAGAAAATAGAAAAAAAGCCTAGTGTTTAGTTGCAGTGTTTATGTCCACACTGCCCAGTTCCTCCACTGGACGTCATTTCCTTTCTCAAGATGCACAGGAAGTTGCAGAGGTAGGTTTTAGAGAGGCAAATGCAGAAACTGATTATTGAGACACGAGACTCACAAGAAGTCACAGCCATGTTTTAGTTCTGTCTGTTCAGAGTGATTTAGATGAAGGTTTATCGGGGATGCCTCTGCAAAATGGCTAGCTGAGATGACTTTGGACCACAAGTTGCTTTAAATTTCAGCTTTATTTATTCAGCTTTAGTTCAGCAAAACGTTTTGCTGTTGGACCTTCCTTCTTCATCAGTCCTTGTGTCCCATGCCTCTCTTTGCACGCTCTTATGCTTCCTCCGTGCTGTTGTTTGAGTACCCGGCTGTGGTGCAGAGCAATCTTATGCTCTACTACAAGTTCATTCGCTGTCCCCATGTCATCCTCGACCAGTTTGTCTGCATCGCCCAGGAGGACTACTGGCGCATCCTCAACCATGTGGAGAAGAACACCCACAAGGTGGAGGAGGAGGGGGAGATCGTGATGGTGAAGGAGCACCGTGAACTTGACCGCAGTGGGACCCGTAAGGGACACATTGTCATCAAGGTTAGTTTGTTTTTTGTTTTTTTCAAAGTTTAAGAGACGTGTCAGATTTTAAAGAATGCATGTTATCCTTAAATGTATTTAATGTGGCTACAAAATGAATAATTTGAGGATGGAAAATGCTTGATCCAAGATGTTCAAGAGTAAAACCAAGGTTAAGTTAGACTGGTATCCGTGTAAACCAGAAATGCCATTAAGCTTCTTTAAGATGTCCAGACAAGAATGATAAAGGAAAACATGCTCTGAAGACGTAATGGTAAGCTAATGAGCACATTTTTGTTTAGCCTTTTAAATCAGAAATTCAAGTTTTTGGCCTTTTGTGTAGCCCATCATGCCTTAGATTGATTTGACCACTTCAGCCTTACATAAAGCTTCCTGCAAAAATAAACCACCGTACAGCTGCTTGATGTTCTTCGTTGATCATTACACCGCTAGCACTATTAGTGTTTGCCGGAGCGTTTTCTTGTACGCTACATTGCAGTGCCTTCCAAAGCCTTTTGATCCTTACCCTGAAGCTCCAGGGGCAGCCAAGTATTGATCGGATAATGGGCCTGAATGATTCTCTTGGCCACCGCTCAGAGGAAAGCTGTTAGCTTCTAAAACACATCCAGTGGAGACGAGTCAATTTGCGAGTGTTAGCATTTCCGTTTCTCTTTTCTGACTTTGTTCTTTTTGAGTCAGACAAAAGTGGATGCTTTTGTAGTTTCTGTTCCCCGTCAAATGAATCGTTTCCCCCAGAAACCTCTGCTGTGGTGAAATGAACAAACTTACTGAAACAGAAAGAGTAGAGTTCATGCATTGTGAGTTTTTGATTCTTTTGCAAAGGAATAAATCCCCAATATACATTGCAAACAAGATTTCAGTCCCAAATATTTCATGTATTTGAGTCTTATGGTGATAAATAGCAGTGATCGTGGTAAAAACTTGTACTTTTTCTTCTGTGTGGATGTGTGTGAGCTTGTTTCATCGATGGGTGATTGACAGCTCACTTCAATAAATGGATTTTCATAGCATGCCTGTCTCAGTTTTATGATTAATGTTGACATAACTCAGATTAGTGTGTGCATGAGCTCTCTTGAGGGATTGCTTCAGTGTGTTTGTATGTGGGTGGCTTTGTTGGATTTCTGACATCTTCTTTGTCTTTCCCTTGCATGAGTGTATGCTCATATGTGTGCCATATTGTTCACCAAAGGGAACCCCAGAGCGTCTGATCATGCACCTGGTGGAGGAGCCATCAGTGGTGGACCCAACCTACATTGAGGACTTCCTGCTGACCTACAGGACCTTTCTGTCCAATCCAATGGAGGTTGGCAAGAAACTGCTGGAGTGGTTCCAGATAGACAGCCTCCGGGACACGGTCAGTGTAGTGTGTGCATTCACTTAACACATATTTCTGTCAGGATGTTTTGGCCAGTCTTTTCCCTCTCGTACACACTGAAACATTTAATTCAAGGTATAAAAAATTGGTTTTAATAGCCCAGGATACACTTATGTTTATGTATGAAAGAGAATGCATGAGTGAAGAGCAATGGTAACGTTTGTAAAGGCTGTGTTAAGCAGTTAATTTCTATATGGTGAAGATCTTAAAGGATTCATCTTAAAGGAGATAAAACTGTATTATACAGTTTATTTCTATAAGCTCCTGTTTTGTATTCATGTATGTCGATAGAAATTCATGTGTTGTGCTGCTCACATGCTGATCAATACAAGTTCAGCAAGCTCAGCTCTTCTGGAGCCAAGTAGCGATTTGTTCATGCCTGAAGCTCCCAATGTCCATAACTGCTTTAAGCTAAGATTAGTCTTGTACTGTCAATAGTATTTATGTTGTTGTCATTCAGGCCGATAATCTTCAGTTCTGTGTTAAACAGATCTAATCATGTAGAAAGAGAAAGTAATACGATGTGGAAAGAGGGCAAGAAAAGAAAGCAGAGTGGAAAATGGAGTGTGTAATGATTGATGTATGGACCTTGGACTGGTTGTAAAGGTTAAAATAATGTTTCCTCCCCCCAGTGTAAATTTTCAGACATTATTGTTTTCCAGTCCCTTTGGATTTTGCTTTTCTTCTTCTTATTTTTTACATAAAATTGATAAGTCAGCCGTAAGTGCTGAGATTGTGGAACGGCCATCATGCCCTTTCTCTTGTGTTATCGGGTTATAATTTGTTTTTCTCCAGAAAATGAAGACAGATAGATTTATAGTTGGCTGGAATGAAAACAAAAACTAACCTTTGTGGTTTGATTCTGCTATTGTTAATAAAACATATGATTTTACATCAGATGAAAATGAGAAATGCAACCTTTTTTAAACAGTTACTTTACTTTCGGGACTCTAGTTGACAAGCATTAACCCCCTTACATTGTCTTTAAGTAACACACAAACATAACGCTCTGCAGTTAAAGACCTGTAACCTAGCAGCATTATCTACATGCTGAAAGGTTTATTTTTTCACAAAGAGCATCACATCTATGAGGAAATGGAGAATTGCTTCAGGAAGTCTGAACATGCTGTCTGACCTCTGAATAAAGCTGTTGTTGTGTTTCACAGGTAACAAGAATAGTGCTGTTGTGGGTCAACAACCATTTCAACGACTTTGAGGGGGATTCGGCTATGACGCACTTCCTGGAAGATTTTGAGAAACATTTAGAAACCTCGGTAAGACCAAACGATAATCTTGAACTTGAATGTGCAAAAATTTTAATGCTGCTCATCAGCGTGTTGTTTTTCAGTTTTTATTCTGCTTCATTTTATGCCCAAACTCCCATTACTGAAGCAAACCCTCACATCTCTCAGACTGTTTTATCACCATCTACTGTAGGCTACTTTGAGTGGTAACGCAGCAAGAAATCTTTTTTTAATAGTTATATTATATCTGATGGTGAAGAAATGTAGAACTCATTCAGAACACTTCAGTTGTTAGGACACTGAAGCTAATTTTAATTCTGGTCTGTGGCAGTTCATAATTTTTCTGTTCCTTGTCAGAAAATGAAAGGCCATTTGAGGCTGCTGAACATTGCTTGCGCAGCCAAAGCGAAGTGGAGACAGATCACTCTGCAGAAAGCATCCAGGGAGTCGCCGCTCTACTTCAGTGTGCAGGGAGGCAGCGAGAGAGGGTTTGGCATCTTTGTTGAATTGGTGGAAGAAGGAAGCAAAGCTGCAGAGGCGGGACTCAAGCGGGGAGATCAGGTGAGAGCATATAATGTGAAATCAGGTGCTAAATACAAAGCGGTCCTATACAATCAATGTCTCTTTTGTTTTAAGTCCTGCTAGATAGCTGGAAGTAGTTTATTTGCATGTATCTCAATGAAACAGTCATAAAGGCGACCAGCTGCTCTTATTGATAATGAAATAAATTTATGGAATGAAATATTAAATTTAACAGGTTAGAATATCATACGGATCAGCTTCTCATCAACAGACCTGTTGCCCATTGCTGCATGCAATTCCTCTTTCTGCCTATTTTTCTTTCTCTTCTATCAAATAAAGACCAATAGAGAACATAAATTCCTAAGCTTGTTCTCCAAAGAGGAGTGCAGATATTGAACAGTCTTCTGATATAAACTGTCCATTGGCTGCAAGGTCAGCAGCATTATTAATAGCAGAATTGATAGTATGACTGTTTGGTAAAACACCCAATTTTTCCCATATATATGCACATCTTCATGGATCTTTAAACTCATAAATGAAGTGAAAACATGGTTGGATGTTTCTGTAAATTTATCCCAGCACCCACATGTTTATAAACCTTATAACTCATGTTGAAATTATTACATTTTATCTTTACTTTATATTGCTGAGGACGACCTTGTGGAAAACGTCACTCATGCCAGCCTCAGAGAGGAAGATGTGCACAGTGGATGATGCAGCATGCAGGTTTTATCCAGTCCATCAGAGTTACATGTTTTTTCTTCAGAAATTCAGGATCAGTCTCTTATCTAATCGCTTGCTTCCCCATTGGAAACGCTGCTCAGACATCTTATCAAGTGTAAAACTTGATAAGTTCAGAGTCACTTCAGGTTTCTATATTTGGCTTACGACCCACTGAGCAGAACAGTGGAAGTAGAAAAACTCTTCTACATGTCCCCACACAGGCAAAAAGAGAAAAATAGAAAAGAAAAAAAAGCCTTTTCTGTTGCACCTATAGTTTACCTTGTTGCCCATCACATGAATGATTATTAATAACTACTCATGGGGTTTACCATCACTTCCTGCTCCCACAGTTACAGTTTCAATACTTTTGGTCTTTTACTGACTTCCTGTGTTTGTCACAATGAGTAAGAAGTTATGTGGATCTCAGTAATTGTGGATTACTTGTTTAACCATTATAAATCTGTTTAATGTCTCTGATGTAGCTAATGGGGATCATCTGCTTCCCTGCACATGTATCACCTTATTTAAGACATTTTGTAATTACTGTAAATGGATTAATCAAACTGTAAGCTCCCACTGAATCACACACTTCCTTTTTTGTGTTATTTATAGAGGACTTGAACCACACAGTTAACTCAGCATTGATTAAACTTCTTTGCTGAGGTTTGCTGAGTTAAGATGGTTAAGAATAACGCGGCAGGAAAACCAGAGAATTGCTGTGTTGCGAATTTGATTTGAAGTCAATCCATGTGTTGGTTGACTTTATAGAGAAATCCAGTGGCTGATTTTTTTAACTCTAGACAAATCCCCCCCCCCAAAAAAAAGTCTGCAGCACTTTTAATTCTGTTTTACTGCTTATTTATTATATAATCTGTTGTGTTTCAGATCATGGAGATCAATGGTCAGAACTTTGAGAACATCTCCTTCTCCAAAGCTGTAGACATCCTGAGGAATAACACACACCTCGCCCTCACTGTCAAAACCAACATATTTGGTGAGTAAAGGCGAAAACAGGCTGGAAAATGCTAATTGTAAAAACTAAACGTAACCATGTTTGAGACAAAAAGGATCGTTTTCTTCTTCTGTCCGTCTAGTTTTCAAAGAACTCCTCAGCAGGATTGTGCATGAGAAGAAGAACGGCGGCCCCCACATCCCCAAGATTCAGGAGAAAAAAGGCAACCGCTTCTCCATCCCTGACCTCCCTGGAGATATGGAGTTCCCCACAGACCATAAAGCCACCCGGAAAATGAAGGCCAACACCGTTTCGGGAGGACGAAACAAGATCAGGAAGATGCTGGAGAAGACGAGATTCAGTATTCTGCCACCTAAACCCTTCAGGTAAGCGGCTCTATGTAAACACACTGCTTCAATGATGATATGTTAAACGTATTAGCAGAGTTGTCATCTAAACTTTTGATGACAATAGAGGGAATGGGGAGAGTCTAAAACATCTTAAACAAGCTGGCTTCTTCTCTAATCTGATTTGCTTTTCCATTCGTTGATTTAGTGGTATAAAATATTTACAGCATGAGTAAAACTTTAACTTTCTCGCTATCTTATTGAACTAAACTCATCAGCAGACCTTAGAAAATGATAGCCCCCCTCTTTAAGCTTGTATGAGAACAATTTCATCATTATTATAATGCTCTTCTGCATCTATTGCAAAGTGCTGGTTTGCAGTCCGACCCATGCTCTGGTTAACGAACCTTGCGCTTCAATTCTGGTATTTAATTTAGCACTTTTTTTTTTCACACTCAATCTTTCTACTTTTTTTTTTTTTTTTTTAATCATCACAGCTGGAGTGATGTAGATGGCTTCCAGGCAGATCAGGGAATTGTAAAAGGCATCATCATCATCATCATAAGATAATCATTGTCAGTGTCATCCATAACCAGCCGTTTTACTGGCAGCATCTGGAGCAATTGTCCAGATGAGGCTCACATTCAATATTCCACCCGTTACAGGGTGATACAGACTTGATTTCATTTAATCATTTCATGCCTCTCCAGGCTTCATTTAACCCCCACACTGTGTCAGCGCTGAAGAGAGAGCAGACACTGCTTTCACCCTGTTAATTACAGAGCTAACTCGACCTAACTCATACCCTCTTGCACACACAGTCATGCACGTCCCTTCACTTTTTGCTTTTTCTGTCCCACTTTCCGGCTCAGCCTTGATTGTGTCCTGAAAGCCACACAGTTTGCATGAAAAATAAATGTGCTCAGTCTTTCTATTTGATGCAACACAGTCCATAGCCTCCAAAGGCTCTCCACTTTCTATCTATTTATCAGCTAAACAAGGACTCTTTCTTTCAAACCAGTCTTTGGTACAAAGGAATCAATGGATGATGAAAGGGACTGGGATGAGAATAGAAGAGAAAAAAGGCGAATGGGGTCTATCAAGCTTCATCAGTGCCTTTTTATGGGACGATAATTTGAGGAGGAGAAAAAATTGTCTGTTTTATTTGTTTGCATATGTTTGCACTGGACTGTGACCTCTGCTGCTCTGACACTGCTCCTCACTTTTTTCCTCTCAAGTCAATGTTAAGGAAACATTATACCTCTTTTTTTTAGGTCCTTATGAAGTGTTTGTGACGTACTCTGATCAGAATACCACAACTTCCCTGTCAACTTTGTCCTAACAACGAGCGGCTTGTTTTAACAGAGTCTATTTGGACACAATTTAAGCTTAGTAACCATGTAAGCATGTTCTACTGTATGGGAGAGCACAGAGTAAAACAGGAAGCTCACACTACTCCACACTAAACTGATAGAAAAACACTTGCCTGACAGTTTTACCAACGTTGCATTTTTGAAAAGTTAAAAGCTTTTTAAACGAGTGGAAAACACACACTCCCGAATTATGTTTCCAGCTAGCTTACTACTCACGTGAAGCTAAAGCTAATAAAATCTAACCTGACCACAGCAAAGTCCACTTACATGAGATTTTTAATTATTCGTTATCATCATGATTATTTCAGATAATATTTGAATAACTGATTACGCTACACAATCTTTGTGTCTCCAGCTAATCCCTAACATTTGCTTTTGTTGTGACATAGTTTCAGATATTTATCTGCTTATTTATTTCAGCAAACCTGTCAGTATGTTTGCAGTATGTTTGCCTGTCCCACTGTACGATCTGTCAGTCTAAATGTTTGTGTTGCTTTAAGTGTGTTTTAGAGGGAAGCTTTGCCACACTGCTGCACATGTATCACTGAATTGCCTCAGTGTAGCTTGCTTCTGCTTTCTTTTTTAATTTCCACTTTTTTTATCTTTTCACGCTTTTATATGTTGTCTTTCTCCTGTCTGTCTCCACTGCTTCAGGGGCCTGTTTGGGTAAGACCTTTTGCGTAACTCCCCATCTTCCAACTGTATGATTCAGTATCCATCTGCAGATATACCACACACACACACACACACACACACACACACACACACACACACACACACACACGCAAACAGCACTGCTGACCTTCAGCAGCTTGGCTAGAGGACTATATTTGTAGGTTTTATGCTGATTTTCTTTAACACATGAACTGTCTTAAGGTCAAGGTGTTTTCCATCTTTTTTTCACAACTCTGCAGCTAAATTGATGCTTTCTGGACTTTCTCGAACAATGTGATGTTAATTTAGATGTATTTCACAGAAAGGAGAAGTAGCAGCAGCACAGTCAGCTTACCTGGCATTTTAGTTTAAAGAGAAGTTCGTTCCTGTGTTTTGGTTATTAAACCGTGTAATATTACTTTTAGTGAACAAATACATTTTTATAAACATTTCTGTACAGACTTCAGAGAAAGTTATTTGGTTTATTGACTATTAATGCAAGTAATCAGACCCTGACCACTTTTTTTTCTTCATTTTTGTTGTTTTAGACTCATTTCAAAATGGATTAAATGATTATTTCTCATAATTTTATAGGTAATTCCGCACAAATACAAAGCAAAAACAGATTTTTGGAATGAATTTGCACAGGTATTCAGATCATCTGTGCTGACACGACTGAGCTTGTACACATGTCTGTATGTGATCTTTAGTAACCATTCTACGCCGGAGTGAAAGAAACTGTTTAGAAAGAGTAGGTCTGTAGAGCTGTAAGATGGGCTTGTTTTAAGGCATACATCTGTAAGTCACAAAAAAAATCACATAATTTAAATTACCCAAGAAATGGAAGATCATATTATTTCTAAAATGAAAGAAGAAGAAATGGACACCTAAGATCTGGCTGCTCTGCTGTACTGAATATCAGGATTGAAGGGCTACAGTCAGCCAAGTAACTTAGAAACCCGGTGGTGACTATGACTATTTGGGCAAAACTCCCAAAAATATGATCTTTTTGGTAAGAAGGTTAAGTAGAAACCATTCCTTAATAAAAGGATCATGGTGGCTGAACACACTAAATCTGATGAAGACTGTAACCGTTTGGCCACTTTCCTAACCGTGTGTTTGGATGAAACCAGTACTGAGCGTCTCCTCTGTAAAACCATCCTGCAGTCAAACATGGTGATGGTCTCATCATGAAGTGGGGATGACGGGGACTGCGTGGACGGTGAGAATAGAGGGAATCACCGATGATGAGGTGAAGCTCTTTCATTAAGACAAAGACCTAAACCATGGATTGAGGAAAACTAACAGTCCTGACCAGAGTCTGGACCTTAATCCAGCGAAGCACCTCTGAAGAAACCTGCACATGGCTATGGACTGGTTCCTTCTGCAAACAGGAATGGGAGAAATATCCAACAGAAATATTATGTTATTATTACCAGGAAGACTTAAACCTGTCCAAGGGGCTCTTACACAGTACCAAGTAAAGGGTATGAGTGAAACCTGTTTTTTGTTTTGGTCAGGGTCTGAAAACTTTGCATTTGCACATCTTCAGCTATTAGTGACTTCCTGTCTTGACTTTCATTTCTCAAAGTGAATGTTACACTAATCCAGTCTATTTCTAATCTATTGAGCCTCATCCTGTCCTTATCTGTCTCGTTGCCTTTGCCTCTCCCTCCTGATAAATCACACTCACATTTATTTGATCCTATTTCTTTCCTTTTTTTGCTTGATCTTCATTTGCCTCTGCTTAGATATACCGTCTTTTTTTCTCCTTTTTGATCCTTGATGTCAGTATGTTACTTATCGCCTGGTGATCTTATGGATTAGAGGCTTTGCTGCAGCCATGCGTAGCTATATCAGTGGAATCCCTACATTATTCTGCATACTGTGCAGACATACATCTAGAGGGTAGCTACAATAGGTGCACAGACAAAAGGAAATGAACTATTAAGCCTCAGACAAAAAGTTACTGAATGACATGGAAACTTGCAAGTATTTTTATATACTTTATATATTTAAGTATGTGTGGTGTCTATTTAATGTTATCAAATCAATACAGCATTCAGGGGCTGGTTTCCAAACATATTTCAGTCATTTCTGACCCCTCTGTGGGTTTCTCCCTCAGTAGAGTTGTCATTTCTGTCACATATGTGCAGATTTATCCAGTCAAATAAATGTTGTTGTTTGCATTTCCCCAGTCACCCAGTTCAAAAGGCTTTTGTCTGATGGGAACACAATGATGCATTCATAGTATAAGTCAAGCAAACTCCTCATGCAGATAAAACCTTCTGCAAAGTCATGGGAAAATATATCTGGATAATGTAAAACATTCATGACTTTCTAGTGTTGCTTGCTTTGTGTCGTTGTTGTGGATGAATGTGTGTTTCTATCCATGACTGCAGTTCCAGCCGTTCCTCGTGGATTAACCTCAGCAGGGTCATTGCTGCATATTTTAATGGCATTGTGCAAAAGTGGACATTTTGATTGGGTCTCAGTTTTTATCCTTTATGAGCCAAGAGTTGTCTTAACCAATATCTTGTCAAGGTGAAAGGGAAATGCTGCCATTTGTGCCTTCACTTAAAGCTCATAAAGGAATAGAAAAAAAAACGAAGAGAGAAATGTCAACTTTTGCAGAATAAAGTTAATTTCAGCATATTGTTTTATCCTTGCTGAAAAAATATGGCATTTTTGTTTCTCTCTGTCTTGGTTTTTTCTTATCATACCCTTTCCTTCCTCCTCTACTGTCTTCATCTCTCTTACTCACCTCCCACGGCACCTTCATCGATCGTATCTCTAGTGATGGTGGCATTGGTCAGTCTCAGGATGACAGCATCGTGGGTACCAAGCAGTGTCGTCATAGCGTGGCCATCATGCCCATCCCAGGCAACCTCTCATCCAGCAGCCCAGACCTGCTACAGCCGGCAACCAGCGTCCTCGACTTCTCCAACCCTGCAGGTAAGAAACAGATGTGAAAAGAGTCACTAAAATGAAGCAACTGAAGAGAGGATCTTACTTTTCCCTCATGGAATACACAATGATACACAACACCTGCCTCTTTAATTAGTTAATATTACCAACATCTTGGGTGCTTTTGGAGATTTTATTTAAAAGCAGGTTCAGGGATATCTTTTTATTTCCTTGCTTCTCTGACTTAACTCAAGCCATCATCTCAGCAAGTTAGTCCATTTTTACAGACTCTGACATTAAGTGTGCTTGTTGAAAGGAGCGGTTCTACTATCAGATCACAAGCAGGGATCCGGAGCCATGTTTTTCTCACAAAAATAACAAACCTTGTTTAAAGAAACAGTTACTGGAGCCAAAGTCAGCGAGGAAAGCTGGGAATAAGCTGCCAAGTTTGTGAATCAATATCAGTATCACCTATTATTTATGTACAGAAGCCAACAGAGGCCATGTTCCACTCATTTTTTTAAACTTTCTATCGTTTTCTCGCGATGACAAGATGATTAAGGTGGGCTGAAAACTAAGTTGTTACTGTGTTGCACCTGATTTCATTGGGCTACAGTCGTGTAATTCTGTGAATGAGTGAAGGTAAAACTTATTGTCAGACACATCACAATTTCAGCCTTTGTCAGACATGATAGAAGTCAAATGCATTGATCAATGCTGGATGTTCCTCGATCTGATGTCAGCTTGCATCTGCTATTGGCTTGACTGTACTGGGGACATTCCAGCACAGAACACCTCTGCACTGGGATGCCCCTTAGACCCACCAGTTGAGGTGAAGGGAGAGAAGAAGATAATGACTAAGCTCTCTTCCAGGTTAAGGGACAGTCCCCCTCCCCCTCCCCACGCCCCTCCTGAACACTGACAGCCCTGCAGAGCTCCTTCAGAGACAGACCGCTGCACCCAAAGCGTGAAAGAGTGCAGGTCTTTGATTCCCGTAAGCAGTTAGACTGGAAACCAACAATGCTCCCAGTAGACCGCAAAAACACTCAATAAAAGCCAACATAATTCATTAGTGTATATAGATTTTTTTTATTTTCATAACTCTTATGTTTCTGGGGGGAACCTGTGTGGAGTTTGCATGCTCTCCTAGTCCGTGATGGACTAGGAACAGCTCCAGCCCCCCTCGTTAAAAAAATCGGGAGCAGGGATCAGTAGATCAGTTTATGAATATGAATGTGTGTTTTATTGAATTGAAGTGTTTCACGGGTATTCTTATGACATGTAAGTCAATTTTATCCATATCCAGTAAAATAACATCAAACAAGATTCAGCCAGCACATTCAATCACATTCAGGAATTCGCTGCAGGTTCTCTGACTGTCAGGAAAGCAAAACTTTCATCACACTGGCTCGCAGCTGGTGACGGCCTCGGCCATCACTGAGCACTGAGCGTTTCAGGTGTCTCCGTCACAGCTGAGGGCTTCTCCTCTGATGCTGTTTGTCACAGTTGACCCGACACTTCAGCCTCACTGAACGGTGAGGCCACTTGCGGAGTGAAGGACTCTGATGTTCTGCAAACACTGAGAGACGCTGGGCAAACAAGCTGTCATCCTTAAGGACGGCAGCTACATGAGAGGTGTATACTCCACCAACTCTTTGTCATTCTCCTTTTATCTTTTCTCCTCCTTGAAGTGCAAGAATTCTCCTAGAAACACTCACTTGTGCTGACATTGGACATTCAGCATCACACACGCACACACAAATATCTTGGGGTTAGCTTTTTTAAGTATGTCAGAGCTATTGCTGAATAGTATTCATCAAGAACGAACCTCCTGGACCATTAGAAGGCATATTTCATCCTCTCCTGTTCGGGGGGTTTCTGAACCCACAATTAATTAAACTAACATGGAGGACTCGCTGGGGATTTGTGTGTTATTTATGCGTGTGCAGAGAAGGGAGAACAAGAAAGACATACACAATCTTGGCTGTAGATCTCTTGTTGGTGAGACTATACATCACCGTCCCGCGTTAATCACCCGCTATTATATTGTGTTTCCTTTAGTCCTCCACCCATTAGGTTTACTGGTGAAGTAAAGAACGGCTGCTGAAACAAAGACACTTTTCCAGATGCTCTACAGAGCTTTTAATGCCCCCAACAAATCCCTGCCTGTAATTACATTAACATAGAAATATGAAATGTAGATTAAACCTTTGTCTAAACTTTGCAGGAGAAGCTTGCATACTATGGGGTCATGCTTCTGGCTGCTATTTCTTTACATTTTCTTTTTTTCTTTTTTCTTTCAGGACAACTTGCTTGCATTGTAATTATTCATCTACAGAAAATCCTAATGTTCATTTGCATGCACATGATTCTCTTTTCATGCAACAGGATCTGTCCTATTAACCAAATTCGGAGATATTTCACATTAACCAGAAAAAGAACAAAAGAGAGCAACAAATGACTTCAATGATTCAAGAGCAGTTTTCTTCAGTTCAGAAGTTTTTGCCACATTTATCTCCAATTATCCCGATGTTAAAGAATCAGGAAGCATAATAGAAATAGTCCTTAGTAGAACATTCATTTCTCTAACATGTGACTGAGCTGATGTTGCTTATAAATCCTTCCTTCAAACGTCACAAGTTGAAACCGTTTGGGAAATAAAGCGTGAACACGAAGGCTACTCTGCTGTGTATGTCTTGCCTCATGGTACACAGTAGTCTGGAGTCCTTTCATACATGAACCCACACTCTCAGATCCTCAGTTTGCTCTGTGTTTTTGTTTTTTATGTTTCTTTCCTCTGTTGCATCTCTCTTGCTGAGATTTTAAACAGATGCTCCAGTGTCGACATGTTGAGTCATCCTTTGCCGCTCTGGTTTTCCATTGGTAAATTAAGGCTGGAGTAGAAACTCTGCTGGTCTTCCCTCCTTTTCTTCTCTGTCTTGAAGTTTCCTGTCACTGTATCTATTTGTACTCCTCCCACACTGTCTTTCTCATTCATAATTACTGTGTTTTTTTCTTCTCTGCTTGCCAAGCCCTGGGACTTTACTGTAAGTATAAATATCTTACGTGCCACTGCTTGTACCCAGATGTCCCCTCCATCTTATTTTCTTGTTTTACACAACAATCAATTAATTGCATCCTTAAGGTATACATATAGGCATTATGGTGTTTGTATAGTTTGTATGTCTACGTCTTTTTTTTTTTTGGAGAGGATTTTAAATTAGTTTTCACCTTTTAAACATTACCTTTAAGATGATTTTGATCACATTTGGCAATTGAATATGTAAAGTTACAAGTGTCTTTAGAAATAAGATGAAAATAAACACCTAAAAGCTAAAATTCTGTAAAGATGCTATACTTGTTTGGAGAATAAATTCATTGGTGACTTAAATCCCTTCAGGAGAATTAATTATAACTATGAAAGCATTAAAAATCCATCCTTATCCTTCAAAGTGTAAGCTTAGAGGTTGGTCAGAAATTAAACACTGTTTTAATAATAAGGAGGGTTCTTATTTATTAGATTTGATCCATTATTGCCTTGATGTTTAATCCCTGGTACTAAACTCTTGAGACCTCATGCTGTCATGCCCACCTGGATGTTTTCACATGTGATTTATACCTTTAGTCTACATGATGGAGTGACTTGGAAAAGCTCTGGCAAGCAGTAGAAAGGAGATCAAGGAGAAAGAGGAGACTGCATGCTAGTCTGAAGTGCGTGTTGTCTCTCAGTGCAGCTTTTTTTTAAAAAAATAGTGAGGATGTTTTTTCCTCTATAGTCTAGATACCCTCTTTGGCTTCATTCCATTAGTATATTCTCTATTGTTAATAAAATTGAATGATGTTTTATTAAAGATGATAACTGAATGGATGTTAGTCTGGGTGGGCATGATTGTCCCCCCTGTGCACAGGTCAGGTCGCAGCTCATCCAAAGGATTAAACATCTTTAGCCCCTCCAACCTCCAGGATATGATAGCAAGCTCTTTATCTGAGGGTGTCCCACACACTGATCACAAATCACAGCTAATGAGGCACAAAGCTTTTAGCTTCCAGCCACCACATGAACATGGAGCTGTTTCCTTCTACTGCAGCAGCACAGAGGGAGGAGGAAAAGCTGCATAATACAGTGCATCCCTACAAATCTGCAGCTTCAAATAAAACCCAGTTATCACTTCACTGTCACATAAAGTGCATATCCTGAATCATATGAGCTCACAACCCACAAAGAGACCACAGAAATCATTCCTTTAGAAACCAGTAAATGTAAAATGGGGGAAAACAGCTGATTAATTCATTTCAAATTATCAAACGACTCAGTGGAATAGCATTCAATATACCTGAATGATATTGAATGTTATTTAAAATCAGATATTAATTCAAAGTATCCTCTGGTAACACTGATGTGCAGCAGAGCGTGAAGAATCAAGAGGACAAAAACAAAAATGCAAATATACAAAAAGAACATTGTAAACAAAACTGTGTGAACATGTAGCTTTTCAAATGAAAATAGAAGAGTGAAAGCAACGGCAGAATGTACCTTGAACACCAACATAACATAGTCCATGGTAAGAGATAACTCCATCTGAATCTTGTTTGCAGCTCCTGAAGCAAACAAAGATGATTAATTATCAGCATTCACTCTAACATTATTGTTATTGGTTTTGCTTTTGCAGTTTGTTTCTGCTTATTGTTTTGCTTTTACTGTATCGATTATTATAAACACACATGCTGTTACAGAGAGATCACAGACGCTAATGAGGGGAAATTGACCTTTTATTTTTCCTTGGAAAGCAACCTTCTCTTCATAATCTCCATCCTTGTCCAGTCTTTCCACCCTTGAGTAAACAAAGTGAACCACACAGGACATGAAAAGACACGCACACACATTGCATCTCCGGAACAGCTTCATTTGGTCACCGAGCCGTCTCTTCACTTGTGTCCTCTCTTGTCTTCTCATTGTTTTCATAACTCATTCTATTAGGGCTCTTCAGCTGCCTGTGGCTAATGGGCCTTGCACTCTTTCATACTCAGACAGAGGGATCTTTAATGCAGTGTTTCACTGAGAGGAAACATTTCCATTATTTAAAGCTCATTTGGCTGTTTGGGTCACATGCAGCTGCTCCAGCATCAGCAGCTCCATGAATCTGTCACTAACATTCCAGTTTTATTTTGGCTCAGATTAAATCTACTATGACTTTATCAATTGTATAAATAGGCAAAAAAAATGTCCATAATCATCTGAGTTAGTGAATCTGGGGCTTTGTTGTATAGATTAGTTTTTTTGTGTGTATTGGCTGTGATTAATGTGACCCACACTGATTATTACATCTACTGAGACTAAAATAAATCAAACTACCTCTGCACACTGTAATATGGCCCTTTTTACTCTTTACTGTTTATGTTTTAAGGAAACAGAGCAAAGATTTACAAACTTCACCCAATTTCCAATAGAACAAAATAGCCCAGGGTGTTTCTGGATGGCACTGATGAAGGCAGTAAGCCAAAGATGTATTGCATCTGGGCTTGCTATTGAATTATTGGTCCAATAATAACTTGTTCTCTACAAGTGTTGCTGGAGTTTTGACCACTTCAGATAAAGTCAGGATAGCAAAAATACTGCAGTGGATCTAATCTCATCTATTTGTCCTTGTGTCTTAAAATACAAATACGCTAGAAAAGTTTTTGCGTGCTAGCGGCTGGAGTTTATTACTTTTTGGTCAAATTATGTATTTAGTGTATTAATAATAGATTATATTAGTCAAATCGTCTTTTTTTAGTTTAATGACTACTGTTGGCAAGCAACTAACAATGACTGCTAGCTAGCTGCTCTTAGTTTACATCTAAAAGCAGCTAGCTAGCAGCCATTGTTAGTTGGCTGTTTTTAGCTAACAGTCATTGTTAGCTAACAGCAACCAGCCAGCAGTTATTGTTAGCGTATAGCTTAGAAACAGCTGCTGTTAACAGATGAACCAACATGATTTTAGGTTCCTGTAGGAACCTACTACATCACAAAAAGTGTTGTTACAGTTATTGAGTAAAGTAGTTTTTTTTTAAAGTTTTTTTTAAATGCCATAGAGATGCTACAGTTAGCTGATAGGAACCCTTTTATCCATATGGGGAATCAACACACACACTCATTAAACAACTAGCATTACACTGATGGGATGGAAAGTGTGATAATTTATTTTCATGTCATTGGCAAGCACTAAATGTTGAATTGATTTGGGTTTTTGTTTTTTAAGTTTGTGTAGCATTAACTCTGATCCTTTGCCCATTTTGTTTCACACTTTGTGTAGAGGCGTTTAGCAGTTGAGTTAGTCACCACAGCAAATCTCCTCAGTCCTCAGACAGGACATAAGTCTTGGCAACCACTGATCAAATAATGGAAATTAAATATGGCAGTCACAACTTTATGGCCTGGCACAGCCCAATTTTTTATAATGATGTCATTATCAATTCATGTTAAGGAAAAAAATAGCCTACTTGCTAAAAAATCACAGAAAACTAATTAAAGGTTACTTTATCTGTGTCATTGACTTTATTACATTTGATTGATTTACAGTGACATTTTGTAATCTCTTTTCCACTCAGACATCCCGGACCAGGTTATCCGGGTGTTCAAAGCAGACCAGCAAAGCTGCTACATCATCATCAGCAAGGACACTACTGCCAAGGATGTTGTCACCCACACTGTCAATGAGTTTGGCCTCATTGCAGCATCTGAAACCTACTCCTTGTGTGAGGTATCGGTCAGCCCGGAAGGTGTAATAAAACAGCGCCGCCTGCCTGACCAGCTCTCCAAACTGGCTGATCGGATTCAGCTAAACGGCAGGTAAGCAACAGAAATATCACACTGGTGTTAGATATTGCATTTTGAGAAAAATCCAGTTCATCAGATTGTAATTTAGTCATGTGGGTGAGCCCAGTGGTGCCAGATCTTAGAGCATTTCAACATTTGTAACTTAAAATCCAAAAAAAACAACAAAAAAGGATACTTTGCAGGAAGCAACAAGATTTCATGGTCAAAGAAGCATACTGGTTTAAAGAAAAGGCAGGGATTTGCTCTTAAATCCGATCCACGGTGGGGAATCTTGGACAGAAGGCAGCTGGAAATAAAACAAAGGACATAAGAATTTATAAAGACCCTTGTTGTGTTGGAGACTTGAATGACTTATCCAAACCCAAACCCTGAGACATGTCTTTTACCTCATATATGTATGTGTATAGAGTGTGTATATGTATAAAGTGTGTATATATAAATATATATGTAGATATGAATATAGGCAGATAAATAATATTTCTTGGTTCAAATGATAAAAGTTCACACTGCCCCTGCCCTCAGTTTTTTGTACAACAATAGTTTTACAGTTCGGAACAAAAATGTCAAGATATCTTTTACACAAAGGCTCCAAACTTCACACCATCCGCTTGATGTCAGCTTTATTAGAAAGCCGGTCATGTCGAGTACATTTTTATAGATTACATTTTCCTGGAGGAAGAAATCCTGTTCCTGAGGATTCTGTATGACTCACTTCATTCGCTTAAAATTGCTTGGCTGCACAGCTTGAATGAAAAGCAGCAGGACTCCATCTGCTGAGGACCAGAAGTCAGAACCACTGACCCAGCTCAGTGCATTGAAAAATTGCATGTTATAGGCTGTATATGGACATAGTTACTCAAAGGTGAAGGCCATGCAGATGTGCCTTAAAGTTCAATACCACTGGTAGCTTATAGGTGCAGGCTCCAAAACATCTCCGGCTTAAATATATTCCCCCACAAAAAGGTTAAAAACTCTTTAAAAATGTCATTATGATTGTCGTAGACAGATTCGCCCCTTCTTCTCAGTGTGCTGGTGGTCCTGTTGAACAAACTATTACTGAATACAGTATTTATTGGCCACGGTATCACTATCCCACTCCATGCTGATGTCTAAATATAGTCACTCTTTGCTCCAAAAAGCTCAAGATAGCAACCAAAAGATGAACTGAAAGCTTCAGAATGGCAGAAATCAGTAGATGAAGTCAATGTGACTAAAGACACTTCTTGTATACAGTCTGTGATGATTCCTTCAGGATGTTTTATAAAGTGTTGAGGGCTCTAAAACACCATGTGAAGGGTTTATGTTGTTGGAAAAAAAACCAACAAACTAAATGAATAACCTTTCAGTGGACTCTTCGCCTTTGTGGCTGTGATTTTTGTTTTGTTTTCTTTTGTTTAAAGAAAAAAAAATTTGAGTTGATCTTAATGATTGACACATTCCTTTCTAAGTTGAGAGTTAGTAGGACAGATAAAAAATGGACTGCAACCCCAGAGCCAGCCTTAAAATGACTCCTCCATCAGTTTTTTCACAGTTTTCTCCCTTTCTCCTTATCTCCTCTGGTCCCTCATCGGTCCCCTCCCAACTAGGCTAGCATGAATTTTTCATCTTCTGTCCGGGGCAGAGGCCTCTCTAGACAGCATGGCATGTCTGGCATTATTTATACACACACTCACATAAGCCCATGCAAAGATATAGATACAATCACCAATACAAAGTCATGTGTATTTAAATACTGTCTTAGCACAGCTGAGCACATTTAAAGACATTCACAAACTGAGCTTGAGCACGAACTGTGCCTTCAAATTCTTCCTTTGAGATTGTCAAAGCTATGTGGATCCTGTCCATCCTTTTACATTTACAGACACAATCCATCATTCTCATAGAAGTAGTTGGACAGTATATATTTTACATAAATGCACATACACAGTGTACTGTCGTCAGGATTTGCATATACAGTGTGCTCAGCAAAGGTTTTGTTTATGAGAGGCAGCTTGGAAATATATTTCTGCCTCTCTGAATTTTTCCTCCTCCATGTCTGACTCTCTGCTGCTGGTGATTGACAGAAGGTCTGGGAGGATGCAGGCCGGGCCAACAGCAAACTGTGTTCTCTGCCAAAATACATATAGATGCAGCGAGGGGATCCTAAGCTCGTCTCACACACATACACACACTGCCATCGGCTATTTACAGTGGCTTGGTTCTGATGTGTTAGCCTAGTTCTCTTTAGCACCACTTTGTTTATCATTAATTTAAACTCCTCTCACCCTGTCTGCTTTCCTCACTTCTCTTATTCATGTTTTCTGGTCTCTTCATGATTCTCTCCACATTTTATCCTCTTCATTTGAACTCTTCTCTTATCACTCCTTGTCTTTTTTCATCTTCTGATTGCTGTTTCATTATTTCATTTCCTTTGAATCCTCTTTCATCTCGTCTCCACCTTTCTCCTTTATTGGAATCTCAAACCTAAATATATAAGCAAAGTTTTTTCACTGTTCTCCTCACGTGAAACATGTTTTTCTTGAATGTAAGTTCAGCTTGTTCTCATCGCAGTCTGTTGTTGCTCTTCTGTCCAGAGTAATTGTGCATTTAGAGTTTCATTCATGCCAACACTTTACTCCAGAGGTTTTCTGACTTTCAGCCTATAATGCTCTGAAGTATACCATTTATAGATGACCATATCAAAGCTCACTTAGACAGGAAATTGGAGGCTTAGATTGATGAACATAGCAGCATGTAACAATGTAAAAGATATGGCCTGCTGCTAAAGGCTCTTATAACAACTTTTAGAGATGAGTGGCTCTTACTCAGATATGTGTCGTCTGTCGTTCTCCTCTTTTTCCGCAAGCTCAGTCTCTCTTCACTTCAAGCATTACTATTATTTCTCTACCATCACCATTTGAGGGTTTTTACCTTTTCTGCAAAACTAATCTTGTGCTAGGAACAAAAAGTGCGTATTTAAAGTGGAATGTGAATGAGAGGATCTTCAGAGGTTTATATTTTCTATATGTGCAAAAGAGACTGAAGGAGACTGAATCATGTCCGCCCACTTGTCTGCTGCAGCAGTCTGTCTTAAAGTGTTTGAGGATGCTGCAGATGCAGTACCTGCCATGCTAAAAATACATGGAGAAAATATCACTTTTAAGTTAGTTGAGATTTTGTATTCTGTACACTGTTGCTAGGAGGACTCAAAGGTTCAATTGCTACACAGTTTTTTATTATTGGGAGATTTTCTGCACTCGTCTGGAAATGTAAGAGTCTCGCCGACTCAACAAAGCAGTACCATTAATAAATAACATTCGATTAATCTGCCTCATCTCATTTTTCTTTCCATCAAGATACTACCTGAAGAACAACATGGAGACTGAGACGTTATGTTCAGACGAGGACGCTCAGGACCTCCTTAGAGAGAGTCAGATCTCTCTGCTGCAGCTCAGCACCATGGAGGTCGCTGCTCAGCTCTCCATGAGAGACTTTGAACTCTTCAGGAACATCGAGTCCACAGAGTACGTAGTTTATGATTGGGTTAAACTTAATCTTATGATTCTTATAACTGTTTTTCTGTAAAGTGTAATTTATAAAAAGCATTAAAATACCAAGAAGCAAACTCAAAGAAGAAGAATACTTTGATAATGAAGTTTTTTTTCTGGATTGAAAATATTCCGCTGTTTTGTATAATTCTTTCAATGTCTCTGTTTTGGTTGTCAGGTATGTCGATGACTTGTTTAAACTAGATTCCTCTGTTGGAAGTGGAAATCTGAAACAGTTTGAGGAGGTGATAAACCAGGAGACCTTCTGGGTCGCCACAGAGATCTTGAAGGAGCCCAACACCCTAAAGAGGATGAAGACCATCAAGCACTACATCAAGATTGCCCTGCATTGCAGAGAGTGCAAGAACTTCAACTCCATGTTCGCTATTATCAGGTGAAATTAGTGTAGAAACGGCATCTTATTCTAAAATGTTAACACATTGTTTGGTTATATTTCTAATGTCTGGCTCAGCAGTAATATCATGGTAGGTTCAAAGACAAGATTCTTACGCTACTTTATCTCCACTGACAGCATTTGGGCCAAATGAGCTTTGGCTGCTGATCTTCCTCTCCTCATCCTCAGGAGACCAACCTTGGCCCTCCCCTCCTCCTTTTACTTGTTCTTGTATTCAGCTCAGATTCTTCCTGACCACACAGTGTCTGCCTCTGCAACGCTCCAGCTTAAAAAAAAGTCATCATAACGGTCATATTTATTGTTTAAGATTGTTGAATCCCTCTGGTCTTTGTGGTTTGGCTCCAGATGAGTGGTTGAGATGAGGGGGATTGTGTGCCCTTGTTATTGGGGCTAAAACTCACATGAGGAGATTAGTCTTTCTGTGCCATGTGTAAAGGATGAACTTGGAGAAAAGACTGCTCTCGAATGCATTATCCTTTAGATAAGCATTTTCAGTAAGTTTGTAAGATTTTTTTCTTACCTTATTTATCATAACATATGAAATTATTCAATTCAAGACCTTTAAAATCAAGAATATTAAGGAAAAAAGGTTAAGTAAAGCCACACAAGAAAAAATACTTACAGTATGTTACATACTGTATTGGCAGTTTGCAATGTTATTGAAAATACAAAAAAATGGGCTCTCTGTTTCCTTAGAATTGGATAAAAATCCAGGGCCCACCTTAGGGCAGTCACAATTGCAGTTTTTAATTTCCCTCAGGGCCCCATGCAACCTAGAGGCTGTTGTCCACTTTTCCAGCTTCGTAATCTTCAAATCTCTTCTCTACTGTTTTAATGTATCTGCTAATGTTTATATTAAAAAAATCCCCATTTTCTTGTTACACAGATTATACTATTTTTATCCAGCAGTCTTCTCAGTCTTTGGTAAAATCAAATCTAGAAGTAGATCCTCAGATTTTGCAGCTGACTCTAATAGATTTTAATCTAATAATTTTTTTTTTTTAATGGGGAAAAAAATAAAATAATAATGATGATGCTTAACCCTCAAATTAATAAATAACTCCCCCTAAAGAATAAAGACTCTTGCCATTGAATAAAATAAGACAGATTGTTACTGGTGACACACACATTTATAACATAGTTTTTTCAACAATGTTCAGAGGAGTTTTGAAAAACAGAAATAAACCTTAAATAAATTAACACAGTTAATAAAATCTAATTTCTCAGAAGGCTATAAAAGATTTAATAGAAATAGATTTGCCATGTTAAATGAAGATAAGATTGAATGAGCTGTTTACAGGAGAAATGGAGACCATATGAGAAAGATCAACTAAATTTGCTCCCGCAGGAGTGTTGTTATTCTACTGCTCCCACGAACCAATCCATGTTGGTTTGTGCAGCAAAATCCCAGTCCACAGAGTGATTATTCAAAAACAGTACCTCAGGCTATCTCCAGCATATCTGGGTTGAAAGTCCAGTGTACCTTTAGTAGTAGTTTCTTTTTGAGTGTTCCCTGAGAAATTAAAGATGACATGTTGGCAATACAAGCAGATGTTGGACTGAGCTAAATAACGCTGTAAATGTGATACACACAGCTGATACGGGGTTTTTCTTACGGGTCTGACAGGCAGATCAACCAGTAGCAGATATATGATACTATACATGAAATGTATGCTATAATCTTGTCTCCTTTGCATCTTATCAAATAGAATTTAACACCAACAAATGAGACAAATGACCTTTTATCCAACACTATAATGTTTGTATTGCCCGTTTGCTTAAGCAGATTTATTTGGCTCGCTTTACGCACTGTGTTGTTATTTAGAGTAATAAATTGCATCTGATAGGTAAATGTTGTTAGCTTGTTCCGCTACAGCCTTGCTGATGAGCGCCTGCACTGTGCTTGTTTGCTGATTTTCTCAAAATAGCAAATAACTGGCATTATCTGTTTCTAGTTTTTGCTACACAACCTTCTCTTTTGGTTTTTCGTCTTTATGTACTAAGGATAAAAGTAAGCACCTCTCTTTGAGTAACAAGCGATCCGCTTGTTATGTTGGACAGAACTTGTGCTCACTTGCAGTTCAAGGAGCTCAGCAGTCTGGCGATCCTTTGTTCGCTGCTGTAAAAGGCATTTCAGAGCACAAGTGTCTGACCTCCACGTCCCTTTACACTCCTTCACACAGCAGGATTTCGTCGCACATATGGCCCTCTGATGCATAACCTGCCAGGTGACAGGGGCGCTGCTGCTTTGTGTGTGTGTGTGTGTGTAGGTGTAATAACCCATTTATCTCTGCCTCTGCACCTCACCATCCTCCCCGTCCTCCTCGCGCCTCTTCCCTCTCTCGCACAGCGGACTCAACTTGGCACCGGTGGCTCGACTGCGGAGCTCGTGGGAGAAATTGCCCAGCAAGTACGAGAAGCTGTTTGGGGACCTGCAGGACGTCTTCGACCCATCCAGGAACATGGCCAAGTATCGCAACGTGCTTAACAGCCAAAGCATGCAGCCACCCATCATCCCGCTGTTCCCAGTGATCAAGAAGGACCTCACCTTCTTACATGAAGGTAGAAGACTTTTTGGAGAAGCCATGAGTGTTATTAACTTCTCACATCTTGAAGCTATTGAAGCGATTACTGTTTGGTAATTGTGTTTATTTTAATGTCACCTACTTCCTCTGGTTTTGTGCGGAAGGTCGAACTCGACTTACTTCTGCTTAAGGCTTCCTCATCCTGCCTTTTTAACACACAAGATTCAGGTCAAAACAACCCCAACTGACTTCTCCTTAAAGACTTACTGTTCAATACAAATATGGATGGCTGAAACTGAAAGCTTCCCTTATTGTGCAAGTTGTGAAAAAATAGGTGAGAGTAAATATAAAAGAAAGGCTTTGATCTCCTTCAGAAATGAGAAAGAAACAAGAATAAAGAGATTTTCACTTTGAAGAATGTTTCAAGTGCCCCAGAACATTTATCATTTCTGCAGTGATGTCAGTTCTCTGCATGCCTAATTGTCGTGTTTTCTTTCTTTGTGTTTGTTTGTGTTTCTATCCATTCAGGCAATGACTCCAGCGTCGACGGCCTTGTAAACTTTGAGAAGCTGAGGATGATCGCCAAGGAGATCAGACACGTGGTGCGGATGACCTCAGCCAACATGGATCCTGCCCTCATGTTCAGACAGAGGTTGGTTGTTTAGAATAACTTGTAGTCATTCTTTCTGCAGCTTCTGGAGCCACTATAACATATGTTACAAGGAAAACACACCGGTTCGTTTGTATAGTGTGACCATCTTGTGTTCACGTACAGTCGACAGTAAGTAGAATCGTGGGGGTGTATCAAGTGCTTCAACATCTACAACTTCCTCCAGCTTGTATGCCTTGGGAACTGTTTCTTCCTGTTTACCATCAGTCAGACTGCAGCAAAACTTCTCAGAATGAAAATGCAGAAATCCCAGTATAGCAGGGTAGATTTGAGGTTTTAACAAACTTCACCTCTGAAGGCTACAAATGTTGGCAAAAAGGGAACCACAGCTACCATACCTCCACCAGCCAACCTGGATCATTCACCAATGGGATCAGGCACACACTCATGGTCTGGTCTAATCAATTCCTGTTCGCTTCTAGTCCAGTTCATGACCCTCGGTGTTTGGATTGCATTTCTCTGCTGGAATGCAACCCCCGTCCCGAGAACACAAAGCATGAATTGAATGAAGCTGGAAGTGGAATTGATGCCAGCCGCAGTGTGTAGTTGGTATCATTCAGTTTTGAGCAGTGCATGACTGCCCCCTGCAGACACTCCCTTTATACTGCAAAGTCAAAACATCACGGGAGATACTCACTCCTAAATTCTTGACCTAAAAGTGCTGCTTTTACACCGCATCACACACCATAAATGTTGGTTCAGAAACACAACATTTGAGTTGTGAGTCCGTGACACTCCAGGCCATAACACACACTCTGTTCAGGTTGATATGGGGAGGTGTCCCATGTCTGGTGTCCCCTCATCTCCAATCATTTCCTGTTTGTTTGTGGTGGCATGTACTCTACATAGTCTTGTCTCCCCCCCCAATCCTTGAACTTGTCTCTAAGTCACGCTTCAATCTTCACGCCTCTTGCTTGCAGGAAGAAGAGGTGGAAGAGTTTAGGGTAAGTTTGTCCTGAGTACCCGTTTCACCCCGGACCGGCAGAAATTCCATCCAACCCCGCATCCCCACTGCTATAAACTCTGCATGTCTCCCCCCCTGACTGTATCTGAGCGTTTGTGTGTGCCTGCCTGTGCTTCTGTGTGATTAACCCTTCCATTTGCAGTGCCCATTCACATGAACCATACTGATGTCCATTATTGACCCATTATTGTCTGCTGTGTTCTCAAGATTGGATGTTTGAGTCATATAGTAGCTTGAAATACATTTTTTATAGCACAGTTGTATTAAAAGATCAGGTTCAGATTTAATGTAATTACTGTTAAGTATGAGCAAAGAATAAATGCAAAAGACAGTCCAAAAGTGGCTACATGTGGCTGCCTAACATTATGTGAAGAGGTTACATTACCTTGAATATAGAAATAGGCTAAAAGAATAAAAAGCTCTCTCCCCAATGTTCATTTAACCTCATTTGGAGCTTTTCATACTGCATCATGATTTTCATAAGCAGGTTCAGCTGACTTATTCGCCATGAATTTACACATGGTTAAATTATCATTTTTTAGAAAAACTTTTTGCCACTGTTGGCTCAACACTTCAGGATAAAAGTTCATCCCTATGCTTAGAAATGATGGCTCAGAAGTTTTTCACCTGCACTTGAAAGAAATGTAAATGAATAGCTACTATGGGGCTTTTTTCCATTACATTGTGTATACAGCTCAGATGAACTCTATTTGTTTTTTCTGATTCCTTATAAGTGTTGTTTCAGCCAAGTTTCCAAACAGTCTGAGCAGATTTGATCACCCAATCCCAGTTCCCACCCTTGTTCCTTCTACTTGACCCATTCTGTCTATTTTTCAGGTGTAAGGTGCTTCCCCTTTGCTTTTTGGAGATCAGGGAGTAGTTGTAATCACACCCTTCAGCTGGCTCATTGGAGGCCATTTGTGGGGCTGGATGTCCATAACTAGCTTACCCTCAAGTAGGAAAATCAGAGGTATAAAGACAATGAAAGGAATCGGGATTGGGCCACACAGCAGTCCACTGATTGGTGAGGCAGATCAAACTTGTAGCTATAACATCAGCTGAAGTCTGGCAACTTTTATTCTCCTCTTGAGAGTGAAATCACTCGCTTCTGTGTACAGAGTTTACCAATCTTTAACAACAGACTGCACACATATGAAACCCAGATTTACTTTCTCCGTTTTGGGAAATCTACTCACTTACGTATTCAGTAGGTCGCTCACATGAAGCAATGACCACTCTACACACACAGTGAAGTTCTGCATCACATTTTGTGACATAGATTACAGATTAAGAGAGACTGTGCTTAGTCTTCTGAAAATGCTTCCTCTAAGGTTAAGATGACTTCCATGCACTTTTACACAAATTAAAACAGAGTTGGGATCGTTAAGTTGTGTCTTTACCAAAAAATTCACCATAAATATTACACTCTGGAATTTTTAAGTGCTCAGAAAAGCTACTGTTAAATGTTGATTTGGGAAAAACTGCACCTGCTGCTGAAAACCATGTAGCATGACTGATAGCTTCCGAATGAACTTGAGCCTCAGCTGAAAGCCTGGGAGGTCCGAGCCTATTGGCAGATACTATTTGACTCAGGTTTGGTGTTTGTTCACATCTGCATCCCGGCATAATATTCCCCATGTTGAATATTTTGCATCTTTTGTTTCCTAACCCTTTTTGCCTCCATCTGACAGAATGTTCTGCTGTTCGTACTGTGATAGCATGGCACATCAGGGAGTGCTGCCTCACTCCCAGTTGCATGGATCTGTTTTAAATTGCTATGCTGCAAAGCAAAGACGAATGTACAGATTTTAGAGTTGAAGCGATATTTGTTTTGTTTTTTTAAAAGTAGGCCTTCCTGTTGTACATGATTGTGGTGATTGATATTTATTCTCTTCCCCTCTCAATCTGCCTCTTTGTCTTCTGTCTTTATACATTTATGTACATTTCTCTTCCCCACACATCATCCATTCTCTGCAACTCTCTTACACCTCCCATGCCTCCTTTCCCTTCTACACCTCTCTTTGTCCATTCGCAACTTCTGTCCTCTTCCTCGCCCCCTCCATCCTCTTCTTCCTGTTCATCAGGTCTTTGAGTCAAGGCAGCACCAACTCCAATATGCTGGACGTGCAGGGCGGAGCCCACAAGAAGCGAGTGCGTCGCAGCTCTCTCCTCAACGCTAAGAAGCTGTATGAAGACGCTCAGATGGCCAGAAAGGTGAAGCAATACCTCTCTAACCTCACAGTGGAGACGGATGAGGAGAAACACCAAATCATGTCCCTGCAGTGCGAGCCCTCTTACAACACCTGTGAGTAACACAGAATCTGGGACTAAATTTTTCACAAATTCTCTGAACATTCAAGGCATGTTTGGTTTCATTAAAAGCTAATGTGGATGATGGATGGTGAATGATTCAAGCAAGGAATTTCATAGCAAGAATACTTTTTATTAAGTTAAAAAAGGCATCTCATTTGTTGAGAACTGATTATTGTTATTCACATCCTGCACCGCCACCTAGTGTTTTTGTAAGTGTCCTGCAATCCCCTCACAGAAACAGCTGAATCATCCAAACTCTCTTGAAACCAAATTATGCACACGCTGATCGTGATTTGATGAAGATGAAGACGACCCTATATGTCAGATCATTTCATCATCACATTAACCTCACTGTCTCTTTGTAAAGTGTGCCTTTTGTTAAGCAGACAGCAGAATATTGATGATAAACAAATGTTTATTGGTTGTAATAATCTTGCTTTTGGTTACTTTAAGACTTATCTAATGTAGTATTGGTATGGTAGGGTCCACAAATGTTGAGATCAGAGTTTGTGAGCAAGGCTGTCTGCAAATAACTGTGTACTCATCAAATTATAGTGAGAATGGACATGTCTGCTGACTTCATCCTAAGTTTGTTTAAATTGTGCTTGAGTTTTTTTTGTGTTGTCTGTAATTGATTATAAACCCTCCTTAAATCTGAATCTTCAAAAACGTGCAGTCTTAATATCAAATCTAGATTGCATCAAACAGGCTGCAGAGATGTTTGAAATGTTAAACATCTGCCATAAACATGACTTCATAAGAATATATGATTATATGTCTGTTAGGAGAATCAAAGGGACCGTAATCTTGTCAGCTAACATCCCATAAACTGAGAAGTTGATCTGATTATGAAGTGAAAAGTGTATCATTTTATTTTCCTCCTGCCTGCGTTTTCAGTGAGTAAGAACTTGAATGAGAGACGATCCACAAAGTCGGACATGTCTCCGGTGTCTCTGCGGTCAGCTCTGCCCACGGGGAAAGCACAAAACCGGGTGTCACAAGTCCTCCAGGTCCAGGTCCCACTGAACCCTCTACGGAAGAAGAGCACAGCCAAGGACATAGGCACACTTAGTGAGTACTCCTGAGCTGAAATCCACCATCATTGCTTCCTTATGCTTTTTTTTTTTTTTGCTTTCACATGTTGTCTTAAAATGTGTCTTAATCTGCCAGGTTTATTATTGTTTTTTCTAATCCTTTCGTTCTTTTCCTTTGTGGAAGATTCCAACTCTCCCCAGGTGGTGAAGAAACCGCCAGTGAACTCTTCAGACGAATGGAGTACCAAGAAACCATCTGATGACACCGTTTCCACCATCTCATCCCTTCACTCCAGCCCTACGGTTTCACCTCAAGGTTCCCCGCGCAAAGGTCAGCAACATGTTTTTCATTTTTCTTGTTGGGTGAAGAGTTGTCAGTTGTTGCAGTGCATGCTTTTATATAATGTTGTTTTATCTTTTATTTTGACTTTTGTTTCCTCTTTCAGTAGGCGGTGTGGGAAAGTCCCAGAATTCCAGCCAGATGAACTTATCAGGATCTTCGTCATCACTGACCAGCGACGCTAGCACCAAGACTGGCACCATCAGCCTGCGCAGCTACGGCATAGGTGGGGCTGTCCTCCACAAGAAGATCCTACTGATGACCAGGCAGCACAGCCGAGAGGGCTGCAGGGAAAGGGAGAGAACTGAGGAGATGATGCAGGAGGAGACAGAAGCACTTCAGAGAGGCTTGTGTTCATCAGAGCAAAGGAGAGGAAGATGCAGGCAGCAGAGTCAACAGGGTGCTCAGACAGATGCAGGGACAAGAGCAGAAAGCCCTGCAGAGGAATGCATGGGGAAACATCGAGGGCATCCCGTGGTCCACACTGGGTATTTTCCCAATCCGTCAGGGTTAGGACTCATGACTCCATCACCTTCTCCCTTACCCCATTTTATAAAACCCAAAACCCTGGTATCTCCCACCAGGACAAGGCTGATGTCCCCTTTCAGGATACTAAGGGAAAGGAGTCAGTCCAGGGAAAGGTCACATCTAACCATTGGGGAGGGAACAGGAGAGACTGCACCCTCCTCACCTCAGGCTGAGACACAAGGACAGGCAGAGCAGAGAACCAGGAGATCAGTCAGCCCCAACCCCTTCCTCTGGCTGTGCAGAGACAGACACACCAGGAGGAAGACAGTCTGAAACACAGAGTAAAATCAGACATCAGAAAAAAGAGAGACCCTTCAGATGTTTTTTGAGATTTAATCTCAAGATGTGATGTAGTATCTTAAAGTGATGGCATTTCATTCCGGAGCAACCAAGTATGTGTTGCATGAAGCACAGGAGTTAACAGAAAGTTGACACTGATGGGGATTTACTGCCTGATGTGAAATGAGCATGCTCAGACAATACATGCTTTACAGCGATGATCTTCATCTTGAACAGATCAAAAAGTCCCTTTGGCTCCTGATATACTCAACTTTAACTTCATTTATAACAAATTTTGGTAAACAAAAAACAAAACAGTGTTAATACACACAAGACATTGGATATCATGCCAATGGCTATTTGGAGTTAATTTCAGTCCCAGTCGGTGGATGTTACATATCTTTAAACTCTTTTTTTTTTTCATGTCATCATGTCTACCACATCTCAAATATTTTCATTTAATTTTAAGTAGTTGTGACTTTATGTTTAATCTTTGGCATGAAGAGGAATAGAAGCACCAATAATAACCCAATTTGCTAGCGTATAGATCTACCAAGCTTTACCCCAGAGTTCTTGCACATGCAAATCTCACATCAGGCAGTGATAAACGCAAAAGAGCTTTTACAGAGAATATTTTAAGAAAATGATGAATTGGAGAAGAAATCTGTCATTTCATTGTGTTCTGTTGAGTTCCTTTAGCATTTCTTTGTATGTGAGTGTAGCAAGTTGTGTAACTGTTAAAGCAGGACTCATTCATGTTCTGATCACTAAATGAACTATTCGCTGCTACAAAACACTTCTTTCTGGACCCGAGTTAGAAATGCACTTTTACAGAAGAAAGTTCAGGATTTTGTTGTTGTTGACAACTTCAAGTTAAAGTTCCCTCATGCATTCAGAATTTAACAATGTTCATGTTTATTCCTCTGCAGACACAGCTGATCTGGTTCTATGAGAGTTTTTTTTATATAAAGTTTATATTGTGACTTAAACGATGTTTCATAATCATTTTAACACAGTCTACAAAGTCTTCAGTCTGTTTAACTTAACATGAAAAGGGTTTTATAACTTCTCAGTCTCAGTTTTTAAACAAGTATTAATGGGCTGTGATGAGTGGGATCAGTTCAGGGAAAATTAGCAGAGGCGAATTCTGGCTTCAGGAGGTTTGGACTTAAGGTTTGTCTAAAAAAAAAAAAAAGTAGTCTCTTTGCCTTAAAATCTAAGCATGTGAAATGCTCTTTCCTCCAGGGTGTGCCATCCTCCCGGCTAGTAAAGCAGACAACCTGTCAGACTCCAGTCACAGCGAGATCTCCTCCCGCTCCAGCATCTGTTCGGTTGATTCAGTTCCGGCCCCCGGGCCTGATGACCGATGCAACAGGAGCTGTACAACGACTACTGCCACTATTGCTCCTACTACTACTGTAACTGCTGTTGCGGAGAGCGCAGGAGCATCACATGCACACTTGAATGCTGATTACAGCCAGCCCTGCACAAGGTAATTAGCTTCATTTTAGTTCATTATGTCTAATCTGGACAAATGTTTGCTGGACAGGATTTTAAGTTTTTTTTCATAGAACACTGTTTTTCCTTCAGCGTACAAATCCACCCCTTTAAACTTGTATAAAACTTTTTGTTGCATCTGTTTGCATTGAGTGGATCCCTGCTAGCTCCACCAGAAGTTACTTGTCATTAGAGCTGCAGCGTGAGGACACGGCACACAAATTTGACAGCAGCTAAGCTCGTCTGAAGGACGTTTGGGAACACAAAAACATTCTCCGCCACACGACCCAGATACTTGACAGGGAGTGTGTAACTTTCAGCTATGACTCCTGCCTCCAGCCACCACAAACTTTGACTTCCTCAACACCATCTGCTAGCTTTAGCCACTCTCCCGGCTGCTTTCCAATTACATCCTTTCCTTATTAAAACTCCAAGAACTGGAAGTTGTAAAAAATTACAGCTTTTTATTAGCATCCCACATTTACTGGCCTTCTCTCTCCTCCTTTTATCCGAGAACAAGGTATCAGTTTCCATGCAGGCAGCGTTTTAATCTGGCTGAGTAAACAACACAGCTTTTTTATTGTCTTCTGTTTGTTTATTGTTCCACCATGATCGGGCTATTCTGTCTCATAAAGGCGAGACTAAAATATCTCCCCGTCTGATGTTATATTACCTTGACAGCCTTGCTGTATAACGCCAAACTGTTTTATGAAATATGGCTCCGTTTCATTGACCGGCCTGTTTGTTCTGTAAAACGATGCCAGTGAATCAAACGAAACTTAAGGAGAAAATCTTTTTTTTTCTAAGTTTCTTTTTAATTCAGAAACTTTTATCTATCATGCAGAACAAACTGTCAGATTCTTGTTTTGACATCTCTGCAACATAGTTCTGTATGGATGTACTTCCCAATAGTTTTTGCTTAATGTTCTTTCACAGCCATTTTCAGTTTTCATACAACAGATATGTAAGCATGAATATACCCAAAAGTTTTCAAGTTTTGCAACAATGCTTTAAGTGCATTTCACTGACATAAAACATACAGTTTTGACCCTTCACTTTGGCGTTTGGTTGGTCTACTTGCCTGACAGCCTGGCATGCCATTCTTCTCTTTCTTGCTGCATGACAAAGTTGGTCCCTTGGTGTGTTATAATGTTAAGCTGTCAGTGGAGCTCCAGTTAGGCATCTGTCACGTAGAAAAACTCCTCTGCGGGGGGGGAGTTACCCCGAGCCTCCTGCTGCGGAGTCCCCCAGTGAGGAGATGTGGAGTGAGGGTCTTCTGAACTGCACAGATATTTAAAGGGTTTTTTTGTTTGTTTTGTTGGAGTTTTTTTGACAGTTGCTCAGAAAGTTTCTTTTCTCAAAACTATAACTGCTGCTCTTGTTTCTTGGGAAAATTCCTCCGGTTTCTTCATTTCTTTGGAAAAGTATTTGAAAATCTGGCATCAAACTTTTTTAATGGTTTCGATTGTCTTGAAAACAGTAAATTTAGTTCTATTCATTCATTTTCTGTACCGCTTAGTCCAATTCAGGGTCAATTATCAGGCGAGAGGCAGGGTACACCCTGCCCAGGTCGCCAGTCCATCGCAGGGCCAACACAGAGAGACAAACAACCATTCACGCACACACTCACTCCTAGGGAGTATTTGGAGTGATCAATTAACCTATCATGCATGTCTTTGGACAGTGGGAGGAAGCCAGAGTACCCGGTGAGAACCCACACATACACGGGGAGAACATGCAAACTCCACACAGAAAGACCACTACTTTGAACCCCTCCCCAGCTCGAACCAGCAACCCCCTCCGGCTGGGGTATTTAATGAAATCAGCTCCTTGAGGATTTTATGTAGTTTTACAGCTGATTTCAAGCTGAAAGATCAGCTTCAATTTTCCCTACAGATGTGATCAGAGGAAGGACTACTGACGTATAAAAGGTTTAATGAGTTTGATTTAGGATTTAAGAAAAAAACCTGTTACAGTAAACAAATTCTCCAATTAATAATTGTTAATAATCATATTCATGTACTTGTATATTTCAGTTATCCCCCATTTTTCTTTATCTTTGGTAGTTCTTCATTGCTGGCTCGAGGATACGCAGCACGAGGCTGCCCCTTCACCTCCTCCATCTCAACAGAGGAGCTGACTCCGGACCACACCTCCTTGGACTCTGTAGCCGACAGCGGCCGTGGCAGCTGGACGTCCTGCTCTTCCGAGTCTTTTCAAAGCCTTCCCGCCTCCTCCTGCCGACCCTGGGACCACGGCATCCACGGCCATCCGCTCTCTCTGCCGCACACACACTTGGGCGGCTTCAAGCACACGCAGCTATCAAGGCCGATAGCCGAGGTGGAGGCCGCTGGGCCGGCGTGGGCCAGCCAGGAGTCTGCCAAGCAGCACTCCAGTTCAGATCTTTCCGGTCAATTACAGCAGAGCTGGGCTTCTTCCAGCTCGCTGTCGGACAGCTATGAGGGGAATTATGGAACAGTAAAGCGGCGAAACACCTCGGAACACCCCTCCTCGCCAGCCAATGAGGAAGGAGGGCAAAGCACAGACCCTGCCTACAAAACGGTGACGTCAAGCACAGAGAAGGGCCTAATAGGTGAGGGGACAGGTTGCAAGTTTGATTCCGTGTAGGTAGAGAGGTTTAGATAAACTCTGATTTCTGGTTGCCATGAGAAGCTTCTTTGCTTTTTAATGAGACGTCAGATTTTACTCTGAATCTCAATGTGGCTGTCTGTGTCACCGAAGTTTGGTCTGATGTCATTTTAAGTGCGTTATTGCAGCTTTTTGTCACTTAGTTTGTCTTTTATAATCAAGTAAACAGCTGGCAAATGTTAGATTTTAGATCTCATGTTATTAATGTAAACATCCGACGGGAGTATTCATCGGCTACTATGTAAAACTGTCTATAAGACTAAACTTTAGTTTCATAAGGGGGACACAATCTTTGTGCATTTTTAGACAGTCGTTCAGCAAACCGTGTTTTATGGTAGATCTCATAGATAAAAGCCAGTCTTTCTCTGCTTGCATCACATCAAATTTTTGGGGCCAATTTGTGTAAATTAAAATTTTTAACTTGGTTTGAATGGTGCACTGAGCATTTGACATTATTTTCTGATGTTTTTTTGAAGCAAAGTGTAATTAGTTGATCTGGAAAATAAGAGAAACATCAGTGAATAATGAAGATGGATATAAGTTGCAGGTCTAGCTGTGTCTGGATGCACCGCAGCGATTCATCTCATTTGTTGTATGTTTGTCTTTTAATTTTCAACATGTTGCTGCATGTATACTGTAGTTGTGCATTGTGTTAGTGAACCATCACATTAAGTTCAGTTTTCCATTATTTTCTTTTGTTTCTTCCCTCCTCACAACCCACCCCTCATCCCACCTTGCCACCTCTTTCTTTGCTCCATCTTTTCCTTTCTTTTCATCCGCACCTCCATCCAGTGTACTGTATCACCTCCCCCGCCAAGGATGAGCGTTACCGAGCTCCCCCTCCCACCCCTCCAGGCTACCAAGGTCTGGCTTTGGGGGATCTTGGCCTAACAGATGGAGTTGTGAGTGGGCCAGGAGGTGTCGTACCCCGTCCTCCTCACCTCAAACCTCCAGACTACAGCGTGGCCATGCAGAGGAGCAAGCTCCTGCAGAGCCCTGGAGCGGCCGGCAGTCTTGCCGAGGCACGGAGGCTTCACCTCCAACACCACGATGCCCGGACAACTGGCTCCACGCAGGGCCACTCCAGACCTCCCAGCATCTGCCGCCCACCACAAGACCTGGCTGACAGTGAGGATGGTAGGTTCCCACTATGAACTGATTCAGATGGAGATGCATTTGATGGTACAATGATCCACCAGAATCACAGCATCACTTACACAGAACACCAAATCAACACAATGCTTGAGTTTGTTTAGATGCCTACACTTAACACTCAAACTATAGGATCAGCCCCTGAAATCATATCTCAGTCCATTTCTATTCCTCATAATCAAAAAATTTTAATCTAATCCATCAAATGTGTGTTAAAAAAAAATCTAAAGTTTCAAAATAAAAACAATGTATTTGGACTGCAGTTAAGTCAACGTGGGCTGAACTATTCATTTTGAGTTATCAAGGCTTCAGATCCCAACCACACGGCTATTAGCATATGGGTACGATAATTATTTCTCACCCGCTGTAACTAAACGAAAATAAATAAAAGAAAAACATTATTTTTATAAAGTAGCTAAATAGGTTCCTGATGTAAATGGTTGTTGCTGTTGGAGGAATGATCTGCTGTACCTTTGTTCTTTTGCAGCAGACCTGAAGAAGCCTCTCACTGAACACACACTGTTGTTTCCTCACTGTGTTGTGCAGAGTGTATGAAGATTTTTCCATTGTGTTAATCAATGTGTGCATCATTCTTCTATGTACAATCAGCCCCCTTGACACAAGTGTAGTCCCCAGCACAGAGCCAGGCTTCTTCATCACTTTGCATGGTTTATTTCATTCTCTGGCTCTGATGCTGCAGCTCCAACAGATGGCTGCAGAGCAGATTGAACCTTCCACATCAGACTTGTAGAAGATATGTAACTTGGTGCAGACACTGAATGATGTATCATTTATAGCATACACACAACTCTTATTTTCCCCAGACCAGTAAAGCACCTGCAACGCACCAACATCACTGAAGGGATAACTAGGAGACAACCACCACGTTTTAGTGGTGGTGTTTTTCAAACTGGTGACAAACAAGACCAAATGTTGCTGCGTTTCTGCAGCTTGTATTCTAATTTTTAACTTATTTTCCCTCCCAAGAAAAATCTGTTTTTAAGTAATGAACTGTTCCCAGTAACCAAGCGCAGTTTGCTGTGGTTTCAGAGCGATATGATCCACATGTTGTCTAATGATAAATCAGCAGTGGACACATGACCTTATCATCTTAAAATTTAATATTTATGTTGTTTTTTTGTATGAAATGGTTAAAAAACAAACAGATAATGTGTCTGAAAACTAGGTGAATAAAAACGTCTCTCAGGGTCTGAGAAGTCTTAAAAAACCTTGTTTTTTGGCAATAAAGGAATAGATAACCATATTTACCAAGTTGTTTATCCATAAATCTCTTTTCTGCCTCCTCTGAGCTCAGGTTGCATCTATTAGTGATTATTCCATTAAGCATTATTGTTATACCTAATTCTGGGCTCTATTTATTCCTTTGGCTCTCTAGCAAAATCCCTCGAACTGGAATGATACTAAATAAGGAGATAACATCATCGTCTCTTCTGCTTTCCAGACGAACAAGTGTCAGCGGTGTAAAGACGGCCACGTCCTCACACACAGACCAACGGCTGGTGATCAGGCTTCGGACTAAACTTAGCAGCCTGTCATCACGCATCAGAGCACATTCTCCAGGCCCCGCCCACAGACTCGCAGGTCATGTGACCTGTCTACACGTCCCACACTCACCTCTTTTCAAACTCATTTCATCAAAGAAGAAAGATTTTAGATACTTTTTAAAAACTTTTGAACAAAGCAGGAAAAGGCAGTGTGATGGAATCGCATCGCAGAAGATAGGAGTCTGGGGAGGAAAAAAAAAAAGAAGGAAAGAGTGACAATAACGATGCCTCGTTGAAAGCAGACCACCACGTACCTCCATTATGCGCTCCAAGCTCACTTGTCAAGAAGTGCTTCATTTTGCTTTTAATGTTTAAAATGATGTACAGTGATGGTTTTTTTGCTTTCAAGTTTTGTAGAGTGATATTTTCCCCCCCTTTTCAGTTGCACGTCTGAGCTTTTTTATAAGAGAACAACAAGGAGGAGCAGACAAACTTGAGCTTTGGGGTTTTTACTTTCTTTTGTTTTTTTATGCTTAGTTTGAAAGTTTGCAGTTTTTTCTCTCAGCCTAAAAGAAGATGAATGTAAATGACTTAAGATCCAAGAGGAAAAAGAACTTGTTTCTTTTTTCTAAAGGGGTCCGTATTGTTCGATATCTAACCCTGGCACTGATAGATTTATGTTAGTAACACCAGTTCCCATGCAAATGCACAAAAAAGAAAAAAAAAATGCATTGGAGGTTAGGAAACCTCTCAGGAGCCACAATAAGCCCCTTCTACATTTTACGCCTCCTCTTGATGCAGAGAAAACAGAAATGAACCCCTGAAGGCAACAGAAAGCCCGTCTATCTGTTTAGCACTTACTGTTCTTTGCTTAGCTTGACAAAAAACCGGCATCTCTCAGGCAGTTTCCTTCGTCTGCGTGACACGCTCTCCTCCCCCACCCTCCCTCTCTTGTTGCTCGTTCAGTCAGACGTGTGAGGTACTTTAGCGGCAGCCGGCCTCCTGGATGTTCTATAAAATCTGTATTATAACTTGTTTTTAATGAGCTGAAGAACAAATGCCTCGCTGCTTCCTGTAGAGTAAAATGTGTGTGCTTATTTAATTGCAGCAGCTGTAATAAAACCATATATTAGCACTGCGTGGGTTACACAGTGTGCATGCACATACGCTCACACACACACACCGAAATCTTAACTGGTGTGCATTAAAAAAAAAAGGACAGTGTTTACGCCAACGCTTATATATTTTGTTTACAGTGTTTATTAGACTAGATGTCTATGGAATTACAAGCTGGAAAGTGTAATGCTCCAGTTTTAGTTGTAAATTTGTTTATAATTGCATCAGGAATACGCAGATGCACCATGAACTCGTGCTCCCAGTTTACCTCTCCTGTATCGTTTTTTTGTTGTTGTTTTTTTTTGCTTCTTATTTAAAAGGGCGTGCAACAACACAAAAAGTCAGCTGATGATATGCTTTAACTCCCAGCTCCATCCCATGTCGACAGCGTATTTTGTAGCATATTTTTAAAAAGTTGGGCTTTGAAGATTGTTTATTTGTGTCAAAATCGGAGCAAATTTGTACATTCAGATGGAAAATGTTTCCCCAGTTGTGTTTATGTGCAGTCTGGCATGGGTGTAACTGGAATCGGACGTTCTTCTTCTGCTGTTCATCTTGTTTTGCCTCACAATGACTTGAAATTATCAATGCTAATATATACATGGTATATATATACTGTATATGAAATCATACATATATATTTTTGCTCTTTGTTTGCCATAAATTAATGTTAATTGATTATGTACAGATGAGGATGCGGGTGTACTATATAGACTTTTTCTTTTAGGTTGTGATTGCCCTGTTGTTTTGGGGCATGAGTCTTTAAAGGAATTTTGTTTGTTCTTTTCATTTTTTACAACTTATTCCCCCTTTTCTCTGTAGTTGCTACCATTTCTGATCTTTGAGTGTAATTGCTGCTGTGTTTTGGGATGTGGTGGCTTGTGTGAGAGCGTGTGTGTGTTTTGGAAGGATGTTTTTGTGAGGTTGGGATCAAAACAGACTATCTTTCCTTTCATTCTTTTCGCCCCGTTTTGTCTCAGCTTTTGTGAACTATGCAGCATATAGTTCATTTTCAACAAAAAGGGTCCCTCAGTTTGCAGTTTTTTTTTATGGCTTTCTTCCCGCACAAAGGTGGACCTCTTGTTAGTCTCTTGCCGCCGGTTTGATGGCGAGTTCATCCAAACTCAGACTGTATCATTGAATTGAAGGTTTTGATGCTATTATATTCCTGTCTGTTTGAAATGAAGAGAACAAGCCCCGCTACGATTCCACGTTTCCCTCCCCGCCTCTCTTTCAACCCTGTCAGCCCAGTTAGACGTTAAACTTTCAACCTCGATGCACTCGTCTGATATATTTCACTCCTTTGCTCAAGAAGTTTTAGCGAATCAGCGCTCTCCACTGTGACCCTCACTTCAGACGGTTTTTGTTCTCTGAAAACAATCTTGATACGAGAATCTTTGAAAGACTGTTTTCCCTTTCTGTGACTGTCTTCCTAATATTGAAACCCACGAATCAGTATTAACCTGCCTTGAATGTTTGTTTGTTTTTTCTTTTGAAGCAAAATATGCTACTTCCTGTAGTTCACCCAGATGATTTGAAAAATGTGGGTGCGCACGTTTAGGATTAATCAATTAAAGGATGAAGTTTTACTCCTTCCACTCCAAATGCCAAATGCCTTCACAGCTAAATTTTCCCTCCACGTTTAATCCCCTTTATGTCTCCTTCTCTTCATTCAGCCTGAGCACATGTCAGTGTTTCTGCTTCCATAAAACAGGAGAAACATCTCCTTCATCTGAAAGTCCACTTGTAACCCCCCC
>JBBBVU010000016.1:17615934-17635732 GCA_037177055.1 Atherinosoma microstoma
ATACTCTGATGTCCAGTAGAGAAAAAAACACACATTATACGTTTTGCAGGTCATATTAAAGAGAAACCTACCACTTTATCTTTGTCTTTTTCCTCTTCAGGCGTGCGCAAATCTTTTTCTTCGTCTAATCACCTCACCTCCACCAGGTGGCATTGGGGGGTAGTGCAAGGAAAGTTTGTTTCTTCCGGGCCTATAGTGGAGGTGGCCTGAGAGAGGAGCCTGCACCGGAAGAGTCCCCACAGTGGAGGTCTGCAATAGTTTAGTTTTGCCTCTGTGCTCGCTGCTACTGCAATGCATATGAGTCTGCATTTGGGTCCTGCATTTCTCAGTTGACAGACATGTCTGCTCTCCAGGACAGTTGCTTTCCTTGTTGCCTTTTGAATAGCTACTACATTCAAAAGCAGCAATCAAAATGTTGCTTTGAATTTATGTGTTTACTGTCAGCTATTAAAAGCTGTATGATTACTAAAAGACGTGAAGTTACGGCAGGCACTACAGCTTCAGAATATGTGATAAACTTTGTTAAGTTGTTAAAAAAAAAAAATTTCTAACAACACATTTTAGTGAGAGAATTAGAGAACATTAAGTCAATTAGTTTTGGTCTGAGCAACCTTTGGTCAAATAAAACTAAGATCAATCTGCACCACAGTGACAGGAGTGGAAAAATTTGAAGCGTCTCATCTTCTGAAGCAACAACATTATCTGTACAACAGCAGAGACAGTGTGATGGCATGGATATGCATGGCTTCCAAAGACAGTGGGTTAGTGGTATGAAGGATGTGGCATTAGACCAGAGCAGCCACATGAATCTGAGGATCTGCTCAGATTCAGCCAAAAGCAAAGAATGAATAATTTAATCTCATTTTGATTGAGGTGAATATAATCTAGATAAAACCAGAAGCAGAAACACCCAAAAACAAACAAAAGAAGTCTGCTGCAAGTTCTAGTGAAATAATGCAGAGTTTGGAGATTCTTTGGTGCATTTTTGTTCAAGACTTCAAAAAGTCATTGCTTGCTAATAATTCAGCAAAGTGCTGCATGTTAGCAAGGATTTCACATATTAAACACATTAAAGACATAGAAGTTAAGGCAATGTGCTGCTAGAAAGTAAAAATAACCCTTATTGCTGTAAAATAACTTGTTCTTCCATAGCTGGGATTAAACATCCACTCAGTTTTACCACAAGTTGTAGCTATACAGAATATTTCACAGAAATGTAATTAAGAATTTTATCAGAGTTTGTTTCAATTCTTTAGAACTTTAGAGGATCTAAAGTTCAGTCAAAGCAGCTGATATACACATAAATAACTTATTAGAAGATGAAACATAAAAACAAAAGCACAAAAACTCTTTAGTGATTCAGATCTGGCCATCACAGAGAGAGGAGGAGTTGTGGTAACACTCATTGGACATATTCAGACTCCTGGAAGTCAGCACACAGTTGTTCTAAAAAAATGACAGATATGAACAGGTAGGCTACAGTATAATGTTATGTCAAGTATATAAACAAGGAACTTCAAAGAGCCTTTCAAACTGCTCAGTGTCTCCCCTGTCCAGTTAGCCAATCACCATGTGAGTACTTATCTTCTGTCAAGTAGTAGAAGCATCATTATCACCAATGCACAGATTCCTGTAGACTGCACAGCAGATGGAGCTGTCATAGCTATAGTAAATGGCATCGGTGCTATTTTACGTTTATAAGACAGAGTGTGGAAAAATCCTTCTGTGTTTTTTCCAGCTACCTTTGCTCTGGACAAGCGTGGCAACATTAGTATTTTTCTCTCCAGCATCAGGCTGCTTGGCTCTTTTTGAAGTCAGAGCATTGATTCTTGAGCTGTGAACACATATATCAGCTTATTCAGCCACATTAAGTACAATTTAATATATGACTGCACATATCTGATTGTTTTTGAGGTTCCTTAGTTACATTATTCTGCTTCTTACCTTGCACATTCATGAGTAAATGTTGAATACAAAAAGTATTTCATGAAAAAAAACACTGTTAAACCTGTACATGGTATTAGAGTTGAACTGTTTCCACAGCAGGTGAGTGACCAGAGATGAAAATTTGTTCTCAACACTTTCATATGCTTTTGTTTTCGCACTCTACTGGTCTGCACATATCTAATCAAAGGGTGAAAAAACCCAAACAAGTGGGATCTGATCTGTTGCTGAGCGAACAACCAATGTGTCTTTGAATGAGTTGGTGATAATGAATGTCAGTAACATAGCAGATGATACAAGAAACATGATAAAACAGCTAAAACAGCTATCCACTAAGGCTCTGATTTATCAAAGGTTTGCGCCTCTGAAAACAGGCGCAAATTAGATGACACCGCAAAAACATGCTGCAGTTGATTTATCAACCTGTCCCAAAGAGGAATGCGCCAACAAACAATTACAATAGCGCTGCAATGCATTTTGCGCTTTTGTCTTGAATGAATATGCAATCTGGGCTTTTCTGCCAGAAGGTGCAAAATAATGGGAGGAGTAGATTCAAATGATCAGCTTTGCACGCGCTGTGTGATTTACTAAACGTGGAACTGATACTAGGTGCTAATATAGGCGCTGTTTTTGCGCCTATATTTAGCACCTATATTTAGCGCTTCTGAAAGGCAGCCATAAACTGACTCAGATGCTTACAAGCGGCTGCAGCTGGATAAAAAGCAATGATCTAATGCTGCAGGATTGCAGAGGAGCATCAGTCTAATTCAGAATCTTTTCTCATGGCCGGTCGGAGGCAATGACTGAACTTCTGGAACAAAATCATTCGAAAACAGATATTTTGTGTGAATATTAAAATCACAACTGTTGTTTAGACAAACGCTGTCAAAAGGAGGCGCGTTTATATTTATCATGTCTATAACAACTATGATGTCATTAACAGAACATGTTTCAGTTTGTTCACATACCTTGTTCCACAACCGGGTATGCGTATCATCCCCGGTATTATCTGCTCCTCGCAGAAAGTGCGCTGCACCTGCTGCTCAGTATTGGTCAGAGGAATCTCCTCTGTCGGCCCCCCACCTGTCTTATTTGCAGACGTTTTATTACTTTTTTCTTCATCATCTTATATCTTTCCATTTCTTTTACACTCATCTGTCCTTCTTGTTTTTCCGACTGGTTTTACGTTTTGGCAAATCTCCTCCCATACTGCAGTCCTTCTGGTCACATTAAGATGTCTTTGCTCTATTTGCCTCTTCCACTAATATTTTTGATCTCCATTTCTTTTCCATTTGCGACCGTCTTGCTCTCCTTCTACACAGCGAATCATTTGCACATGCTAAATCCTCATTTAAATTAGGCTGTTTGCGACCGTAATCAATTGCCCAATCGATCTTAGAAGATCAGCCGCAAATCATGGAAACACAACAGGCGCAAAATATTTGCGGGGGAATTTATTTAGCACTCGCTATTTGGAATCTTAGTAAATCAGGGCCTAAGAGTTTTATTGGTTTCAGGCAGCTTCACATACAACTTAAAAATGTAGGATTACCCAGAGTTGAAACACTTCTTTGCCTTAACATACTCATAAAGTTGTATTTTAACATAGAAATCCGTTTTCCACGAGAGGGATGCCCATATTGACAAAAGCTTATCACATAGCCTACTCATAAAAATATATTCATTACATTAACTCTAATATTTCGAAACACCTCACAGAGGCAGTTTTTATTACATAAAATGTTTTAATGAGGGGAGTGTTTATGTTGTTGGAGGGGGGAATTATAGCTGACCATAAGAGTGACTAAAGATGTTACAGCCTTTTCCTCTCCATTATTCATTTAGATTTACATGAAATAGAAATATTTAATAGGATGCTCTTCATTGTCATGGAAATCTTGGCCATAGGAATATTGTCTATATTCTTTCTCCTTTGGACTTGGTTTGTCTCAGTCAAGATGAACTCAGTAAAACAGAAGTCAAGGAAAAAACTGGGTCATGTACTCACTGTTTTTGCACATCATGTGACCGGCGGTAGCTCACATGGTAATGTTGGTCCTCCATTCATGTAATGGTTAGTGTATACCCGTCATCTCTGGCTTGTCCTCAGCATGAAGCCAACAGAAGTTTAGGCCAGCGTGACATTTACTGACACAAAAGCAGGACAACAGAGAAGGAATCGGGCCCAGATCAGAAGGAGAGATCTCTCCTCCTAAAACTAGGCCAGTGGAGATAGTTCCACATTCCTGTTCTTATTGTATTCATGTCACGGTAGCTAAACCAGTTAATACCACTCCTCAACAGACAGACTCCTATCTTTATCCAATGAAATTTCAAAGGTGAGTTTGGTTTGTTCCCAGCAGCATCGCCTCTCTTTTTTTCTCTCCCTAATCCCTGACATGCAACATCTGATAACCAGCAGGTCACCATGACACTGTTCTATAAATTAGATCTTATTACAGGAGAGATTTATATAAACTAGATACAATCTGTTATATCCTATCCTCATTTCAACTCGTCCCTCACAGTATCATCAGATGTCCATTGTCTTGGCCAAGGATACTTACTCATGTGGACTGAAGGGTGATCAAAATACCAACCCTTTAATTACTGGGTGACACCCTTTTCCTCACGAACTACAACCACCCTGTCTCTCCTTATCTCTTTCTGGGTCTCATTCATCTCTATGTGAGCTTATTTAACAGGCTTACTCAACAGCTGATCAATCGATAGGACAAATAACTGCAATGTGATCATAAAAATATCCACATGTCTAATAAAATACTACAGTAATAACATATTGAGTTACATATGAAACAATATTCTGTATATCATTTTGCTCATCAGTGTTGGAGGTAGTTTAGTTTTGGTTTGATTATTTTATTTCTCAGTCTTGTCTCTCCTCCTGTGTTTTGCTAGTTCATCTATTCACCTTTCCAGTTTCCTCCTGCCATGACAACATTGGAATTTCCCCTCTTTGGATCACCACCTGTGGCAGTGGCACTTTTTAAACTTTTCTAGTGTTGTTTATTAGCTGAGATCAACTGTAGTTTACGCCTGCTTTGTCTGTCTGGTCTTGCCTTCCTATATTTAGATCCTCTTACTGCTCACATAAGTTCATAATATTTTGCTTTGTAGTATCAAATGCCCTGAGAAAGACACTCCTGAAGGCATTACCAATCATGCCACTCAAAATGGTAAATAAATAATCATCTCTAGATATGTGCGTTTCCAGATGTATCTACTAGATGTAGCAGAGTTCCTTTGGCTTGTAAACTCCTGCAGCATTGACAAGTTGACAAGTTTTGTCAGATTTGCTGTTGTCATCCCATTTTGGCCTCTTAACAATAAGGTCCAGGTTGCTTCTCATGCATTTCTTCAAGGGTGAGCTGAGGCCAGAGGTTGAGAGAGCTGGCTCTGAAAAGAGCTGCTCCCTTCCAAGGCTTTCCTCACATCTATTCCTCAGCCTCTTTGGAGTGAGCAACACCCCACAGCTTCCGTCCTGTGACTTTCTCCAGAGAGGCTAGGGCCAGAAGCTGATAATCAGAGTCCTCTGGAAAGCTCTCCTGAAGCTCCCAGGGGTCAAAATAGAGACATCCTTTCTGGACATCATCCAGAATATTATGTGCAGGAAGCCTTCTTATGGGGGTCTGATTTGTGGAGGATTTGGAGGGTCACAGACTAGCTGAAGTTGTGGTAGTGGATTGTTATCATCCTCAGAGAACATGCTGATATATCCTGAGTTATCTCTACTCTGGTTAAAAAATGTACCTTTCAGTTGAACATTTAAAAGAGAGATGTCTTCAGTGACCTTATCAGTGATCTCATGCTCCAGTTCATCATCATCATCTTCAGCCTCCTCAAAAAAGAATCTGTAAACACCCACAACATCCAACATCCCACACCATCATGAGCCTCAGCAAAAGGAAGATTTTCATCTTCATCTTCATCTCCATCAATTATTCTGATCACTTCAGGGACTCCTTCAGCTGCAGGATGCTCTATTATAGTTGTGTGAAGAAAGGTATTGATAGAAGAGACCGCAAACATAACTTTTTTTCCTGTACAGCTTCATCCACAAAATCTGCTGCAACAACAATAATCTGCAATAATCAAACAGTAGTTAATGCAAGCTACCCTAATGCTAGCTCCACTAATCAGACTTTGAAAGCACTCAGGTCATGTTTGTGCCCACCATCTTGGCTGTAAAAGGGTAAAGTGGAGAGCTCTGGAGGCTTTTATAGCAGCTTGAAGGTTACCTTTCCCTGACTTTTAGCAATGAACTCACCTGATACATGCAGCCTCAACATGACCTTTGCAGGATGCATCATGTTGCTCAGAGCTCAAACTCTTCCGACTCTACGAAGGTCGGAAACTATGAGTAGTTTCTCTGCAAGCTCCAAGTTTTCTCTGTTGAATAGGACTGCTGTCACAGTGAATCAACATTAGGACATGTGGCTCCCAGTAATTCAAGTCTGAAATCAAAAGTTGGGTCATTTGGTTAAAATTTAAACAGGATATATTGGAAGAGAATGTTTCCATTAGCAGTGACAAGAAAGAAACATCTACATTTAGACTTCATCTGCAAATTCAGTTATCTGATATTCCTCCTTACACATTTTCTTTTTTCTCTTTCTGTCCTTGCCTTTAAGGGGAAGATGAAATGAGTGTGACTTTGGATTGACAGATGACTACATTGCCCAGAGGCAACAATTTCAACTTACAAGTCTGTGTTTCCGACTCAGCTTTCACACCATTTTGAAGAAGACACATGGAGTGACAGTGTAGACTTCAATCTTAGTTTCCTCATTAGTTTTCACCACTGCTCCTACTTTGATTGGACCAGAAAGACTGTGACTGTATGTGTGTACACCTAAGTTAGTCTCAAACAAGCTCCTCTTAGACAGACAGAATTATTCTGTCAGCCAGGTAGCATGTACTGATGAGATGCAGTGTCTCTCTGACATGCTGTAGTGTAGCAGAAGAGGTCGTCTCTCATTAGCAGGAAGACGTTGACATCTTTAGAGTACTTCTCATACCACACGTTAAGACTAAAGCTCCTGCAGCATCTTCTCATGCATGTTTTATCTGTCAATCAGCTGTCCATTGACATGCATCACAGAAACAAAATATCTCGTTACAATTGGTTTTACATTTAGCATTTATAATCACAGAGAAATAATCAATTATATTTGTGTATGTCCATTTTCAAGCCGAAACCCCAAAAAGACCCTTGGGGCTCAAGAGGTTAAAGATAATAAATTCTCCTGGACACTTACAGAATTATTTTTCTTCGAAGATGAAGATATGTGTGGGACTTAGAAGTGTCTTACTTTCAATTATGGTGGTCAGAGTGGTCTTAGTTTGAAGAATTGGGGACGAAGGTTATCGGACAAGTCCAGCTAACATCTGCACTCAGAATGGAGAAAGGAATTTTCACAACTTGTTTTCCCAAATGGAGAACTCGTAATTTGCAGAGAACCCCAAGATTTCAGATTTAAAGATAGCTGTGGCCAGTAACACCTGCAATAACATCTGTAACTTCTAGTCCATTTTAAGTTTCTTTCCAATATGTTTTGTGTACACTAGGTTTCTTGTGTAAACGGCAGGGTTTATTAATCATTATCACCAAAATTGGTGCAGCGGGAACGCCAACTGCCTGGTAATGACGCCACTTACACTCGGGAATTACAAGACAACTGAAATGCACCAATAGTCCCTCCAGTGGAGGAAGCCTCCCAGTGGGTTGTGCTCAAAACACTGTGCACTGTTAGTTTATTTGTTATTTGTGCTTTGCACCATTGCTGTTGAGTCTGTCTGGAGTTTTGTCAGATAGCTTATTGCTGGATATCATTTTAGCAAAGATTTAAAAGCTGTGATATGTTTGTGCTCAGATGTTATTTTGGGATTAAACTGGCAGAATTGTCAGTCACCCCCAATTGTAAAGGCTGGTGGACTTTTGAACTACCATCAAGGAGAGTTTTACTACGTGGAACACAGCCTGAAATAAGCAGTTTTGTACGTTCCTGGAGTTATCCATCTGTGGGGCCTTAGGATAATGCAGACCTACAGGCATGCGGTCCTCCAAAAAAACAAAACAAAACAACAATCCATAAATTCTGGAAAAGGCTCTAACTGTAGTTTGAATATTGATTGGTTAAACTAAGCTTGGGCTCATGGAGGCCAACAACAACCAATTTCGTAACAAAGAGAGTGATACACCAAAAACCATAAATGTGGAAGAAACAGCTGCACTAGACAATCTTCATTATTTAACCATTAGTTCCACCCCATTACAAAGCCGATCTTTGTCCACTTTAACTTCTGTCTTTCCACAGACGAACAAAGCTAAAGCATCAACAATTGCATTAATGCAGCAAAGAGAAGCACATACCTCAGAAATTTCTGAAATTTCCCCAGATGCAGATATGTAAAATACGTCCAGAGTTTCAGACTTTAATTATGACTGAAATTAATCTTTTCTCTTGCACTAGGCAGAATATCACAGTTCTTTATAATTTTGCAATCAGCTTCTTTTCACATCTTAAAAATGTCATGTGAATATAATAAAACTGTGTGTGCGAACAGGAAATAAAATAAGGCCACACAGTCTGATTCTGTGATCCGAGCTTGTAATGAGGATAGGATGCAAGGCAAAAATGCACTAGGATTGTTTTTCTGGTCTGGTAAAAATGCATCTTCTTTACTTAGAAAATTCACTTGAATGGAATAACAATGAATTTTGGAATGCTGAAAAGGATGCAGTGCAGGGTTTGTTTGTTTTTTGTTTGTTTTCAAAAAATGTTTTTAGCCTATAGTCTGTAATCTAAAAGAAAAGGGGAGGAGTAAAATCAATTGATTAAATAAATGATATTAGTATTATAGATAATGGTTTGCTGCAGTCCTAAATCAACACATTTGGGCTTAGAAGCAAAAAAACAAAATAACACTGCAAAAGATGTCGAGTAGATAAATCCACAAGGAAAATGATCATTAGCTCCATCTTGTACTGAGATAAAATTTGTTGGTGAGACAAGCACAGGTTAACTTAATGAAATTATGGCAGCCTTGTGCTGCTCAGGTCACAGTCACACTATCAGGGCTCTCTGGAACACTTAAATAGAAATGAACCATCATTAATGTTATTAGTTCCCTCTGTGCTCTCTTCATGTTACAATGGCCTCCTGTTGACCTTGGGAACGGCTTTTAACACAACTCGACAGGCATACTACACATTCTAGATTCATTTGTAGGAACTGGATTTCCTGAGTTCTCATGGAAATGACTGATTTTCTTACCAGATCAGCTAAATATGGCAATGTAGTTGTTGAACATGTGGTTCAACATCCAAGATGGACTTGTTTGATGACTTTGAATCCTTCCAAATTTACACCGACTTTCATTGTGCAGTTTATTGTTAACCCAAAACATGCAAGGCATATTTGTGAAGAGCTGTAGAACTCAGCTGATTAAAATGCAAACTTGATTAGATCTGATATATTTATCATCCTGTGGGATGATAGTGTGGATCCTTGTTTGCTTGTTGAGGCAGGGAAATTGGAGCAGGTGTAAAAGCCATGTTTTAAAGGCTTATGGAACATCTGAGTGTGTGCGTCCATGCATATTCAGCCCACTGCTAGTTTTTAGGGGTGCTGTATGACATGAGTTGGAGTGCTTAAATAAATAAGGTTAAATACTAAATTACCAACTACCCATTGGGAGGCTTGCTCTATCAGACATATACTTTACACTGACAGATGAACAACTTGAAGGCTCGTTGTGCTTAAGGTTACTTCTGCAGTAGTTGCCGTAGAGCTTATTTTCCAACCTTGTTTGGGCTTTATAGGTGTGTGAATGTGTGAACGTTTTACACCTCCAACCTGTTGGTCCACCCATTCAAGTCTCCTTCACCTGATCTTGTTGTTGTAATATTTTTAATAAGTGTTCCTTCATGCCCGTAAATTTGACATGAGTGAACTGTGGGATCAAAGCGAGATCCTCCTACACCTCTACTGTTTGATTTGCCCGAGAGAAGCTGACCTCAACCCCCAGGTGTATTAGGCTGAGCTTGTAAAGGGTTTATCTTTGCTTCAGATGACCTACATCAGATTAATAAGCACAACTGATGTTCCTTTAAGGATTATATATGTTCAGCCAGTTTATCTGTGCACCTTTAAAGTAGAATGAAGGTTTTTGTTGAATATTTTCTGTGTTTACTGAATCTTTTATTGAAATATAGTGCTGTGTTGTGGCATGAAAGACATGAAAGTTAAAAGTAACTCCCCTGCGCTGTTCTCCTCTACTGGTCTTATGTGACATTTCCAGACAATCAATATCTTGGTTTGTGTGTGACATTTGCAAGAAGTTCATAATTTGGTATTGCTGTAGACGTAATAGTTTTGTTGTGGGAAGGTTAAACCAGTGATCCAGCCTCTGCATGTGACATGTGCTGATTACAGCCCATGTATGTTTTTGCTTTCTGCTTGCTTCCAGGAAATGTTTAAAGCCATTTAAGATGGAGTCACGAATACCGCAAAGCTCATGGGGTTGTGGAAAAGGATATTATTTTATGACCTTGAGTTAGAAAGGTTGAGCCATTGTCAGGGTTATGGTTTACACAGGAGGTCTGGCAGTCTTATTGATGAATTGTAGTTTTCACCATTACACAGGTTCTGATGTGAACATTAGGCTAGGTGTATTAGAGAAGCCTAGATCTGGTTTGATTTGATCAGGGACTCATCTCTATTTTACTTCCTCTGGCAACAAGGAGCACTTATTATTTACGGTTAAGGCCCATTTATGCTCCCTTAACGTGCGTTAATACATCCGTTTCAAATGTCACTGCTTTCATCCTTTCATGCATCCTTTATGTTGGCTTGAATGTTAGCAATACATCCACCAGAGGGGAGGGCAGAGTTCACCTCTGAATTTCAGTCAGTTTTAGCCAATAAACATGGTGAATGTGGAGGAGATCCAGCATGCTTTGAATCAAAACCTCTTTATCCCAATAAGAACTTTGCAAGTCACTTTCTGGATGTTTTCAGAAAATCCTTGGCCTGTTCTCCCTTTTTAAGGATTTTTAAGGGACCTCGATCAGTTTCATGATTTGGATGATTGAAACAGCCTGAAACAATGCTAGTGTAAAGCATTTTCCAGCGATTACAAATGTCTTTGCCACAGTTGCTCTGGTCTACAGTGAGCTAAGTTGATCCCCACTCCATTTTATATAGGCTACAAATAACAAGGACATCACATGAAACCCAGCCGTAGAGCAGAAACTAGTGTTATGTGTCTGTAGGTTAAGGTAAGGAGAAGCAAGCCTGATATGTTTTAAAGTGTCAAAGTTTCAATTTGTCATTAGCAAAGTGTACTTTTGCAAGGTGCCTCACAAGCAATGAGTAAAAAAAGAGGTAATTTCATACTTTTTGATAAATTACTTTGTTAGCAATAACTAAAAGGATTTGTTTTCTGTACCTCCGTCCTCGGCCCTTAAAGGCATTGGCTCTCACTTTTAAGATATGTCAGAGCACAGACACATTTTTTTCCAATATTCATTATAAAATTCTTTAATATGTTTTGAATAATTCAAATTAATTACTCCTTTCTGGACCAATCAGTGTAACTACTTCACAAATATCTCCTGGCATAATTTGATTGCTTGTGTGTTTCTTAGAGTAGAGAAAACACACGGAAGGGTTTCGACTTTCTCTAATCAAATTTTTACTGGCAAATGATGAATTGTGCCAGACACAATAGACTGCCAGTAATTCTGACTTAGCGGGAGAGGTCTCTTGTATCTGGAAGATGGCAAAAGTGTACGTGTGTGTGCTTTTGTTTTCATGAAGAAATGTTTGATACTCCTTGACCTTTACTGGAAAATACCCACATCACAAATTGGATTCTTGGAGGTGCTGTCAGTCTGATTTGCTGTTGCATTGATTAATGACTTCATGGTGTGTAGGTGGTCAGGTCAGACTGCTGCTCAGGGTTGCAGCACCTTAGTTTTTACCAATTAGGAGAAAGTGGGTAAGGGTTTTAGAACAGGAAGCTTGTGGACTGAAGAAATCAAAGGCCTGACTCCTGTGACTCATTGTTCATGAACACCATTGCAAAAGTAGCAAAGTTCATCACCACCTGCAGTGCTTACAAGCCCGTATCACCTGTGTTATTGGAATATGCCTGTCATTGCCTAAGTAGGGGGTATGGATGGCAAGCAGAGATCAAATGGCAGTCAGTGTGACTAAGACAAGGAGAGACCCTGCTGAACCAGAGTGACCTAGTTTGCAGAGGCAGAGGGGCTTTGAAAACTCCTTGAGCAACAATATTATTATTTCTCCTATAGGGCCTTATTCACCAAGATATCCTTACAAATTTTATTAAATTAGTTCTGACCTCAACCTAGACAAAACCTCAACAAAATGCTAAAGGAATTAATGAAACCAAATAAAGATGTGCCCTGAAACCTGTTGGTCCCCATTTTTAAAGGGATAGATATGATTATAAATAATCACATGGTGAGATTCTAATTATATAAAAGCAGCTTCATGTACAAATGGGTAATTAATTAGCCTACTCCTGAACTTGGGCAGCAAGCCTTCAGTCTGGTCCCATTAGGGACGCACATCCTCGTGGTGTAGTGGCTAAAGGGGGAAGAGATACACTGTAGAATAAATTTTCATCTCTCTTAAGAGAGCGAGTGGTGCATCTAAATAAAACAAAACCTTCAGGCGAGTCTGAGGGTTGGCCAGTGGTGTTATTAAGCAGGCAACCATGGCATAACATTGATTTTCTAATCAAACTAATCATTATAATAAAGACACACTATTGTTCGTTTCAATTCAGCAGGTGGATCTGGGAATCACAGGTGACTTGGACATTTATGGAGGGATCTTCTTGTGACTGGGGGAATGAATCTGACGAGGATGCTTTAATGCTCACATGTGCTGTCTATAACATCGATGGTTTTAGGAAGACCAGTAACAGGATTAAATCCCGTCTTGACTGCAACTTGTTCTAGGATTAATGAGTGAAAAATTGTTTAATTCCCCCCCCGAGGTAAATTGTAATATCAGGACACAATCTGCAATATCTCGCTATTAATTTCTAAATAACAAAATGTTTTCTAAATGACCAAAAGTTTATTATTGTGTTGTTGTACTGTTGTGAGAGGAACAAAAAAGTTAAACATAGCAACATGATTGTGTTTAGAAAATGAAGCAGCTAGATATTGTTGTTTTTGTCTAAAATGGTTTCAGGGTTTTGCAAATAATGATTTAAAACATTTCACGTAGGCATTTGTTCACATTTCAAAGCTGCTTGGATGAATCTAAATAGTGAGATAATCTTTTTGAATTGCTTAGATAAATGCCAGGATGTTAGTTGTATTTGGGGTTTTGGGGGGAAGCATTGTATAGAAACACTGCTCTTTGCGAAGATGGTGAAGCCAGAGGTGAAATACTCTGTTTGCTGGTGACACTGTGTTTAATTTTAATTACATTGATTCCAGTTTCTGTGTCAGACAGACTTTTTTTTGGGAAGTTTGAACCTTTTATTTGAACAAACGCCCCACATGAAGCCTGTTCTTGGTGAATGTTATTAAAGTGTAATTTTGCCATCAGGCACACAGACAGTTTTCTTGGGTAGTAGTGAAATGTGAAATACGTGGTGTGGTAAGACGTAGTTGACAAAGGATGGTTGACTTTTTAATTCTGGTTGGCATCCAGGGAGAACTGTGTTCAGGTTACTATGGATTCAGTAGTTTTAGGCTCATACTCTGTAAACTGGAGTAAGGCTCCACTTCAAACTTTGAGTTTCATTCATATTTCTGGTGGGAGGTGAATGTATTATGCTTGTGTAGTTTTTATGGACATCAAAGGTTTTACTGGAAGTAAATAACTTGAATTAGTTATTTAAATTCAGCTGTGTGATCCCATACTGACTATATTAACATGATAGCCTCCATTATCATACAACCTACTTGGCATTAGAGCCATTGAAAACTTTTGGAACAGGAACTACTTTGTTTTTACAACAGTACAGTGAGCTATATAGTGAGCTGTATAAGTTTATCAGTTTTGACAGTCTTCTGTATAATTATGGTCCAGAAATGCACAGAACTGACACAAGGTGATAAAATTGAAAATCTTCTCCATCACCTCAACGATGCAAGCTCTGTCAGTTTGTTTTCAGCCTGGCGGGTGACCACAGCTGTTCACCTTGCAGACTGCTGTCATCACGCACAGGTGGGGAGGTGATAGTATGGGTGGGAGAAACGACAGGCTTTAATAAAGAAAAATGGAGCGGAGCAGCAAAATGCAGTGGAAGGCTGTTAATAAGGGAGAGAAGCCAACTTTTAGAAAAAAGAGAACAACAAGAGAGGAATAGAAACAAATAAAGGATTGATAGCAGACAGAGCTGTGCAAAGTGATAAAATAAGTTTGGTGGAGCGATGGTGACTTAAGAAAAACTGATTTTGATAAAGATTACATTTTTTGGGGAGAGGGATATTTAATGACGACTATAAGCAAATGGTGATAAATATGTCCCTCAGGATTTCTTTTCCCAATCATAAAGCACAAACTTATTTTATCTTTTTTGAATTTCATCTTGTCAAAGTTTTATCTCAAGACTCAGTTCATGATGAATGAAAACAGGAAGGAATTGAGCAGCTGCCGGGCACATCGAGAAGAAGCAGGAAGTAACTGATGGAGAGTGACAGAGCTGTCTTAACTTTGACTTTGGGTTCATCAGCCAAGTCCTCACCTCACATGCTGCACCTTCCGTGACTGTCTTTTTGATTTTTAAGAATGATTTTCTAACACAGGTCGATGTCACCACCTCACACTTTTCTTGCTTAAGCACATAAACTCGCTCAGACTGTCTCTGATGTCACAGATACCCTCCCTCCTGGTTTTCTTCCCGCTATTCATCTTCGTGACATTTTTCTCTGACACCAGAGCACAAGACACACCTGAGACCTCCGCTCTATTGTCACACTCATACTTCATCTCAGCGGGGATCCGAGGGCACAGTTCTTTGTTACTGCGTGTGCTCCGGAGGAAGAGTGAGAGGTAGAGTACAAAGGTGAAGTGTGGAAGCTAGCTCATTAACCACAGCTGAAAGATGAGGTACAAGCTTGCCTAGAGGTGCAAAAAGTCCAGGGAGGAAAAAATGCCAAATTGTCAGTCAGAGCTCTATAATTGATAAATGGTGAGAGGCAAAATTATCCAAATTGGCAGAGACTCCTTTTGTTGCCTCACAGCAAGAAAGTTCTTGTTTCCGACATTTTCTTTTTGTTTCCTCCAATGGTTCAAAGACATGCTTGTTAGGTTTATTAGTGAGAATGCACGGTTGTCTGTTTCTGTGTTAGCCCTGTGATGAACTGGCAACCTGTTCAGGGTGTAGCCCACCTCTTGATAACTGAAAGAGGCACTAATAGGATAGTTACATTATGGATTACTTTCCCTTCATTTAAAACTACTGTCCATGCTGTTAATTCATATTGCCTGCTATATCCGCGGTGTCTGTAGGAAACGACCATACCCCAAATATTTGTTGTTGCAATCCAAAATTCATCAGCTAACTTAATTTAATAAGGACCACTTTAGTCAAAAGGATTATATGCATGTTAGTACCACAGCTTTCTTTTGGGGCCCCTCTGGTGTTACATGTGAGGGTGGGGAATCCCTGCAACAGAGCCAGCAGTAGCAGCAAAGACCCCTGCTTTTCTGGCCATCTACAAATATGATGTTAATTTAATTCAAATTGGTCTCAAGAGGAGGAGCTGGACTGGAGGTGGGCTGCAGAGGAGGCAGCAAAGATTTAAAGACAAAATCATTTTAATTTTTTTGACCCTGTATGAACTTTTCCATTTAGTTTGTAGAACAATCATCTTTGATGTGAGTGGTATGCTGGAATTATTGAACAAGTTTGACAGGGTCTGCAAACGATGCAGTTATTTTGGTCTAACATCAAAGATCACATCTTTATCTCTTGATTTTGTCAATCATCCTTTGTTCTTCTTGGATCATGTCACATTGTGACTTTCTGCGAACATGTCCCATTTTAGCACGGAGGATGTGAAGTTGTATCAGTGGTTGCAAAAAAACAAACACACAAAAAAACACACAAAACACCACTCAGCCATAGACAAGATTTCTTATGTAGTATACAGGGCTCTAAATTAACTTTTTTGATTAGCCTCATTCATTATGATAGGAGGTCTGGCTCTTTTCTCAGAAGAGCCGACTCATCTAGCTCCATGATGGTTCTTAATTTAATATCACTCAGAGCTTCTATTTTAACTTAATTTTGCTTCATAATGCTTTTTGTGTGTTGATGAGCACTTTCTTTTATTTGTTTTCATATAAACCCTATTATTATGCATTTCATATACAGAAAATAAGAGTTAGGACTATCGTGTAACATTTAAATCAAATGTTTAAATTAGCAACTGAACACAGAACCACAGTTAATAAATCAAATGAACGCCAAATTCTAAAAATGGCTTAGTTGAATTTTAGTCTGCATTTGGGGGGTTGGCTCATATTAACTTAGAGTCCTGGTATGAAATAACCGGGCCAAAACGAACTGTTCTTGTTTTTACCACCTCGAGAACAGGAACAAGGTTCTCTGTTTGCAGGGGAATCAACAAGCTTTACTCTTCAAAATCTTGTGTTTTTTCTGTTGTGGGTTGATAGCATTTGGGATTGTTATGTATAACTGTACTAATATGACTAAAAGGTTAGTTCTTAAAGCCCTACTGTGTGGCACCCCCTAACAGAGACTAATTTAACATCTGTCTTGCATCCTGTCTCTTCTCTGAGATCGTTCCAGCCAGTAAATGTCAGTCCGGTGTTTACCCTCGTTTTATCTCTTGGTCCGTCACTTTCTCTCTTTCTTTCTGTTTCTCAGCTTCAGGACGCTGCAGGCCAACAGCAGCTCCAGGAATGTACATAATGGATGTTAATGGATTTCAGTGGACCATCAAAAGAAGTGAAAAGTCCAGGGTTTTAAGCTCATAAAGTACTGTACTGTAGCTTTAAATGTGTACAGAAACAATCCTTGATGTTACTATTGCAGACAGAAGACAGCCTCAGTGCAAGCAGGTTCTTTGTTTGGTTTTTCTATATGGATATACTGTATAAATTTGTTTTCTTTTTGTATTTATGCATGGCTGGTTGTATTTATCAAAGCTCCTTTTAGACCATTTATCTAGTTTCTATCATAAGGATGTAGTGGGAAATTTGCAAGCCAAATATTTTTTTCGAACTCCTGCTGAGCAAGATGCAAACACTCACCATGTGATTGAACTGCTTCCTCCCCCAGTTATTTTCTTCACAGTCTTCGTCAGAATATATCCAGAGGGAGGCAGCCAGGAAGCATCGATGTGCTAACATAGATTTAACTGGTTCCTTCTCAGTATAAAAGACCAGTGGCTTCAAATCAAGGTTCTCCAAAATCACTTAGCTCACAGACTCCATCACATAGAGTGAGGCTGGCCACCCTGCAGAGAAATATCATCTTGTCTGCTTGTCTGTGAAATCGTTCTTTCAGTTGCTGCCAAAAACTTGCCCCCATACGTGAGATGGTTCAACAACGATTGGCCAGTAATCTGCAGCCAGGTTTTCTCACCACCAGTCAATTGTGTGATATATATTTATATATTTTTCATCATCACTTCTCAATAAGATGGTGCATATTGAATTTTATTCACGTGAATATAACCTTCACTGACTTTTGGAAACAAAGTTTCAATAAATATATATATTGCTGTTTCAGGTGCAGCTTCTCAACTGCCTTAAGCTTGCACTTGTATGAGTTTTATGAGAAAGACTAGTGTAAAACCTCATTCCTTGTATGGTTTTGACTTTAAAAAGCTGGTTTAGGAGATAAGTTCTAGATATCAAGGTTTAATTAGTGCAGTGAAACCAGAAGTGAATGATCATCTTCGCCTGGTGACCAAATAAAAGAATAAACTGACAGAAAAAAAAATCGATGCATGCAAAATAAATAAGTTGATAAATACAGTACATATAAAATAATAAAAAATAAATAATAAAATGAGAAGTTGAGTTTGTGTTTCTTCATTAACTATGTATGAAAAGCACTTTCAATATATGTCAGAACTAATAAGCAACCAGCTGGTGTCCAAATGCATGAAGTCTTGTCAGGGAGCCTGCAGTTCCAGTCTTGTCTCTTGTATAAAACAAATTTCTGATGACAGCATGACACTGGCTTGAAACAACGGACCACAGCACTCCACTTCTGTCTTCTCAATTAATTAGCAGTAGGTGTGTCATTGCCAGAGAGGCGATGATGGCTGACAGAGTGTGAGCACCTGCACCTACCTTATTAGTTTTTCTCCGAGGTAAGAAGTGCCAAGCACTGGCCAGCATCCCTCCTAACGCTTATTTTTGGACAATGCAATATCTACGAAGTCAGAGTTAAAGCCAATAAACTTGCAAAATCTTGCATCTATAAGTATTTTGGTATTTAAGAAACTTTTTAGGATATTTATTAATTTAGGTGTTTTATTTGAGAGCAGGCTTCCTTGTTTTTCACGCTCTAATAGCAGACTGTTCTCCCTCAAAATACTGCTTACATTTGCCTGTAAATATGTTGCACTTCAATTCAATTCTAAAACGTAGGTGTTGAACCTGCAAATGTCCTGGGGCCTCATTTATAAACGTTGCTTATGCACAAAACGGGGCCTAAAAGGGGCGTAAGTCACTTTCTACACAAACGCTGTGATTTATTAAAAAAAACTTGACGGGAGAATGTGCGCACCTGTAGGCTACTCAAACTCTGATCCTTGCGCACAAACCTTTGTGAGACAGGGAAACTGGCGGCGCAGCTGGTGAGATGCGGAATCTGAGCCACATTCATCTCGTGCATTTAGCCATTCATATCAGACTTGTAGACCCTTGTAATATTATACACTGTGGCCTGCATATGTCCCTGGATGAAGCAATACATGCCATAAGCACTTATATAAGAGTTACAGCACAGTATGTTCATACTATATCTTCAAATTATCTAGCGAAGGCACTTATTGGTACATTGTGACAAGGTGTGTAGCAATCAGTGTTATTCCTGAGTAAAAATATAAATACTGCAGTGACATTCATGTGTAATTCTTCACAATGGATGCGGCACTGTTTAAAGATTATGCCAATGGTTTTAGGATTGAGAGTTTTTAGAGACCACAAAGATTTCCTGGCCCATGATGATGATTGGTTGATATGCCGATTTAGATCCCCAATGCTCTTAGATCTTTGTGCTGAACTGGACCCTGTGTTATATAAAGCAACCTGCACGACCGGGCAATCCTGGTTCATTTGCAGCTGTTGGCCACTCACAAGTTTCTGGCAACCGGCTCTTTCCAGCTGGAATTGGCCGCCAGGTACGCTGATATGTGTTTGATATGATCAACAATATGACATCTTTGGGTCAAATTAAATAATTTTTATTAAATTCTATCCTTAGGTCTGGAATATCAGTGTAGGAAAAAGACTGCAGGTGATGGCTGCTCCTTGTAAATCCACATTGTAAAAATCCTTACAATTAAAACCTGATTCATAATTCTTCTGGTATAATTTGCGGGTGACAGTGGCTACACCCTGAGGCACTGGCTCCCCACTCCATTTGCAAACATGCAGAGCGCAGAGGAGGTGCGCTTCAATGGGGTTTAAACATGGCACAAGGCTAGGTGAACCTGTCATGCAGCTCACAGAATTTCCTTAATGGGTTTTGGGCGCACGTACACTTTTAGTAAGTGTGGCAGGACGTAGGAGGGCCCGGGCAGGGATTGAACCCACAACCTCCTGGGTGAGAGTCATGCACGCTGACCAGT
>JBBBVU010000016.1:17725325-17738286 GCA_037177055.1 Atherinosoma microstoma
TAAATCCTCGATTGGGTACTTGTGAGAAAATCAGAGGACCATTAAACACAGATGGATATGTCAGCAGTTTCTCTTAAAATGAAAGAGAAAAAAGCTAACTTTGATTTCAAACAGGGACAGAATATGCTGGAAACCACTAATAATTCTTACTTCTTGGATTATGTATAAGCAATGAGTCGCAGACGTGCAGCTTTGATTGCAAAGAAGCTTTAAAGGAGAAGATTTTTAGACTTCAAAAACACTGAATGCAGAAATGCTGGATTTCAAATGAAGAATGATTTACTGCATTAAAAGTACTAAATACTTTGTTGCACTTGCACAGACTATATACAAAAACAGCAGCGGCTATAAATTCAATAATCACCACTATCAATATATTATCTAAAACTACAGTGAATTAGATAAGTCTGTTCCAGGTTTCAGGATGCTTCCTTTGGTTTTTCAAGTATCTGTGTGTGTGTGTTTAAATCCTGTGTGCCTGCTCTGTCCCACCAGTGACGCATACTGTAGACTGCTCGCTTTCTGGATGGCTGCCTACTGAAGAGGGATAAGCCCGCAGCCTCAGTGGTTCCCAATCGGTTTGGGACATTGCCAAGTGAAAAGCACATTTCACTGTCTGCAGGAGCCTTTAGAGTACCGTTTCTGTTACTTGTAAGATTTATGCTGACCTGAAAAATGAGTAAAGAAAGTTTGCATGAAATGCAGTCAATTTGAAATGATGTCTTTTTTTTTTCTCTTGGGAAAAACAAAAACAAACATACCTGAAATAAATCAAGTGCATGTCTGTCAGAGATGATTATGGCTATCTTTATGGTTAATGCATAAGAGTTGGGGTGACCCTTGTCAATGCATTCCAAAGTCGTAATTTATTACCTCTGCCAAGGCGCGGAGGTTATGTTTTCGGCGGTGTACAGTTGTCTTTCTGTCTGTCCCTCTGTCTGTTAGCAACATAACTCACAAAGTAATGGAGGAATTTTGATGAAATTTTCAAGAAATCTCTGAAATGGTATAAGGAACAACTGATTCGATTTTTGGGGTGAACGGATCACCGTCAGGATCCAGGAATTCCCTTAAGGATTCTTTACTATGTAGAGATGGGGATCATTTTACCATACAGCTTCTAACTCAACATATAATGCACAGAATCGTTAGCAAAAAAAAAAACATAAATAAATTACAAGATGGCAGATCTTATAATCCTACATTGTTTGACCAGGATCATGTTGATATTCTGGATGTGGTGATCCAGAAGGTTCAAAATATGTGTGGGCTGTTGGGCTCAGGTGACTAACCCTATAGCTTGGCGGATGTCTTCACTCTGAGTGGTTCTAGATTAATATGTAACAACTGTGCAAACTTTGTTTTAATGTTTTTAACCATTTCATACACAGTGCTCACTACAGTGGACACATATTTAAAGGCTGTTTTTCGGGAATATACATACATACATACATACATACATACATACATACATACATACGGGTAAGGCATATTTACAAATTAGCCACTTCATTGGAGATTATTGAGTCATCCAATACTTTGCTACTCATTGAAAAGTAAATTGAAATGTTATAAGATTTGATATAAATACAAACTGTGTAGTTGCCAAGTCTGTCAGTGATAAACAGGAAAAGAAAATGTTGCAGCTTCATTTCAATAGAATAAATGTATTATATAAATGTGAAAAAATATTTTATAAATATGTCTGCAGAATAACTAGAAATAAAAAAAAAAAATAAAAAAGTCAAATTAGAATATAAAGAAAAGCATCACTGTACATGTTTGTTGAAGTACAATGTTGTATGTGAAATATGTTCAGCAGGTTAATTACAGATTTTTTTATTGCTTATAAAAAGGTTCAAAAGAAATGAAGCTATTAAAGCAAGCTTTGTCCACACTGACAACTGTACATACTGTAAACTTTGAGGCTCCCCATGGATATGGTTTGCTTTGCAAATTGGGAGTAGAAATTAAATAAGTAATTGTTCTGGATTGTCACCAGTTATCCAAGTAGACCCAATTGCCGGGCTTGCACTTCAAAAGGAGTTCATTTACAGGATTCATAAAACCAAAGGAAATCCAGAGCCAAGGATAAGTGAAGGCTGGAACCAAATCTTGGATTTCAGAAAACATCAGGAGGATGGCAGAGACATGCAGGGGATCCAAAGCTGATGACCACGGAGAGTGAGTGGAAGAACTGGCACTGAATGAAGACTGGCAGCTTCTTTTAAACTGGAACCTGATGAGATGATCTGCAGGTGAGGAGTAATCACACAGGTGATGGCAATCAGTTCTTGATCCTGCCTGCCACTGCAATGGAAGGCCTGTGTGCCTGAAAGGAAAGCAAAACAAGACCCTGCTCACAGAGTGGGCAGGCAGATCCCAACAGTAATTTGATCTGATCCATTAAACCAGATATTAAAAAAAGATTGCAAGGGCAAAAACATGTAGCTGAAAGTTTAAAACAATATTCTTTGAGAAAGGAAATATTAAAAAGCTGATCCTTGTATTTCATAAAAGTTGTAACTGAGCAACCGCATCTATATTACATAAGTTATCATTAAAATCTTTTGGTATCTTCAGTTACAAAAATTCTTTGGAAAGAAGTACACGTCAGCGGGTCTGTCGGGTAATATTTGATGACAGAGAAGGACATTTAATCTCAGGTGTTACTGAGATAAATTGCTATCAATTAACACTAAATGTTGTGAACAATGCTGGATTATTTATGTCTTGGACAGAAAGAGAATGTATTTATAACTAATATTAAAATAAATACTACAACACTCTCATTTGGTGGAAACTGCTCAATTCAGCCTAATTATTGCCACATCTGTGAGTGGACTCAATGGGGACAGAATGGTAAACAGTCTTAAATGAATAATAAACAGCTTGGATCAACAAGTTGATTCATAGTTTCCATCTCTATGCATTTCATTAATTATATCTATGGTCACAAAAAGCTCCATAATGTTTCAAAGAGAGAGAGCAAATGTGCATTCATTACACCTTGCAGAATGCATTATGCATGTATTCTAATAAACAGATTTTTTTGCCCTTCGTTGAGATGCTTCACATTCATGCTTAGAATGTATAAATGGCCACAAAAACATTGCTCACTTTATGCATACATTTTACCACTTACCATATTTCCCTCAAGCTGTTAAACGTGTCGGGCTGTGAAGGATGAATGATGCAATTCAGTTTGAGATTATTGTAAATGGTTTTTGACAGGAACATTAGGTCTATATCTAAGAGGTAAACGCACCGTTTACAATGTAACCTCAGATCTGCTCTAAGCTCTCAAATGTGCAGTTTAATCGTCTGTGTTATTGTGAAACAGAATCAACAAGCTGGACTGGAAAAACAAATGTGTGCCTTTGCTGCTAAAAGAAAAAAAAAAGAATAGAAGGTTTTTTTTATAAGATTTAACAGCTATCAGTCATTTTTGCCTTTAGAGGCAGATAAAAGATTACATTCAATGGTTCATTAAAAAGTATTTTTTTGGGGGGGATGACAGTCTCAGTGGTTTGTGGGTGCAAATTTCACTCAACTTGACTTTACTCAGCTTGATAAAGCAGCATTAGGAGGTTGGCTCAGTCCTTCAGCTGCTCCTGCTGCTGAATGATGTTTTACTGAACTGGAGCGTTCTGTGTTTTCATGTGGAGATCTACACAAAGGCATAGAACAACATGTCAATTATCCCAGTCCAGCTTTGAAAGATAAGATTCAGGAGACAAAAATCTGCTTGGTGTCCATCTGAGGGAGAAAAATGACAAATTGCCTGAGAATAAAGTCTTCACCTAGTTCACCTTCAGAAGTAGTCTTGAATAAGAATTGAGTTTTTCTGAGATATGAGCCCCACAGCCTGTTATTTTGTGAAGTTGTTTACTCATAATCGGCATTGCCAGGGAAAATAAAAGCGGTTATTGTTTGTAAATGAGCACAGGTTAGTCGGTCAACAGTAGTGAACAAGGCGCTTTACTGCCATGTCAGAAAATAACGATTGTCTTGTGTTTTTCAGCGCTAGATAATAAATCCTTTTTAGATCTCATAATGAACTTGCAACTTTGTTTTTCTCCACCTGTGTTCATCTTTGACATTCTCGTTGGTAGATGGTGGATGACAGTTCTTCCTTCTGATCCACAGCTGCCCCACCATCTACCTATAGAAAACTCCAGCATGCACTGGGAGAACAGGCAAACTCCAAACACAAAAGCCCCAAGGTTCAAACCAGGAACTATCTTCCTGTGATATAATGATGATAATGCAATAATAATAATAAAAAGTGAAAAGAAAAAGAAGAATTATCTTAACAATATTACAGATTTGCTTACTTAAATCCAGGTGTCGACTTTTTCTGGCCAGGCAGTGTATATAAACATATGAAAGTCCTGGAAAAAAAAATTGAAATGCAACATCACATTATTGGGTGAAAAGTCCCAAACTAACAAAAAAACCCTGTCCAATGATTATCAAATGATAAGCAAGAAGCTAGTGCTGCAGACTACTTTGCTCCAAACACCCAAACCAGGAAGTGTTTGGTATAAGGTCACATGACCTTGAAAAAAAAAAAATTATGGTTGTCATTTTAAATTTAGTGTCTGCGCAGAAATTTTTTTGTTGAAATTGATTTTCAGCTGTTCCAGCGCCACATCTTGGAACTTTGATTTAGTCAGTGTTGTGGAGGGATTTCCTTCATGAATAATGTATGTTTGACACATTAGTTGCTGAGCGCATCTTGATTCCTGACACACTCCTCATTATAACAATCATCAGACCACTAATACCCCTCATTATTACTTACACCTCTGATGCAATGATGGTGATTTGCTCACAGTGTCAGATCAGCCATAAAAAAGGCAGACCTCCAGTATTTTATGTTTATGGCTGTAGTTATTTTTTACTTCAGCTCTGAAGCCTGACATCTTGTTGACATACTTCTGTTGGTAGATACCTATTTTTTTCTCTAAGATCATCACCAGCCCCAGAGATGAAGGCATCTCCCATGGAAACCTGATGTTAATCTGCTAATTGTAATATTTACTTATTGCAGATTTAAGGAAGAATCTGGATCTGAAGATCTGATCCTGTCTTTAATGTTTGCATCTTTTGACAGAATGCATCAAACTAAAAATGACTTCACACTAGATGTTATTACATAATGTTTTATAAGTTAGACAGTGGAACTGTCTGTCAAAAACTGGTATCAAATGTTAGATCTGATATATCTGTAACCTATTTATAGTTCTTATTGACACACTTGGTTTGGACCTTGTCATATTTGTTGTTTCCATCAATGAAAGTGTAGCTCTATGAGCTGAGTTGTTTTGATCGCTCATAATGACTCTCCTTGAGAAAAAGAAAACTATGCCTCCAGCAGTTCATGTCCTATAGCTGTTTTTACTGTCTGCTAAAACATTTTGATTGGCTTTGTGGCAAAATTGTCTCATCAGGAGCATCTGCTACAACCCAACTGTTTGCCCCACAGCATCAAAAGAGGATTTTAATAGTGTTTCATGATGAAATCCTACATTGGATAAGAGTGAAAAGCAGGCTTTGTTCCAGCAGTGCAGCACTTCTTATGGTGTAGTTTTAGCTTGTGCCTTTTCTGGAAATTTCCACAGAGCACTGGCTGATTTTGCCATGGCATGGTCATCTAACCACCAAATCCATAAAATTAAATCTGAAAATGTGCTTAAAATGAATGATCTGACACTGACTATAACACATTGCTAATGATTCCGCATGCAAGCCCTTTTCAGATGCATGAAATAAACAGCTTCATCAATCTGTCAAAGCTACAGAATTGTGCATTCAGACTCATGACCTTCATACAGATAGGCCTGTGACTAAGAGCCATTTGCACAAGTTTGGAAAATACAACAACAAAAGTTCTAATAAACAAGTTTTCTATAAAAACATGTTGCATAACGGGTCATGTTCGCTTGATATGTGGTTTTGGAATATATTCCAAGGGTGGACGGTAGCAGCTGAAAACATTACTTTTCCAAGCATTAAAGTTTTTTGACCACTTGGAGGCAGCGGAATAAAGTTGTAAATGATTTCATGTTGATTTTGTTCAAGTTAAAACACAGATTTTGTTTAAAACCAGATGGTAAAATGTTCTGGTTTAGGTCTCCACCAGCTCCTCAAAGATATTTGATCATTTAGCTGCTAAACATTGCATTTGGTTAATCAGCTAGTTATTGTATCTGTTCGCTGTTATTTGAGGTAATTTATTGCTTCCTTTTTTTAAAAACTGCCTGCTGTGGCTGGAAATGATGCTGTGAGAGTAATTGGAAATGACTAAGCTCAAAGTGTAACAATAACCTCATTAAACTAGGTTGAGCAGCAGATTTGAGTGATTATTTTGCTGTTTGTTTAAGCATTGTGGTTTGTTGGATGGTTATAAAAGCATTAAATATCCAATCCACTATATTTATATTGCACATTATAAAAATGCATGGTCATTGCCAATATGCTGTACATATAAAATGAAATTGTTTAACTACATAGAGACATTCCATACAAAGCTAGAAAATCTGTTTTTCAAAAAGACATGAAAAGACTTGCAAGACAAAATACATCAATTTATCTGTCATACTGAGGACATCTAAAAACTAAAATACACTAAAAGCAATTAAAAGATTAAAATGCATTAAAATAAATGAACGGATTAAGATACAATAAATAAATTAGAATGATAGGAGACACTAAAAGAAATTAAAAGACTAAAATGCACTAAAAGAAATTAAAAGATTAAGAAACACTACAAGAAATTACAAGGGTAAAAACATAAAATTTCTTTTGTTTTATCTCTGTCTTTTTTAAAGGCTAAAATCAATGACTTAAAAATATACTGTATGGAAAGACCCTCCGTCACGTGACCCGTAGGTTTCTGAAGAGCTGCATTGAGGCTTGTTGGGCAGTTCCCACTGTTGCCATCTTGGCAGCGTCACGAGTCTCGTCACTCCCTGAAAATACAAAAATGGTCGACGAGGTGGTGCTGAGAGGGGGGCTGAGAGCATTGAAGGGATGATTGACAACCATCAAACTCTGAGCTAACCGAACTAACCCAGAGCTAACGGGAGCTAACCAGCTAACGGAGGTAGGTGGGCTAAAGTTAAGGCGCGCTGTTAGCCAGCTAAAAACTACAGTTGTGCTACCCTCTGCTTCCTTGCTGGATATCTGGCACCTGTCAATCCAAAGGACAACTAGGAGGAGCTGATCTGCAGCCCCTCAGTGCCTTAGATGGAGTCTATAGTTCTATTAGGTCTGATAACAAAAATGTATTCCCTGCTACAACAACAATAATTTCCCTCTAAGAGGGATAAATAAAGTATATTTCATTCCATTTCATTTAATTTCATATGCAAGTTGGTGCCAGTCCATTTAATGTTTAAAACACAAACAGTAAAATCTTAAAATTAATTCTAATCTCGACAGGCAGCCATTGCAGTGAAGTCAGGATGGGGGTGATGTGTTCATTCTTTTTAGTGCCAGTGCTTTAGTGGTTTTTAATGCTTTTTGAAATAGCTGTAAGCAAGCCAGGGAGTATTTGGTTGAGCCCACCATACAGAGCATTACAGTAGTCCTAGCCTGATGTATTAAAAGCATAAATCACAAATTAAAAATTTACATGCTAATGGTAACACCACTACCTAGAAACAGGCCTTTACAACTAGTTTTCCCATATGCATGTTGATATGCATCAAATTAGATTTTATTTATAAAGCACCTTTCAGGCCTGGGCAGCTCAAAGTGGTTTACATATTAAAAACAATTTATGCATAAAAGAGAATTAAAACAGCCTTCACACACAAATATAGCAACAATATAAAAACACGAACATCATTATAATTTCTTTCATATACAATCTCGCACACACAATCACACACACACGAGATAAAAAAAAGTTAACTCCCTCCAACCGCCCCCACCCCAGTCTTCACAAACATAAACTCTAGTCCCTAGTGACTGTCTCTCTTAACTCGAAAAAGGTAAAAGTAAATATATATATATATATATATTAGTAAAATAAACATAAACATCTGGCTTGACATTGCTGTGAGGAAACAATATCTTGGGGATCCGTCCACACTGAGAGCAAGCCTACCCAGCCTACCCATGTTTTATTCTATTTTGTCACTTGGATTTCTAATAAACTGAGAGCAGATGCTTGATAGAAGATGCTATACCTTGATATTTGACACTCAGTGAGTTGAATCCATGCTGGTAAATCTTTCCTCCTGCTGCTGACATCTGTCGTCGTATCTGTGCTCTAATCATCACTGTTCTGCTTGTGAATGTCATATCAGCCATGAAGTGAAGAAGATGGCTCTATTGGTTCTGTTTGTGTCTTCTTCTCCTCATTGCTGTGGTTTCTTGTTCTGGCTGCATTGAGTGATGCTCTGATGACAGATTCCTCACAGAACATGCCTGGATTGCTGGTGCTGCACAGTGACAAGCAGCCCCAAAGATGAACACATCCCTCTTGCCACTCTTTCTTAGTGTTAACAATGTGTCCACATACCGCAGCTATAACACACAGAAAATGACTGGGAAACTGCTTTCCACGTCTTTATGTCACATCTACTGCCTGGCCATTTTAAATACAGTGAAGGATGCTTGATAGGTGGAGTGATGCTGTGCTCACCCCAATCAGCCTCAAATATCAAAGTTGGTGCTGTGAGCACTTTCCGCTGCACTACTTCAGACTGAAATATCTGGACATTTCCTGGATGGATAACTGTGAAATTTAGTAAATGTGCCCAGAAGATGAATTTTTAATACTTTGGTGATGCCCTACATTCCTTTTGTGTCACTTTCAGTTAAATTACATCACATCTTCTAAGGAAATCCCTCTTTGAGAATTCCACATGGTGAAAAAAAAAGCTTGCATGGAGGAAAAAAAGAAAGAAAAAAAGGTACGTGTTCTGTGACTGGAACTCTATGTCAGGGTGTGGATATACCTGGCATGGTTGCAATGGTACCTTGTATTTCAATGTCATTAAGGGAATAACTTGAAATATAGCCACTTTTTGTTTTTCTTGTTGTTGGTCTTGCCCTAGTGTGGGAGTGAGCTTGATATTTGCTATTATGGAATAACAGATTATAAATCCACTGCTTGAAAGACAGAATTGTTCAAGATTTCATTTTATTTTATTTTGACAAAGTTTAGTATCACCCTCCTTGCCTTTCTTCTTTATTTTTTCACACTTTTTAAGTGAGTGACCTGTGACAAGGCCTCCATTTGTCTGGTTCAAGCAAACGTCAAGTTAATTAACATTCAATCCCCATAGACAACTTCTCTGCATAGCGAAATTCTTGGAAAAATCCCTGTTTGCTTTCTGCACCCCGCTGTAATGCTTCTAATGTTTTATGTAAAGCACCTTGAATTGTCCTGTACATGAATACAATTGAACTTGCCTTGCCTTTTTTGTCCATCTGTATCTAAAACATAGAATCCTTCAGTCTGCAGAAGCTAAGAGCTATGCACAGATATGTATGAGTAAATATCATGTGTTAACCAACCTTGTCTAAATGAATGTGTAACACACTCATTTAGTACAACATGGCTAAACAACTCAAAATCAACCTTCTGTGAATCGACAGTAGAGTTCCGGTTACTTGTTCATATATTTCCAAAAACTGGGTCTCCTAACTGGTCAGCTTCTACCCCTAGATTGTAGGTGGTACCTTGTTAATAGCTCTGCATTGAAGATGGCTTAAGAAAGAGTCAGTTGAGTCTTTAATTCCACCTCTGAGACCCTGAACACAGTGAAAAATGTTTAGATACCCTGGGCTCATGTGAACAGTTGATTGCTGTTTTTACAGTCGTAGAAAAATTATGAGACCAGGCTTGTTTTTTTTTTCATTTTCTTGTTTATTTTAAATGCCTGGTACAACTAAAAGTACATTTCTTTGGACGGAGATAATGATAACAACAAAAATAGCTCATAAGAGTTTAATTCAAGGGCTGATATTTAGCTGTTTTCCATGGTTTTCTTAATAATAACCTAAATCACTGAAGTTTTTACATCAATAGCTATAATGGCATTGTACTGGCAAACACAGCTTTTACGCATTCACTGTTTTCTTTTCTGTCTGTTTTAGTCACATTATACAGACAGGAGTTAGTACTTGATTGAATGAACAAGAAATTTAAGAAAATAAGGTGGTCTATGATTTTCTTTTACTGCAGCTGTAAGTTCATCACCTCTGTCTGGACACATTTCTATGCTGCATTCAGATTACTGAAACAGCTTACAACAACTTTAGCTCTTGTAATGCTTTTGTATGGAAAGATTTTGAACAATTACAAAATCTAAATATTTGTGGTTGAACTGCAATTGATTGCTGGACAAATGTTTTGATAACTCACAGATAAACCACAATTATTCACTTTCTTTTTATTGTGTTTTTATTGAAGCAATACAACATAAGTTTCATTTTGATGGCACACTGGCATTCATTATGCACATTTCTGGAGCCGTCATTGCCCTGCAGAATCCTGGGGCTGAGGACCCACACTTTTCAGCTTTGTCTTCCAGCCCACATCGCATACCAGCTGCATTTTACTTTTCAGCTAAGGAAACCAACAGACTGGATGAAATCTAGTCTTCGATCCAATCCCCATCCTGAGCAGCTAGAGACGACGGTGGGAAGGAAAAATAGCTGATTCATCAAAGAAAACTAAGAGGATGTTACTGCAAGTAAAGAGGAAAAGAAATCTAGATAGGGAGAGAGACCACAAGATAAGACAAGAGTCAACATCTGACTGACTTTTACTGACTGGAGAGAGCTCAGAGAAGAGACAGGATGCAAGACAGATGCTGGATTATCCTTCGTGAGGGAGCGCCAAAGTGTGCAATCTGCCAAAGTTCAGTAGTGTCATTTTATTTAAATGTCAGAAAGTAGCTTAAAAAAATCTTAAGAAATCCCCATCTGAAACCCAGTGAAAAAATCTTGATGTATACAGACACTAAAGAATGAATAAAACCACTTAGATTTATAGTGGTGAGGACTGACTGCAGTGTTTAATCAAGGAAAAATTAGAACAATTCCAAATGGGAAAAGAGTTCCTCTGGAAAGTATTAGAAACTCAGTGACAAAGAGGAACATAGAGTCCTACAAGTTACCAGGATTTCTTTAAACCATTTCTGAAACCACGTATTCCAATATCATAACACAAATCTAAAGTACAGCTTTTTGGGAGTGTATTGCCAAAAATGTGAAAGAACTGTCCCCCTAAGCTGATAGGAAATTAGCTTAGATGGTCATGAAAAACCCAAAACCCAGAGAGCTGTTTTAAATGAGCTCTAAACTGCTCGAAAATGACAAACCAGTGTCAGAACAACAAGTTTGATATTGTTATGGTCAAACATTTGACCAAGGCTGCCATCTTCATCAACTTTTAAATGCCTTTGTGGAGTTTTTAGGGATGATAGCATCATTATATCAGCAATTATTTGAAATTGAAAGTTTTGTTTGTTTTGGCTCTTATGAGCTTTAAACTCACTTTGTAGCAGTAATGATTCACTTTCAAGCTTCTTTTTGTTCTGAATAGGGAATTGCTGATTTGGTTTAAATTACATTGGTATAACTGCCACATAAATAGAAAAAAAATTACCACTTTCCTAAGGCTGAAACAGTAAAACCTGGCAGGAACAGATGTAGCCTTTGTGCTGAGCTCAGGCTCTCTGCCATCCCAACATGGACTGTTTCCCAGATTATTCCACTCAGTCTTTTCCCTTTACCACACTCCGATTAGCAAGGCTCTGAGGAAATGGTCACACTGCAGACACCCCAAATGCCTGAAATATGAGTTTTGAATTATGTATTAATCAAGGCAGATCTGGGTCACACAGCTTTTCATGGTCACAATGGATGGGTCAGTTAGTTCACCACTTTGATTCTGAATTGACTCATCTGTTGGATGGGTTTAAATGATGGTATTTATTTGTCCTCCTTACTACAGATGCAGATGCTTTTATCTGTTGTGACACCCAGACTTTTAATCCAGTCTGGACCTAGCTGGACATGAATGAGGCAGATTTTTGGGTGGCTGGTAGATGCAATCACGTTACTTTATCCTTTCTTTGCAAATAGGCCCTTTAAGTAAGCATAACAACACTCAGTTTAACTTAATCTGAGATAGACTCTGGAAATAATGATGAGTCAAGCAGAACACAAGCAATATTTAAACACAAATGTTTGTTAATATGTAGCTATTTTATATTACAGTGTTTTTATATGTGGAAACAATTAGCTCAATGAGCCAATTCACTCTTTTTTCTCTTTTCAAAATGACTATTAAACTTAAAAAAGCATTGACACATCTGTGGTATCATCCAGTCAAAAACCACTGAGACAGAAATTTATTCACTCAGTGTGACTCATCACAAACCACCAAGGCAGGGCAGGTTTTTTGCCAGATGTTGAAAAGGTGTTAATGCATCTGTCGTTTTGGCACACTAATGTGATCTTTCTCTCACTAAAAGGGATTCCACTCAGTGTTTTGTGCTTTTAAAGTCTGCCACTGAATCAGCTCACAGAACAGATATGTTTCACACTTTTAGTGCAACCCCTGATTAAATTTATTTTCTATTTTTCTATTGTCCATTCTGCTGAAAGCATGGTCTCCACAGCCACATGATTCTGTCATGGTTTATCTCTATGCCAGGGGTCGGCAATTAAGTTTGGCCTGGGGCCAAATTTTTTTTGACCAACTGAATGGTGGGCCAAACTTATATCTTCATTGGGCAAAACCTGTTTTTTCCCATTTTGTACCAAAACACATTTCAATAAATTTATTTAAAATAAATTGGATTTGCAGCACACTGTTATTTAGAACAGTTTTGGTTCCATACTATGTCTGTATTATAAAATGGACTGTAACCTACTTTTAAGGCTTTTAACAAATTAATTGTTTTAAGGACATTTACTGTACTGATTT
>JBBBVU010000016.1:17738386-17751069 GCA_037177055.1 Atherinosoma microstoma
ACTATATCTAGCCGGAACCGCTCAACCTCGCGCACCAACTCAGGCTCCTTCCCCACCAGAGAGGTGACGTTCCACGTTCCTAGAGCTACCTCCTGCAGCCGTGGATCGGAACGCCAGGGTCCCCGCCTTTGACTGCCGCCCAGCTCTCTTCGCACCCGACCCCTACGGCCCCTCCCGCAGGTGGTGGGTCCACAGGAGGGACATCCATCCCACCAGACACAAAAAAGATCGTGACTGAAGGGAAATACCACTTTTCCCATTGAGTGAGTAACATTTTAAGTTTTTAATAGTCATATTGTTGCCTAATTTCTTATCTAAATAGTAAGTTCTTTCTCACTTATTTTGCTCTGTAATTTCAGAAGAACGACACATATGGTTGAAGTTCCCAGTGAGTCATGTAAAACTTGCTGCTTTAATTTAATTCAGTTCATCTTTGAGCCAAGTTAATTTATTTCAATTTAATGCAACCAATTTTGCACCATAAGTAGTGAGAGCAAGTTTTCTTTTTTCTGTACACATGTGCCAATGTCCTACCTCAAGAAAGTGTGAGTTGGAGATCAAGTAGCCAGATATCTCTTTATTTTATTTTATCACTAATATGTTTGTTCACAACTTCAAAATAACTGTTATCAAATCTGTGTGATTTTTTTGTGTGTGACAGCAAATAGGCAATATATTTATGTCTTTCTTTTTATCAATGTAATATGGCAGGCCAGATATGATTGAGGGGCCGCTAATTGCCGACCACTGGTCTATGCTATTGGCAGCCAGATAGTGTGTAGAAGGTATGCATGGAAACTTTGAAGTTTGTGAACCCTTTGGACTCTTGTGTTTTTAATACTTTTTTTAAATAAAGAGAATCTAACTTAAGGTCGGGTAGGAGATCTTGGAAAAACGGTTTGAGCTTACTACATTTTGAAAATACACAATTCAAAGGTCCAAACCCCCTTTCTCAGTTTTCCCCCGAAACCACACCAAAGAGTGGAGGAACTGGTTTGTTCCTGAGGGTTCATGAGCACTGAGCAGCATTGATGGTTTACTACAGAGTCCAGTAAGTGTCAGTGGTTTTTCAAATAAAAAAAAAGCCGGTGGAAATACGTGCGCACATATTCATAGAAATGTGCTCTCTGTTTGCAATCCGTGTGTGCACAGATTTCCCAGGGATCTCATTTGAAGGTTTGGATTCCGTGGCCCACACCTAGTCTATTGTCATTCAAACTTAATGCAGTTCCTTGTTTTAATGCATAAGTATTTTACACTGAGAAAAAAAGTGTAAAATTTGCGCCAACAGCTGCTTACGTTAATATAACACCCTCGTTAGCCAAACTGGTCATCTCAAAACTAGACTGAGGTCTCTGGACAATCGTGCCCACAGATTGTGAACAGAACACAGGCTCCAAAGGCTTTTTATTTTTTTTCCGCTGACATTTGTCAGGGTCCGTGGTTTTCTCCAAAAGTCATAAGGACATAGTAGTATCTAATAGAAATATGTCCACCATGGCATCACTTTGCAGCCCTTTATGTTGCTTTAGTTGAGCCACCGATGCACACTTAGCTCTTTCTCCGCTCTCCTTCAGCTTTTTTATTTGCAGCAGCTTCTCCAAAACAGTTTCTCTACTGACTCCCTATCGGCACCTTTTCTGCCATAACATCCCTTATGTTTAAGTTCTGTATTTTGATGTAGTATGTTAGCTAATGTAACTAGCCGAGCTCTGGCTCTCCCTTCGTTGCCTTTGTTTACAAGTGCTCCAAGACACAAGTGTGCGATTCGTGCACGAAGAGGGGAACACGCAGAGGGGGTAGAGACGAATGGCAGTTGAGTTTGATAGACATATCACCATCCAATCATTTAGAATGGGCCATTTAAAATGATTGGATGGTATTTTTTCAGTCCTGTCCCTTCCACATGACTAAAACATCTTATTTTTATTTTAGAGCATTTAATCAATTTGTTGCAACCTGGGTGTCAAGGGGATGTTAAGCAATGTAGGAAAAAATGCTCCTGGAACTGTTTTTCGAGGATCACTCACCCTACCTTTAAAGAATAAATCTATATCAGATGCAACATAACAGGCTCAAACCATGATCCTACCACCACCATGCTTTTTAAAAAAGAGATAATGTTTGAATACTTTTAATGTTTCTCATTTAAAACCAAAATTGGACTTTTAATCTGCCATGCACATCTGGCTGGCTTGCTGATGTGATATTATTTTAACAAGCTGCCATGTTGATTTTAGAGGGCTGTGACTGTTCAGTGTCCTACTGTTTAGTCTAGGACTAGCATTCCTTTCTAACTTTTATCATCACTTCTGAGGAAGTAACAAAAGTCTTGAATTCATCTGACTTTGGTTTTGTTGAGTCTAAACTCTATTGAAATGGTTTTATATCGTTTTTTGATCCCAAATCCCAACAAAACTGATTTCATTTTCTGCTTTAGCTGCAGCTGTGGACATGCTGCCTCGAGGTCTGATCGTGTTCTGGCCTTGGTTGGATAACAGATGGAGCTTTCCTTTGTGTTTTGAGTTGCAGGGAATTGAGGCAGGCGTAAACAGGATGGTAATTGTCTGTGTGATCAGATTGTCTTACCTCACCGATGTTGGGCTCCAGGAAGCCTTTTGTTCTCTTTCACCCTTTTCCGTCACTCTGACACTGATGGAGAGTGTATTGACAGCACCCCTTGGTATCAGCGTGTTGTAAGTAATGGTCATGGATTGTTGAAGCGTGTTGAGCCCAGGAAGACAGTAGATTTCATTAACTTCTGTGGGAGTGAAGGCCAGCTCATCAGCTGGCTCTGGCTATAAAGTTGGGCAAGGACAAAGGGTGGATTTCACGAGGCAGACTGGGGCTCGTCACAAATATCCAGCCATTGTTTTTAGATGCTGACATTGTCACTATGTAACCTTGTCTGCTGCAGACCTTTCAAGTTAGACTGCTGAATGTAGACAATGTGAAGTTGATGTCACACATCAGTTTGTTTACATGCCATTTTATCTTCTTGCTTGTTCTGAGGCTCATTTTTGTATGACCCTGAATTCAAACTTTTGGATGTGTCTTTGCTCAAGTTCTAGGATTAACTTCTAATATAATGTCTTAGTCTGTAAACAAGCTCTCCCTTACATTTGAAGAAAAAACAAATTTTTAATGAGTGTAAATATAAAAAAAAAACATGGTCAGATTTGCAGGGGATCATATTTCATCTCTATACATTCTTGTTAATTGGCAGATTTTGCATTCAGGGCTGAAGATTAATTACACCTAGTTAGGTCCATTTTCAGTCTCCATTTCTTCACTTCTCCACTAGCTTTAACAATAAACAAACAAAGCAAATCTAACCTTGCAAAAATGCTTATAAATAGAAGTAATGGGAGGGCATTTCATACACAACAGCCCATCTCAGTATTCAATATGGTGTGAAACCCCTTCACATTTTCTTTAAGCATAGCCAATGCAATTTGTTTTGCTGAAGTGTGCCTATAAAATGAAGCGTCATAAATTTGTGATGTATTGGAACTCCAGATATAAGATATTGTAAAAGTTGGATCTTTTTGAAAGATAAAAAACAGAAGCAAAGGGGTGAATCCTCTCATCAGAACAAGAAATTTTCTTATCAAAATCATTTAATAGATCAGTTAATTGATTTCCTTTTATGTAGAGAATGACATTGACTAGTTTTGGGCAGCAGGTCATACGATTTTCAAAGAATTGATTAATTATTTGCTTTTTTTGTCATGCAAGTTAAAAATTCTGTCTCCATCTTTTCACGTGAACATTAATTTCCTTTCTTGTTCTGTTGTGTTCGTCAGACAAAACAAGAAGTCGTTGGTAAAAAAAATCCACAGATTATTTGAAAATGTAAACAAATATTTTGTTGCGGCTCTGATTGGCAGTAAGCGACTCTACAGGACACAGAAAGCTGATTTTTACAATATATTTAATTCCATTTTTTTCTTTTTTTTTTTACAAAACAATTCCCTCATAAACAGAACACACAAAATGCATAAAGAAAACTGTACAGTCAGTTTTGTCATGTCTGAGCATGTCCTAAACATGAACAATTTTATCTACAACAGTGGGTCCTATCAAGGTCTATCACACCAAGCTGTTCAGCTCTGCAGCTCCTTACTTCAGGGTTTCAGGAGAGACAGGGAAATAGTCATGTGACACTGAGGGGAGGTCTACACAAACATGAGTTGGCCAATAAAATCAGCAAGTACAGGTGCAGTGTCGCTCTCCTTGGCTCTAGTAGCTTGTCTTACTGCTGAATTGACAGACGTGACGATAAGAGGGCAAAAAAGTGACTTTTTCACAAGCGACTGTAAACTGTGAGTGACCGTGACAGCTCACTGGGAGGTCAGCAGTAGCCATGTTGAAGATCCGTTCTCATTTTACGTGCATGTCTCAGCACTGCCCAATATGGTAGGATACTTTCTTTAAGAAACGTTACAGCCAGAATCTTTGTTTAAAACTTCAATTCAAGTTCAACTTTTTTTTTTTTTTTTTAAATCCAGACAGTTTAAAGGTATGCCAAATATGTTTCTCTTCTCAGTGCAACAGTGGTCTAAGAAACATCATCAATGACGTTGATGATGCCCTCAAAAAGCTCATCATATTTTTCAAGCCAGAAAGGTTTTCATGTCATATTAGCAGCAAAATACCAAAGTCACAAACAATGACGACAAATCTGCTTCACTCCTGTATTTTCTTGCTTGGTGTTAACCCTACATGTTGCATTGCATTGGGGACCTACAGGCAAAACCACATATTAAGAAGGGATTGATTAATATTTAATGTGGGTTGCTCTTTTTTTTTTTCCTTTCTCATTTTTAAGGTGGGGGAGGCACACTAGCTGATACAGTATATTCCAAACTAAACACGCTAAAGCTGGACTTTGACATCTTGGTCATCAATCTCTCTTATATAAAACAAAAAAAAGAAGTCGATCCACCAAACCAGCAAGAATCTCAAAGGCTGTGAGTATTTGTGCCCCGGTGATGAAGTCTCATCTCAGTCGCTGCATGTTATTGTTAAGCTTCTGCAATTTAGAGAGCAAGTTCACGCTGGGCTTCATGTAAAGACATTTTCACGTGAAGTTGGGTTCAGTTGGGTTCAGTTGCATGTGACATATTTCCATATGATGTCATCATCTTGGAAAGTTACATTCACAATGTTGAATAAAAGGGTAAAAAATTGAAAAGAAAAAAAAAATCCCACTGCAGAACTTTTGTGTTCTGCTGTGAGAAAGCTGCTATAACACAATTAGCAGTGTCGGGAACTAACTGTGCAGCTGTCAGTGATGGATGATTGGAGCAGCAGGAATGAACTGACACTAAATGAAATTCCAAAAAAAGAACATTTATAAAAACAAGTTTGCTTTCGATAAGGTGGTAATGAAATTGATCCAGGACAATAATATGGCAAGATGTAAGTAAAATATTATCATATTAGCTGTTTTAACAGCTTTCAGAGTGAGACCGTTTTCCTGACAATGACTAAATCTGCTGTACAAGTTGCTAAACCAAAACGTTTCTCAGCTGTAAAAGAAGCTGCCATTGGACTAGCAGCTCTGATGATTTGATGATGGGCTGATTTTTACTAGTTTTAGGACCACATTTAAACTCAAGATTCATGCAGATAAAGCCATTAATTCATATCTGCCCAGACTTGTTTACCTGACTTGGTTGACACATCTGAATCACCTGCGAATTTGATTTGTATGGTGAAGTAGTAAAAGAGATGGCTTAAAAAAATAAATAAATAAAGATTACTCTCTCTTTCACCAAAAATACAAGCATACAAAATGTGAGGTCAACAGTCTGATTATTTTAGAGCTGCTCACAGACATGCAAATCTAGAGTGAAGAAAAACAGCTTTTCTATTCCAACAGCTGTATCTAAAGGGAGTATGGATGCATATTACAACAACTTGCATATACAACCTACATAAATGATGAATGCAATCAATCATCAAAGGGAAAAAAAGCTGAAAATCCCTCTACGTTCAAATACTAATGAACACTGGGTGCTAACTCTATAAGACCAGCATTCAAAAAGTCAAGATCTGAATGAATGACAAGGTCTATTCATGTCTCATATAGGGTGTCATTCTTAGTATGTTGGTGGTCATTTTGAAAATATGCCATTATTAAGTAAATATCTACAAAAGGAGATATACTCTTCAGGCTTTAGCTCCAAATGGTGATTACATGCTGAACTTCAAGACAGCAGTTAAGAAACAAACAGGTGAGATCACGTTGGCTACATATTTTTCTCATATGTGGTTGATGGTTCCTCTCTCAAATCTCCGTTTCTATGTGTAGTCTTTGCTTGAAGCCCACTGTGTTACACTTTGAATTTTGAGTTAAAGCTTAGTTTAATATAATCTTGTGAAGGTAGACTATCAGTGTCATTTCTGCTGTGTACACCACACCACTTTTTACACGGTTAGGACTCTGCCAGCTTTTGCAGCTACTTATTTGTCAATAGGCTGATTCTGATACTATAATAAGCTAATTGAGAAATCTTGCAGCTCCCTTTTTGGGGAGTGAGAACAGAAATAAAATTGCCCCAAAACCTGTGACAGCCTCTGAGTGTTGTCCAAACTAAGCATCATGTGTAGCCGAACACTGCTGTCAAGAGGCATTACAGTTCCAGCCATTATTATAACTGCAGAGAAGCTGCAGTGCTGTCTTGCTGCTAATGGCTCATCATTGTGATGATTAGTGCAAGTGGAAAAACACAATTAGGCCGAAGATGATGCAGTTCAACCACAGATAGAAAATGTGTTGTTCTATTAGATAACTATTACTATTACTATTAGAGTTGCTGGTGTTTTTCAGTTACAGTGGTTTTAAAAGTGTATGTACAATTTTGGAACAACAACGACTGTAAGACAAAGCTGTACACTTATTTATGTTGTCTGACAATCAGTAGTCATATTACATAATACTAAATGTGTTCCTAGTTTTGAAACAGTTCCCAAACTTTAAGTTGATAGTTATTTTTCTATTCAGGAACTTTTAGATGATGACTGGAAGGTAACTAATAAAAATATGTATTTATTACCACATGAGAAGTGCAGCCTCTTTGATTTGAAGTTGTAACTTGTTGCACAGCTCTCTGAGAGGACACACAAATGCTCACAGCCCGTCTGATTGCAGAGTTGATGGTGCTTTGGCTCGGCCTCGGCATATGGGTCAGTATAAACCGGAGTGATTACTCTGAGGGAATCTGCTAAGTGGTATAAGTGGCATTTTCAGGCTTCACAGCACAAAGCTGTGCTGCATATTCAGACTAAATGTGAGGGACAGCAGGGGACACATTATACTGCTGCAAGAGACCAGAGGATGTACTTTTCATTTCCTCTGCGACCGAAACATCCATTGTCGACGGCTAATGGACCAATTGGGCTCTTTGGATAGACAACGTAAATAGAGGGTATTACACATGTGCATAAAGCCAAACCTCTGCTAGTATGAGGAGAATGAAAGCTTTCAGAGGCAGAGTACAGTACAATACCATGACAAAGGCGAATTAACAGATGGTGTTGGTAGCTTTTAAAAAGACTGAACACGTACACACTAACGGCAGACAGGACATACAGACAGTTTGTGGTGATTATATGCAGCACTGGTGAAAACGACAAACATTGTTGAGGAAAAAAAAAAACTGGAAAGCTTTTTATTCTAAAAAAAGTGAGCATTGTGCATAGTTCATAGTTCATTAATAACTCCTCTTCATGTACCTATTTGCTGTGATAGCATGGAAGGAAGTGCAATAATGTACAATTCTGTTTAGTTAAGTGCACATAGATCACTGTTGCACTGAACGGCATTGACACTTTCTCCCGATAGAAATCACAACATGTTTTCTTAATATTTTTTCGATTACTCTATTTTAAGTGTATTTGTTACAGAAAACCCAGGCATGGTTCTCTTTCGATCAGTCCCAGGGTTGAGTCCACAACAAATGTTCACATAAATCTTAATAATAGGTAATTTGGCCTGATCTCTCCTCATCCTTTTTAGAATTTAATTTACGTCTTTCACTAATTCTACATCTCCTTTTTTTTTTTAACCCCCCCCCCTTTTTTTCTTACTTCATACCTCGCCGACCCAGACAACTGTGTTTCCTCTATTGATGTCTGACACCTCGCAGTGTGGCGTTCTCTGTTTCCCATTTAGGACAAAGAGGGACTCGACTGATGGCGTCACCAGGTACTGTCCGAACAACCCGCTGGAGACCGCCACTCTGTTTGGGCCTCCCCAGGGCCAGGCTTGGGGAGCCAGGGGCTCTTTGAGGCTCCGGAGAACCTCAGTACGGCCTGAAGACAGATCGGCAAACAGGAGGTCCGTGCCTGAGCCCGAGGTGGCTACAACCACATGCTGGTTAGATTCTGTGAAAGAGGGCTGGAAAACCAGATCAGAGACATTTACATGCTCGTGTATTTCCTGATTCAGACCCAACTCTCCCTGGAACGATACAGTCTGAACTATCAGCTTTGAGCTCTGCGGGTCAGGTGTCACAATGTAGCGGCCGTCTGGCGACACATAAGCCTGGCCCGTGACATTTAGGTTGGGGCCGATCACAGCATCAGTCACGCTGTCGATCAGAAGCTGGGGCGGGGCGTGCAGGAGGCTCTTGCTCTGGCACTGGATGAAGTAGAAGCCACTCAGGTGTGTGTAGGCCATGCTGTCTGGTATGCAGCTGTAGTTCTTCAGACTGATGGTCTTGACGCGGTGGAAGGTCTCCAGATCAATCTTGTGTATCGCCGGTTCATTTTTGAGAAAGACAAAGGCAAACCTACACCGACAAAGTTCAAAAGAAAGGTTAATTACCTTTCGAGATTTTTTGGGGATTGATTAATACACACAGAGATTCTCATTAGAATTCTCATTTGCTCTTTTCTCCTTTACTTTAGAAGGACAGTTGTGATGAGCGAGCACTAAGGTTGGTAAGGTCAGAGGTGACTGAATGTGGGCAGCTTTACCTCACATGAGTGATGATGAGGTTAGTTGGAGGGATGAAGAAGTCATTCACCCTTTGGAAAGTTGTACGAATGGCATGATGTACTTCCCCGACGCTGGCCTGAGGAATTACCTGTTAACACAGAAATATAAAACACACAGAAAACATCAATGTTTTCCATTCAATCCAACAAAGATGAATGATGTTGTTCAAAAACATGGTAGAGGGAATTTTACTCGCCACACATTAGGAGTTCAAAATGAGACTTAATCCTTTAAAGTCTTCGTTGTCCCACATTATAATCCTTCTGCCTGCAAGGACGCAATAATTCCCACATGCACAAACATAAAACTCTTAAATGTGATTTGTAAAGAAAACCTAAACTAATTATTGACAGAATTCTGGTGTACAAACTCATTCTGAATAATTTCAAGATTCTTGATGATGGCTGTTTAGGATGCATTCACACCAAGCAGGGAATTCTGAAAAACCTTAGTACATTTGTTTGGCTTGTTTGCTTTGACACTGCACTTTACTCAAGCAGACTAAACCGTCTGAAAAACGTCATGCAGTTACAATATCTGCTCACTAGGGTCGATACTCCCCAATCAACTACTGACCAAGAAAAAAAAAAGAGAATCTGGCTCAGACCAAAACGCCTCATTCACTGTAAATAAAAAATGAAGTAACAACAGATTCATGCAGTCTTGGGGTTTCTGTTTTTCCTTTGGTGTTCAAACCTTATATGGTTTTCTTAAGAATCTGTCCAGCATGAGTAGCAGGAGAGGCCGCGAGCTATCCAGCATGTTGCTCCAAGGCTGTGTTTCCATTACCCCGCAAAGCCTAAATATCACAATACAAAACTGGTAATGGAAAAACTTATATTTTAAAATATTCCCTTTCCTCTCAAATATTGCTAAAAAATGTTTATGCTCTCATAAGGTGGTTTTCATGAGGTGGTGTTAACATAAAAGTATATCGCAAAAATGTAATGGAAACACTTTTTCCGCATTTACAGGTCACCAGACACAGTAGGGGGTTATGTGACCAGTTCATTTCAAGTAAAGATGGCGTGGAATGTACAGACGGAGGAGGAGACAGAAATATTTTAAAGAGAAACATCTAACTACAATCCTTGATAGCGAAGAGCAGCAAAATGCTCTAAAATGCTAAATGTTTTGTATTTCCACCCTCCTCAAGGTAAAGTCTCACGGGGTGAGATTTTATGAGAATTACGGCTTATGCGCTAAACACCATTCATTGAAAACACCTGCAAATCACAATTGTACTTTGTCAAAAATTTTGAAATATTGCTTTTATTTTGTCCTCACTCTTTGAAAGATTTTTATAACTAATATCACTTCTAAAATAGCTCTTGTATTAACATAATACTTAAAGTGAAATAAGGGAATATTAATTTCAACCATATTGTGAAACTTTGATGCATACATATGCTTTTAACATGCTGTAGTCTGACTTTATCTTTACTTTTAAAATGACAAACTAATTAATAAGTCATGTAATGATTTAATAGGGACTTCGTCGGATCCATTAAGAAAATCAGTTCCACTGTCAGGGTTTATAAAACAGATTCACTTCACTTTGATATCTATAGATAAACAACCTGCAGCTGGACAACAAAAGTACTATCATGGTTTAGTGATTCATAGGGTTTTATAGACCAAGCTGATAAAAATCTAATTATGCAATTGCTTCACAGGAAACTCAAGATGGATGATCTGCCATTGAACCAAATGATCATAGATTGGTGGAGTCTTAAAAGTTTGATTAATAAGGATACAGTCCACATTATATATTTTTGATCCATACTAAATGTTTAATTTATAGAAAGGTGTTTATATTAAGACTATCCAAAGGTAATCTATTTCAATGAACAAGCTGAAACTGTCCAACACCACAGCCACTAGTATTTCATTGTGGTGCTTGAATCCATTTAAATATATAAAGCATGTGATGGCTTCATCACAGTCCCCTGCTGCTAGTTTCTGTAAGTGAAATGAAAGCTCATATGTCAGGTTCTAACCACCAGAGCTTATCGAGGTGACATCCTCATACATCCTGAAACAGATAAACATCTGTGTATATGACTTGAGCTGATGATATGTGGCCCTGCTTCAGTTCTCTGTACATCATCTCACTCAGAAATGGTTGTCTCAGGAGCACAAACCACAATAAAAACCTCATCTCTCATGTCGTGCTCCTGGCACTGATTCAGCATGTTTGAAAAGTACGGGTGGGGGGGGGTGTACATCGAGTCTCTGATGCTTTACCTTGTAAATGACACATGCTTCATCATGCACACCTTCATGATCAAATCTGAGTCAAGGACAAGCGAGGTGTTTGGCAGATTTTATTCAAGGCAAACATTCAACCCATTGATGTCGTCGGTGTTTCGACACTGACACATTTTCACTCCTTTACATCATCATTACGAGCAAAAAAGATGGAGTCAAACTCTAAGTTTTCAACTTTAATTTTACATTGCGAAGCAGCTCAATTCTCATGCGATTCTCAAAGTCACAATTGCAGGAGAATGAATCTTTTCAGGCTCCAAGCTAAGTTCTGACTAATCCACATCCTGTGCTGGGAGCTACAGGGAAGTTTTTGGTGTGACAACAATCAACTACAGTGGCTCCTATTAACTGATAAGCACCACGTGACTTGGCTTTGTTCGTTTGACTCATTAACCTCTTCTTAACGAGACCTATTTTTTCTGCCTCCTGTCCGAAATGACGTAAAGATATATTTCATTTTCTGTGAGTATATCTTTACAACTGAATGGGCTATATGCATAATCTTGGTTTCAAAAAGAAAGCTGAGACATGTGAGATTACTACAGAGGGGTTAGAATTAAGATATGTATTACTGTGTCAGAGGAAATTCACCCGGAATGCAGTTGAACATTTAAAAGGTTATCTCCTTCTGAAAAAAAAACACATTTCTTCCAGTGAAAACCAGAAGATAGCAGCCCAGTTCATCTAGGAATGTATGATGAGGAAGCTAAAAAAGTGAACAGCTGTTTTACGGATGTTTTAATAGAGTTTTGCATGTAAATATAAGAAACCCATCTGCAGATTTAGATTGTCAACACCTCCATCAATCATCACATCCAGGGGAATTGAAGGATATTCCTCAATTACCTTAAAAACACCATGAGAATCCAGAGAGAAGTGAACCAAAAGATAGTAAATTATAAAAAGAGTGAATACTATAAAACCTCTTTCATCTTCATGGAAACTAGCAGGACCTTCATAATTAATTTCAAACAAAGTTTCATTAGAACACATTAGCAGGAGGTTTTCAAGGTGGAAATAAAACATTTGACCACAAAGCAGCAAAAGGAAGACATGCGTTATGTCTTGGTGGTCTTTTTCTTCATTTTTCTTTGGCTGCTAGCTCTCAGAGTTTTTGTCACAAAGTGATGAGACAAGCATCTTTGTAATCAACAGAGTCTCTGCTTTAATATAACACCTCACTTGTGTTGTTTACAGGAAGTAGAGAAATTAGCAGAACCTCTAAAGTAGACAGTGATAAGAAGAAACTACGACGACTTGTTACAGGATAACTGGTAAAGAAACCTGAGGAATAAGGACTGGCTCATTGTTTATAGCCTAACACCTGTTAAGGCCCGGTCACACTGCCTTTCACGGGCGTATCGCGGCTGAATCACGGGTAAAATTTTGCGATTTTTTTTTG
>JBBBVU010000016.1:17752718-17772719 GCA_037177055.1 Atherinosoma microstoma
GCCAATAGCGGCCTGCGATCTGCACACGTCACCATTTTTGGCCCGACTCGGCCCCTTCAGAACCTCGATGGAGTAGGCGCTAAAAGAGTATCGACTCGCCCCGACTCGCCCCGGGAAAATGGTAACGGGAACACAAACAAACCGGGCAGTATGGTGCCGGGCCGGGCTGAGTAGGTGCTAGTGTGAAAGGGGCATTAGTGAAAGGAACGCACACTGTTTATCTATATATGGTCATTTAATTAATATTTTAAAATATATTTAAGAGAAATAATTCAAACAATTGACATGAGCAAGATTATATCGATTATTAGTACTGAATGTCGGTTTTGATTAATTTTCGGTTAATACCCAGCCCTAAATAAGCCACATGTTCAAAACGAGCAACAAATCTAAAATAGCGCATTCTCGGAAACACTCAATATCAGTTCTTTATGCAGAATTTGTCAAGTAAAATGAAAGATTTAACTCCCTAAGGCCTATATCGTACATTTTATAATGCATGCATGCTGATTTACAGATCAGATATTCGCCATGTGTCTGCGATGCCCTGACTCTTGTACGGTGTTGATGCCATGGAGCAGCCCTGGTGTGTGTGTTTGTGTGTGTCTGTCTATGCACAAGGCAGCAACAATTTGCCTGGGAGCTGCATATCTTCTTGTCAGGTAGATGCAGATTGGACTGACAATCTGAAAGGCCATGTCTCTCTCTGCCTGGGAGATTCCTCCATTTGTCTTCTCTAATGAATTGACAATCACACTCCCTCTGATATTTACACAGAACTATTGAACCATCATTAAACTCGGCTGCTCAGAGACACCACACACACAGAGATGAATGCACACCTACACATAGTTTGCACACCGCAAGTGCTCAAACAGAGAGCCACACTCATACACATGTATGATCCGCTGAAGCGAAGCCGTGCCTCTGGTAGCGAAGGGCTGCTGCTGAACAGGTCAATTACTTTCACTCCAAATGATAATGACATTATCAGACCATTTATTTGTGGTGTGATCCATGTGGCCTCCAATTCATTATGTGGCTTCCCTGCAATTGCATTTTTGATAGATTTATGCCCTGCTCACTAATTATTCATTACTTCTGAACGAATGAGGGAGAAAAAAAGGGAAATTAACATGAAAAAAATACAAAACTGTGTTTTCTGCAAAGCTGCTCTCTGTGCTTGTTTCAGATTACGGGAGAAAATCATTTTGTCTGAAATTAAAAGCATCCTTTCACAGAATTTTCTGCTTTATTTAAGATTATATCTGGCGGAGGTGTAAATCGACTCTAATGTAATCACTACCAGCATGCACCTTAGTTGTGACAACACAGAAACAAATCGTTTGTGCACATTCCACAAAGAAATAGTGGAAAACTGAGGAGCTTGTTTAGTCACGCAGGTTGTAAAACAGTGGATAACTGTTAAAACCCACACGCAGATAGTTGTCTTTCATCACTACTTAATGTTGCCAATTGATAATGGCACCTTTTAGATCCAAAACAATCTGCAGTTACAGCATAAATCTCCTAATGTCTTTTTGGCAAGACGTATTTTTTCTGCCTTCTGTCTAAAATGACATACCCAAAATGAATGGGCTATTTCTTCACAACTAAAAGGGCCATATGTACAGTCTTGGTCTAAAAAAAAAAGCTGAGTCATGTGAGATTACTATATGAAGTGTCAGACTCAACATACGTGTTACTGTAAATTCTCCTGGAAAATAGTAAAAAATTGTAAATGGTTATTGCCTCCTAAAAGATGTGTTTTGTCCATGAACATTACTTTCAGTGAAAACCAGAGGATAGCAGCCCGGTTCATCTAAGAATCAGTAAAGCAATTGTGCAAAAGGGGAAACTAAAAGAGTGAACCTGAGCAGAATGTTTTTAAGGGAGGTGTTACCCAGGTAAATAACTTCAGAATTCCCCAGCCAATGCCAATAATCAACACCTCTATCAATCATCAGTCAGGGGGATTGAAAGTTAGCCCCTAAATTCACCTTAGAAACACCATGAGTATCCAGAAAGAAGTGAACAATATAGTATATGATAGGATAGAGTGCTTATAAAACCTCCTTCATCTTCATATCAACTACCAGGACCTTCATGAATTTTTTCAAACAAACCCAGAGTCACGGGAGGATGCATTAACAGACATCTTTGTTATCAGCGGAATTAAATTTGGGTGGCAATGCTTGGTAGAGTCTTTTAGCTGAGTTTCTCCCTGTGATTTAGGGATGCTACATGTTAGGATTGGTGCTTTGTTGCGTATGCAAAGATCTTCTGTACTGCACGTATCTCATGGTGCCCCCCTGTGCACGGGGCTCGTTTCAAGAATTTAAAGAGTTCAATTATAATAGTGTACACCTTACACTATACATCAGCATGAATACGTGTCACTTAAAGCAGGAGGGTGGCGCTATTAGCTGCTGAGAAACCACTGTTTTAGATTCTTATGTCAGTCCTGTTCAGGACCAATTGAGCTGGAAAAATAATTTATGCATTCAAGTTTTGTATAAAATTCCTCATTTAACTCAAAACACCGATTCACATAAAGAATAATAGACTTGATTGTGTATCATCCCTGTGCAGTTCTGGTAATGAACAGACTCAGGACGCCCCCAAACTGTTAGATGGAAACACATCAGCTCACATGACTTTAATGGGATCCCTCCCCTCAGTGGAAACCAGGGGAGCAACACACAAGTTTGTGTCTATTTCAGAGATTACAATGAAATCCCTCAGTGGTTTTACTCATGTGAGCGCCCTCCACTGATACACAGACGTTCAAGAACATTCGAGCACTGCACCTTTGAAAAAACAGCACAGCACGTCTCCCAGAGGTACCAGTTCCGGTCCCTTCCCTCTCCCCTCCACCTCGTCGACCCGCTCTGTATCCTTATCTCTCCTCCCTCATCTTTTTCCAGTCCCTCGAGGTGGATTAAATACGACCACACCTGCGATCATTTCTCATTTGTGACGCCTCCAGCACCATTGGTCCGAAGGGACACCAGGCAAAAGCCGACAACATCGCAGCTGCGAATTGCTGTTTTGCTGGCTCTGTTAATGCTCTAAAACATACATAGATTAGATGTTGTCATGCAACATACTAGTATCCCATAAACAGGGATGTAAGGACACAGCTATGGTCAATTAGTTATGAGTCAGTTCTCCTCGCTTGGTAAACAGTCTGTAGCTTAAATAGATTATATTCTTTAAGGAATATAATCGTACATCAGTGGTCGCAAACACATACACTGCAGAAGTAGTAGAAATGGGACAGTAATAAAAGAGGGCTATTTTATACTTTTATGGCTGCTCTGAGCTGGATTTATGTAGCATAATCACTAACCTGATTTAAAAATGAGGCTGGAAAAGTGCATCAACAAACTCATAAAGATTTTCTGGTGTTGACTAATATCACTTAATCACTTTAAAAGTGAGCTTTCAGCCCAATATTTAGTTTCCTGTTAGGTGGTCCCATGCAGTTTTAAAGGGAATATATGAATAAAACTAAAATAGCTCTTCTCGTGGCTGAGGGCACGTATTTGGTTGTCTGAAGTGAGTACAAGCTCAAAAACATGATATAACCCTGTCACTGTGTTAGGGGCCACCTAGATACCTCATTGTTTTAGCCATCTAGGTGTGTAGAGTAATGCTACATCACAATAGCAGCTCAGAGTAGAAAAATCCAGCCCCCTCGTCTTTATCACCACCCACGACTTAAAATCACACTGCAATTTTTTTAACTTGACTTTTGCTTTTCTATTAAGCACAAATTCTCATCAGCAGTCGTACAGTTGACGTTAGAAAGAAACCAGGAAATAATGCTTTAATGGTACCTTGTTTAATGTTTGAAAAGTAGACTAGGAGATGTCATTTCTAAAGGGTGTTCTTCAGTTTTTTTTTCCAGCCAGAAGATGGAAATTCTGATTTCCCATTCATCATAAATGCACCATTAGTGGCTCTGCCGATTCTGAAATAAACTTTAGTTCAGTGAAAAGCAGCCCATATGAGCTGTAGTTCTTAATGTTGCTTCTGAAAATGTAAGTAAAACTCAAAGGAATAGAGCAAGGGTAAAGTTTATAGAGCCGATATGATGTTTTTCACTGGTCAACCAGTCATTAGCTTGTAGTGACATTACTATGGTGCAGTGTTTTTTTCCTCATGAGCCAGTTAAAAACATGACTTGTGTGGAGATTATGCAGAAAAGAAACTGTAGCTGAAAAACTGATATTACAAATGCAGGTAAAATTACCATTCAGTCATGTTTGTGCTAATATTAGCTTGGAAACATAAAATGTCTTGTTTGAGCATCACACTCACCTGAAGTGTTGGATGTGTTTTGTCCATGTCTCCCCATGTTAAAATCCACACCTGGTCATGTGATTTGTCATAGAGCACCTTCACTGGAAAAGGATCGGTTGCTACTGCCTGGAGGACACAAAGGGAGTTCAGGACAAAGTCAGAATTAATTACCTTTTATCTGACCTGAAATAAAGCTTTGCTCGTAGTGCTGGAAATGCACAACAGTCCAACAGAAGCATAAGAAACAAAAAGGAAAAAAAAAAATAGAAATAAGAATCGCTGACATAATTCATCCATATTATACAAACAAGAGATTCAGGTATATATATATTGCTTGAGCTTCCTATGGATTAATGTTGTCTTTACTCAATGATCCCATTAACGGGCAGCTGTAGTTTGATTTATAATCTTTTTCATCAGCAGATTACTGTTTTGTTTGTTTTTAGCATTTATTTGGGTAATGCCCTTTTTCAAAAAAACAAATTCCATTCATTTATAGCTGGTAAAATATGGCACAAACTGCATCAATGAAACAGTAAAGTGAGTGCAGAGGATGGAAATGTAGTCAATAAAAAGGCTGTAAAGTTGACTGGTTGACTACGAAAACCTTTTGGAAAGAAAATGCAACTGTTGTGTGATGTCCCTTTTTATAGGATGGACTATAAAAGGTTTAGATATGGAAAGCTGCAAGCCTGTGAAGATGTTCCATATCAAGTTTATTAACAAGTCATTTTAAGTCATTCTATTCAAGTTTTCATATAAGTGGTTTTACTCATATATTCAGGTTCTATTAAAGTTGAAAAAAAAGAGTTTCATTAAGGTTTTATTAGTATTTTCTAGTTTACATGTATATATTTGTGGCTTTGATCTTATATTCCAGGTCCTTATAAAGTGTCATAAGGTTCAACTCATATGTTCAAGTATTAATGTTTTTCTTTCAGCCATATTCAAGTTCCATATGTTTCACATATATTCCATCTAATCAAGTTTCATGTGTGCTTACATTTTATTGCGCTTTACTTTAACTCAAGTTACTCATATAATCAAGGTTTCATATAAATGGTTTTGTATTACTGTTTATGCTTCATACTGTTTTATTTAAACTCATGTTTTAGTCATGACTTACTTAGTGTTTATATATTAAAGTCGAAATTTATGCTTTACATAGCATGTTAGTTAAAAGTTAAAAAGATGTTAGCACCCTGCAAAAGAAGAAGATGCACCTGCACCAAGGTTCTGTTTCTGAGGAGCGCCTGCAAACCACCAAATTAGGAGCGGTTCAAGACATGGTGTTTAGAAAAAGTTTTCTTATGTCTGGTTGATATCTGTAGAGTTTGTGTGTATTGCCTTTTTTTCCAGCTAGGGTGTGATCCTTATGATTACACATCTGAGGAAGGAGAAGAAGTTCTGGAGTCGTCGTGTAGTCGTCTAAGTGTGAAGACCGCTTAGGGTAGATGGGTTTTTGTTAGAGTAGCTTCAGGAACCCACACCTGAAGTGCTGTAAACTTTTTGCTTGTGTGATTTTATAATTGAACCCCAAAAAAATCTCCAATAAACCTATCTCCATTTGAGGCTTAGAAAATACACTTTTTTCCTTTTTTTTATAGGGGACCTCATCTAACAGTTTGCGACTGGATTTACTGACAAGAAGGAACATCGGGGGTGGATCACGAAGCCCGGGGTCGCAATTCTCAAAGTACCCCATCCACTTTACCCAAATCTACAGATAAGTAAGTGGTCAACAGATCGAAAATAGTGTAGTTTGACCTGCAGACCTCTGTGTAAAACGGAAAGTGTTCTGTGGAGTAAACAAAAAGGAATTTTGAGATGAGATTCCAGCAAAAGTATGTTTATTTCCAATAATAACATTAAGAGGAACAATCCGTTACAAGCATTGTTTTGAGATTAATGGGCCTGACATTTGTCCCGGGCAAGGTTTTGAGTGAAGGAGTACCAGAGCGTTTGCTGCTCAGCTGAGAAGAGTTGAGAGGTGCACTCCGCTTTTAAGCCTCAGAATAATAAACATTGTTTTGGGGAGTAATTAAATGTCAGATGTCTCTACACAACTATCAGTATCCTTCGTTTTCTGCCTAATATAAACCTGGATCATGATATACCTCTAAAACTGCAGGTTGTTTCAAAATGTGTTGGTGGCCATTCATTTTCTAAGATATGCAACTTATGAAATAGAAAATTAACTTGAACAGACATGTACAAATAAACATGCAGGTTTGAGTTGTTTTGCTATTTACAACTGCCATGGTAGCAGTGAAACGAGCGTGGCTCATGTATTCTGCCATAAGAGTACACTCTCAACCTATAAATATAATCGAATACTGCTGTCGGATCATGAAAACTATGCAATACAAAGCAAGCAGGGAGCAGTAATAGAAGTGTGTTGCCTGCTTTCCTGCAGTCTTGCTGTTGAGGAGGGCTTAATGAAGGTATCTGACACACATCAGTGAAAGAACTGAAAGAATACGCAATAATCTGTAGACATACAGCTGGGAGAAAGAGGGAAGAGAGAGAGAGAGAGAGAGAGAGAGAGAAAGAGAGAGAGAGAGAGCATGAGATGGGAGACGTGGGGAACACACTCAACCTCAGATCTGCTGCAATGTCAACAACAAGGAATAACACAATCCATTACTCTGCTTCTGGCTGAGTGGACGGGGAGCTGCTGACACCTTCACCAGTGGAGCGAGACCACGAGCCCTGTGTTCAGTAATGGGAGGTCCAGCCCTCTGCTCTCCACCGGTCAGCCAAGTGTCAACTCAGCATGTGCCTATGTATGGTTTGAGGAGAAGGTGGACGCTGTTTGTGTGTGTGTTTTTCTACATGAGTGGAGCAGAGGTAAAGCTGATGCCGAGCTCTTAATGCTGCAGCCCAAGGAGCCAATGTTCAGTTTAAGATGGAATCAAGAAACTATTTGTAGAAATAAATGTTGGTTTAAGATCATTTTTCTTTTCTTTTCCTTAAATTATGTTTCAGTGGGGATTTTCAATTAATATGATTTAATTTTAGATCCCATTTAATAAGCTACAATGTAAAAAAAAATGTCTCGAAACGGTTCTTGTATCTCCTCCTTGCCCGTTTTACTATTGCAGAACAGTGCTTCAAATATTTATGCTAATTTCTTGTCCCGATTCTTGTCAGCTTTTGACAAGTATCAGGCAACTCTTCAAGATGGAAATGTCTTAATATGTAAAAATGATTCACAAAGATTATTTAGATATTTTGTTTGCTCCAGACTTTCTGTTACACATGTTTGCATTGCAAGTGACAAATTGGGAGTCCTATTTTATCAAACCAGATGTAAGCTAACACACAGTCCAATCACAAAGTTGTGTGGTGATATTAAGTGAGAATAGACTTAATGATTAATATATAAATATTAGGGGTGTAAAAGTAGTGTCATGGCTCACCAAAGTCACCAAAGTCATGGTTCGGTACGTTCCTTGGTTTTAAGGTCATGGTTTGTTTCTTTTAAGGTCCACTAACAGAAACTACTTAACTTTGGTGTAAACAGAAACACGTTTAATGACATTTAAAATTAAACAAAAAAGAAACCTAAGTGCAGTAAATTCTCCAAAAAAAGATTCTTAAATGAATAAAATATGGTACATGGTACAGATAAATCTCCTCTATTAAAGGGCAGTATCTGCACATATATATTGTAAAGGAGGGAAGGATGTTTCATGAGAAAAATAAAGATAATTCACGCAAACTTGTACAAATATTAATCTAATCCACTGTAAAAAAAAAAAATTTAAGTAAAACTTTAATTGTATGTATGCTGAAAAAGATGAAGTAACGCGATTGCCAGGCTATGATATGTTTGGTTAACACAACATTGTTTGAATGAGAACACATGTTCAGATAAAGTATGTATTTAAAGTAGAAACCCTTCAACAATTGATAATAAAAGAGGATTTTTAAAAGAGTTATCTGCAAGACTGCATCGCGCTTCCATCCATTTGTGTAGGGGGCGGGGCTACAGGGAGCACAGGGAGTCTGGCAAACTGCTTTCATCTTATCCCCTTGTCTTTGTCCATTTTCATACTTCGCTGTTCTCCAAAACAGGAGATTTTATTTTAACGATGGAAGAGGGTCTTTAAGCTCTGCTTTTCTCCTTAAAACCGTCGCTACCCTAACGTTTGCTACCCTAAAGGATGCAAGGCAGTTACTGTCCCATGTCGGAACTCGCTATGCTTCTGTTCTGTATCGAACATTCTGTACCGAAAAATCTGAATACGGAAACATGTACCATTACACTCAACTTAACTTTATTTATAAAGCCCTTTGAAACAACCACAGCTAAAACAAAGTGCTGTACATAGATAAACAAAGCAACACAGGGAACTAAAACAATTAACAGGGAAGTAAATAATGAAATAATTGTTTATTGTTTTTAAAACAATTTAAAAACAACAAAAAAATTCTAAAAAGAATAAAACAATTAAAAACAAATAAAACCAATAAATAAAACAAACCATAAAACACTAAAAACAGAAGAAGAATCTCATGCTGGGTTGAAAGCCAAGGAATAAAAATGGGTTTTAAGATGAGTTTTCAAAACAAACAGTGAGGAGGCTTTTCTGATGTGGAGGGTTAGTTCATTCCACAGTTTAGACCTTCTGTTTGGACCTCAGTACCTCCCAGAGCAACACCAGGCAGTAGTGTAGGGGTGGAGAAGCTCAGAGAGATAAGGAGGGGCCCGAATGTTTAAAGATTTAAAAGAATTTTAAAATGTACTCTAAAGTGCAAAGGCAGCCAGTTAGGGAGGCCAGGATGGAGGCTATGTTGTCCCTCTAATGGACTCCAGTTAGAAGGCGGCGTGTGGCTACGTTTGCACCAACTGGAGGCGAGAGAGGACTGGCTAACTCCAAAATAAAGTGCATTACAGTAATCCAGCCAAGATGTAATAAAGGCATGGATTACCGTGCAGGAAAAGTTTTGACCTTAACCAACAGTCTATGTGGAAAAAGCTGGACTTCACTACAGAGCTGATTTGCCGGTCCAATTTAAAATTACTGTCCATAAAGGCCGGTGGGACCAAACACCTTCACCTCAGTTTTTTTGTCATTAAAATGCAAGAAGTTTAGGAGCCAAACCAGGCTACACTCCTAATAAATATGTATATTTGTTTTGCCTATAAATGTCAGAAAATAAATGTGGTAAGATTATATAAAAGACAGTAACTTGAGGCAAAAGGTTCAGTGGTACAAAATTTTAGCTGCAGACATGCCACAGAAATGCCATTTCTGTGAGAGATGTTACAATAATGATGTGGAGTCTCTGTCAGATGAGCTGCTGGAGGTAATGTCAAGGTTTGCATTGCCAAAACAGATAAAAATGCAAATGTGTTCCACGAAAGATCCTTTTAATCTGTTTGGAAACCAGCAGCTTTTTAAACTGCTTAAAAAAAAAAAAAAAAACTGGATTTGGGCTCTTAAAAGAAAATGCGTAACCAAAATCTAAATGACAACTGTGGTTATCACTGCAACCTCAAAAAGAAACACCACAGAAATGTTAAAGTGACTTCATAACCAGAGGTTTATTGCCATCTGGATTTCTTTTTAATTAGCTGATGTGCTGGTTGTTTTCAGACCCAGCGAGAGGTTTTGCCAGCACAGATCAGACACATCTAAATCAAGTTTAGCTCTCTCTGTTGGGAAAATAACAAAGGTGATATTTCCTTGCCTGGAACAATATGGAAACCTTTCATTTTTGAAGCTTTTCCACATGTTAACAGCCTTAATCCACTGTCTTTGGGAGCCAAGACTGTTTGAAGGGCAAAGGGTTTTGGAAAAAGAATGAAAGTAATAAAGGTGCACAAGCTGCAATGATAAATGTCTGAGAAATAAAGTCAACAAATTGTTTCATCTTTTCTTGGATTGAAATTTGTCTCATCTTTTTACCTTTTTGTCTGTAGACACATTCATTTCTGTTGTGCTTTAGGACAAATAAGCTGGAAATAACTTTGACTTCAAATATCTTGTTTTTGAATTTTGATACTGGAAAAAAAAAAAAAAAAGCCGGTGCCTGCTTTCTCAAAGTTGAGTCATTTTTTCCTATTGTATATTGAGATTTTCCAATTCCCCCAAACTCTGTTTAGTCTCTTCGTTGAAAATATGTGCAACATTCTGACTTTACATATAAACTTGAAGTTCCTGTTTTGTTCATGCATACTGTGTAATCTTTTCTCCGTTTCTGAAGTCTGCTATCAATGTGCTTTGTAAAAAAGAAAATGGGGCTTTAAAAAAAGGAGGATACATTAACCCCCTGCACCCAGAGGCCAGGCAAGCAGGGGCAGCACTAGATAGATAGGGCAATAAAGGGTGAAAAGGGGTTTTACAGAATTTGATAGAGTAAAAGAAGAGAGGGAGGCAGCGGGTGCGTCACAATACATCAAAAGCTATAACTCCAGGTGCTGTAGAAACATCTTCCTGAACATATATGCCCCACAACAATCTGTCTTTCAGTTATATGGTATTAAATTTTGGTCTTTTTTTTTCTTTAATTGAATTCCTTTTTTTTTTTTAAAGAAGAAAAAAAAAGAAAACGCAATTTTCTGTTTGGTCTTTCCACTGGTGACAAATAATCCCATATAGAAGAAAGCATGACTACAAAGAGGTGCCAAATAGTGACATAAACTGACTAAAATGATATAAAAAGAGACATATTGGTAAATAAAACTCAAATATGAAAAAAGGGACCACTAAAGAGACTCAAAATTCTTTTTGTTCTAAAGAGACAAAAAAAAGATTTAAAAGATTCAAGCTCAAGTTGCAGAAAAAAACAGACCTATCTGCAGGGTTTGTGGGTTTTTTGTGTCACTCTGGGTGTCATAACCTTCTGGAGGACGAGTGGAAGGTCTTTTACATGTGTGAGCCCAGAGGCTCGTCATTTTCTAATCCTTCCATGCATTAAGTCCCATTTTCCTACCTGGATAACAAGGTCAGGTTTATAATGACAGTGTGCTCTCCCTCTCCCTCTCTGTCTCATTCTCTCAACTCACACTTTTCCTTTCTTCTCTTCTGCCTCCTTCTCCTTGAGTTAGGCCTATTTCCTCTCATCGTGCACCTCAGTATAAATGATGCTGACCCTGGGAAGGACCCTGAGGGATTCAGTCTCTAAACAGCCGTTACAGGCAAGATAAATGGCAAGGCAGCCAGCACCCACCTGGGCACCATATTGTTTCTAACGCTTGAGGTGCTTTTGATTTATTTTACCTTACAAAGGGCGCTTTTAGATGGGTGGCAGCCTGAACTGAGTGGATCTCAGAGTGTTGATATTTGACATGGAGCCGAACACTGGCTGCATCAGTGTTTGTCAAATTTGTTAAAGTGAACTGTTTGTTTTTTTATGTTTGTTTTTTCAAAGAGACCTTAGAGGCTTGACACATGTAGGGTGAAACTCCACAATGTAAGATGCTTTTTTAAATCTACAAAATGTCCGTTTTTGAATATGCAAAATCATAAACTTGACCTGCAACAGATAAAAGCATCATTATGACAGACTTGTATTATTCCACTGCAACTCAAGCAGTTTGAAGTAATTTCATTATAATTTTCTTATCATAATTTATGAATATCAAATTTTGCAACTCTGTCAGCTTCAGTAACTAAAATATTTACAATTCACTGCATGAGGTGTGTCAAGGCATATCTGGGTAACTCAGGGGGATATGAGTGCTAAGACATACATCCTATGCATTTGGATCATACTACCGTATAAGACAAAAGCAGTGCTTCCCTGCAGAGGTACATAAAAGCAGCTTTGTTCATGTAGTGCAGCCCATTTAAGACCTTGTGTAGTGACTTTATGAGGAAAAAATCATTACAAGCCGATACTTTTTTAAAATTTAGTTTGTGCGTGCTATATTACCAAACCTTTGCTCCCACACCATTATGACACAATCCAAAGTTTAGATGAATGATATTTGAGACTAGTGTTGTGTTCTTATCTTTCAACAGGACTGCGTGGTAACCTGCTCCACCCACCTGAACCACCTTCTGTGCTTGGATATCAACAACCAGCAGTCGGCTCTGTAGGGGCTGGGTCACGTAGATGTACTTATCCCTGACGTTGACTGCTGAGGACCACACACAGCGCTGAGGCGACACCCCTTCACCTTTCGGGCACATCTCCTCCTGGGAAGAAACCGACACACAACATATAAGAAGAAGAAGAGCAGTCTTTATGTGGTACTTCGAACTCTCCCTTACATTTCCAATGTTTTATTCATTTGTTTTAGTGCATTTTTGTTTCATTCATAGTCTACAGCTGACATGTGGATGGAAATATATTTAATTTCTTTAAGTAAAATTAATTGTTTATAGACACTTAGGGCATATTCACACCAGGATAGTCCAGGGAACTCAGTTTCATTGGGCAGGGAATGCAGAGGAATGTTGCGCCTTCCTTTGGTTTGGTTTGCTTTCACACTGCACTTTAGTCAAGCAAACTAAACTGCCTGGACAACATCACACAGTTACAACTGCTTGCTAGGAGCAATATTCCCTGAAACAACCAGAGACCAAGGAGAAAGAAAATCCAGCTCATCCATTGGCCAGCATTGGCTTGTTCACCGCAAATAAACAATGGAACAACACAAATTTATGCAGTCTTGGTGTTTCTGTTTTTATTTTGGTGTTAAAACCTACCACAGTTTTCATAAAAAGCTATCAGGAGAGGCAGCGAGCTACACACATCCTATGTCACTTCCCGTTGTTTGGTTAACTGTGGGGTCCGTTTGCTTTCACACTGTAGGCGAGCTGCACCAGGGTCTACTTACAATGGAACTGAGACCCCTGGTTTTCAAACAGACCAGAGTTCACTTCTGTGGTTCACACCAGTATGAATGAGCGTTCACACTACTCCAAACGAATTGTACTATCAGTGGAAGTGGACCAGAGTTTGTTTAAAGTGGACCAAACAATATCAGTGTGAATGTGCCCTTTGTTTACGATTAGTAAAACTAACTTTTTGAATTACTTGAGACTTTTATAACTAATGCTAACCATGAATGCTAAAACCCAACCTTAACTCAAGTGTAAAGTAACCCTTTTGGTCCTCTACCTGCCCTTTGAATTTTTTGTCCGAACTTTTTGATGCCCAGAAAGCCTTTGAACCTCACAAGTACAGAAAAAAAAACAAGACCAAACACACAGAAACTGTGTTTTAAGTGTGTCCACCTCCCCTCTGCCTCACCAAAGTGGAGAAACTGCTGTTTATAGCAAGAACTGGCTAACACATGGCTTATTGAGTTTGTATTGATTTCTAATACAATTACACCCTCCTGTAAAAACCAGATCCCTCAAACAAACAAGCAACTTCTACCATCTAAAGCCCCTTGCTCCTCGAGATGGATGTTCTCTAGGGGATTAAAAACCCCAAGGTCTGATGTATAGACTTATGCACTCTATTGTTGCGAGCTGTTGACTAATGGACATGAGTAATCCCATTACATTTAGTGAGGTGAGGAGTTGCTTTGTGACATCAGGAAGGAGGAGGAGGACAGATGGGTTTGATTTCGTTGGCAATCCCTCCACGCTGCCGTGGACTGGAATGAATATAGTATTGATTTGGCTGAACAAATAAAATCATGAAGATGGTCAAGGTTGGAAGATTTTCTCACTGTGATTAATGAGCTGCAACTTGCAGAGCTTTGCATTGTGATGCAGCAGTCTAAGTAACACATTTGACTACCTGTCAGACTGTTAGTGCTGTTGCACATGAGATGAGTGCATGGCATGTTCACCCAAACCTTATTTTTATTTCTCTTTTTTTAACAACCTTTTTTGGTGCTGAATCCAATCCTGCATCAAATCAGCATGTACTTACATATGTAGCAACAATCCTCTCTGTCCGCTTCATGTGTTTCCGTATTTCGCATTCACTGGGCTGAAGAACAGTGATGCCCTCATCAGAAAATACATAGAACATGTTTCCCACGCTCAGCCCTAAACAACAAGACAAGAAGGAGAGACAGTGTTGACAAAAAAACTTGCTTGAAAGGGAGCAAATACAAATTGAAACCTGCAATAAATCCCACTCCTGTCGTATGTGACATTCGTGATGGACATTTCAATTTCAATTCCTGCCAGAGGGGACACAACCAGACACCCGTTAGCATGCGTTCATGTTAGCGGGGCTGGATGGTGAGCGGCTTCCAGGCGCTCTGACAAGGCCTACAAAGGACCCTGTCAACAACATGTCCACAGCCTACTGTAACAACAGGCATCAAATTAACGCCACTGTCTGTTTGGCCCGTCTGATTGGTGTAAACGGCTGATGTGACTTGACTGAACGCGCCACATGAGCAGAGATAAGCACATGCTCACACTTGTGGTTTAGCGTACAACAAGCACAGACAATAACTGTGTGAGTGATTGATCTGTTGGGGTGTTGAGTCTATATTTGCAGTAAGATGTTTTCAGATATTGTCAGCAGTCTGAAGCTCACACTCAGGTAAGAATGCTAAATATACACCCGTAGAGTGACTAACAATACACTGACAAATGCATGCATACACACGCAGGATCAAGCACCTCTATACACTCACATTTAATTAGCTATAATTGTTTCCAAAGGCTTGTAAACACTAACAAATAATCAAAATTTTTACATTATATCTTAACTGCTTTGGCTCATTAAGCTCTGATGTATAAAAAAACAGATTACATTCCTATTGGCCTCTAAAACAAAATGGTTTTTACAGTGCAGTAGTAAAACTTTTCTGTGGTAATAATATTTACAGCATGAAGAAAGGATGCATTTGTTGACTGCTGAAAACCACAAAGCTGTTTTTTCTCCCCGCACTGCCTCTAAAATGGATCTGTTCTATTATTTGCAAAATACATATTGTCCCTGTTTATGTGCGACTGTTTCCCCCCCTTTGGTGAACAAAAACTGATTAGAAAGCACAAAACTTCTCGAGGATGCAAGGGAGGAGGTCAAGACTTAAAGACAAGCTGCAGGAGAGAAAACAACTCTGTGGTTCGTGAGGACAACAAAGCTAACAACTTAAGAAGTGGTACAGTTAATATCGGCTGCAGGCTCTGAAGGCTACAAAACATGCTCGCTACTCTTTCATATTCAAAAGAACACAAACACATATTCATGACGGTAATGTTTTACCTTCCTCTCTCCAAAGAATGTTTGCAACTGCAGAATCAGCCGTGGAGCAGAACAGCGGGGGGAGAAAAAGATGGGCGGGAGGAAGAAACACATGAATTAATCTCAAATATATTTCAGCTACAAATATTCCTCACTGGTGTTGACATTGGCAGACTTCGCTCTTCTCAAGGTAAGACAAGGGATTGTTTTTTATTTCACTTTAATTAAATACCTAATCACTTCTTTTGAGGATGTAATAATTATTTCCTTGATATAAGGTCAGATATCAGAGAAATCTAGAAATGGATGATTTGATTCCTTGATTTTTTTCTGTTTCAGGGAGATGGCGAAAAACAGGGGTGTGAGTCCACACTATTAATTATGTAATAAGAAAACAAATTATGATCTTAATATCTTGAATAAAGGCAACTAAACTTTTTCTAAAGTCCTTCTGAGTTTCTCAGATATATCCTACAGAATGCTTTCCAAACACCACATTTTGGTTCATCTAAAGGACAAGACACTTAAACACAGGCTGAGTGGTGTCATGTACACAGTGCAGTGCAGCAAGGAGTGTTCAGACCTTCATAGCAGAAACCAAACAACCACTTTATAAATGCAAGGCACAACATAGGTTGTCATGAGTCAAAATTCAACTGTCCTTTGAGAACAGCTGTGTCCATATTCTGGGAATAGAAAATGGATGGTTTGAGAGAAGCGTCCAAATATGTTAAACTTGGAAAAACATCTCTGAACAGAGGAGGTGGCCTCAGCCTTCCAGCACCTACAATGCAGCTTTGACTCGCTCTCCAAGGAGGTTTTGCAATAATTTACACTCAGGACCTTTCAACCTAAACAGTTTTGGTCAGGCAAGTGAACAACTCGCAGGAGACATTTGCTTGAATGACGATACCCCACTGACAATAGTAAGTGACATGTGTGACCTTAATGATCCTCAACGTGTGAATGTTCCCTTTACACTTAGAAGCTGTAACTCCCTACAGACTAATTAGAAAAGAAGAAGCGTTTCCAATATCTTCAAGAACCAAGAAATAGAAGTCCATAAGCTATTCCTGACGCCTTCTTCCACCTCTTCAGGGAGGCGTTTTCTTCCACAACATAAAAAAAATGAAAGAAGTTATTAAATCTCTGTGTTTTATTTAGAATTTTGCAACAATTTTCAGTGGTTTTTCTTCAAAATAGACACAAGTCTTCAGAAAAACCGTATTCTAAATATTTTTGTTGGCCTGCATTTAAAGCATAGGTTGACTTTTCCTTAGCCTTGAAAATTAAATCACATCTGAATAAGAGCATTCAAAGAGCATTTCTTTATTTGTCACTTGGTGTTGAAGGTGACAAATATAGTTAGTGCACAGGCTGCATTATGTGAGCTATCAGGTTTGAATTATTGAGATGAGTCCAGAATCTAACTTCATCTGTGGTCACCTCCACAGCTCCGATGGAGTTTAGAAATGCATATTTATGTAAATAAGGCTCCAAACGCCACAGTGGATGTCGAAGGTTAAAACCAAAAAGTCAAGATTAATGAACTGTCGGTGGAAGCCCACAACAGCTCTGCAGGAAGAATATTAAATTATTTCTAAAGCTTTAAGTGTTACTAATAACTAAGTGGCATCAATAAGTGTCAAATGGAAGTACCTTGACCGTGTGGCTAAACAGGAGCAAAAGTGGCCTCCACCTGGATGATGACCCAGAACTCACAGTAGCTCTTCAACAGTCAAACCTTGATGGCAGAACATTTAGATCGGGGCTATTCAATTGGGTCCTACAAGGGTCACAATCCAGCAGCTTTTCCATGTATTCCAGTTCCAACACACCTGACTCAAATGAATGAATCATTGTGCAGAACTTGATAGGCTGTTGGATCCAATTCAATCTGATTCAGGAGTGTTGAAGCAGGAATACAATGAAAACCTGCTGAATTACAGCCCTCGTAGTACCCAATTGAGTAGCTCTGATTTAGACCGAAGTAATTCCGGATGGACGACATGTGACATCCTGTTTGCAGTTTGTCACATGATTGAGTGGCACAGTCAAAGTTGAGCTTCAACCCCATAAAGCTTCTACTTTTAAGATAAGCAGTTCAAAAGTAACTACTTTTCATAAGATTTGATGGAGATCTCCTCAGGAAGATGGATTAAATAAGTCCAAATTCAAAGTGTGCAAAGATTAATAGATTTAATCAAAAAAGTTAGGATTGATACACACAGACACCTCTGGAGTTCAAAGAATATATTATAAGGATTTACATTTTTTTATAAGGATTTAAATTTTCTTTTCTTTTGTGAAGGGGTTGCACGGTGATGTGGTGGTTAGCACCGCAGCCTCACAGCAAGAAGGTCACTGGTTCAAGCCCTGGGCCGAGTTTAAGCCAGAGGGGGTTGCTGGTTCGGGCTGGGGAGGGGTTTGAAACAGTGGCCTTTCTGTGTGGAGTTTGAATGTACTCCCCGTGTATGCGTGGGTTCTCACTGGGTACTCCAGGTTCCTCCACTGTCCAAAGACATGCATGATAGGTTAATTGGTCACTCTAAATTCTCCCTAGAAGTGAGTGTGTGCGTGAATAGTTGTCTGTCTCTTTGTGTTGGCCCTGTGATGGACTGACGACCTGTCCAGGGTGTACCCTGCCTCTCGCCTGATAATTGCTGGGATAGCCCCCAGCCCACTGGCGACCCTGAATTGGATTAAGCGGTACAGGAAATGAATGAATTCATTTGTGAAGATGTAGTTTGACCTTAAATAATGAAGCAGGAGTTGTATACTGTGATCTCAATATCATTACAAAAGAAACCAGGCTTTAAAAAGTGGCTTTTTAGCTGTTTGTCTAATTATCAATGCCCGCCTGAGCTGTTTATTTTTCCTTCATTTTTCTGACATCTGAGGGCAGAAAGAATCAATTCACTGTTACTTGACATAAAGTGTTTTATTTCTGTATTTATTGTTTTGTGCTCATTGGCTTTAGTGCTCACCAGATTAAAAATGCAGAAGAACTATGGATCATTTTCAAAAGCTCATCTACACAGGAGGCATTTCAGCTGCATTTTTCAGTCATCGGTCTCATTCATGCATGTCGCTGAACAAGTAGCATTATTTCTGAATCAATGCAACTGTAACTGATTACAAATGAATCACAACATGCATGTGTTGAGAGAAATTGGAGCATTTTCAGTGTTTAAGTTTAGATATTCAGATTTCTACATGATTAAACACAATGATTTTATTTTGGACCAATAGAGAAAATCTGAAGAGAATTTTCTTCAGACATTGATGCAGGACTGAAGCTGCCATTGCTGCTTTGCTTCATCAACTTTTATATTTGCAGCCATTAAGATTTATGTCAGAATGCAAAATCATAACATATTTCTGGAGAAATCTCTCACACAGATATGAGAATGAATTGTGCTTTGTACAGAAAAATGTGACATGGTAAGTGCTTACGGGTCTTTTTGGCTGAATCTTCAACAAAGAGAGAGGAGATGTCCTCGTCCACTCCCACCTCATTCTTGGCGATGCAGGTGTAGGCCCCAGTGTCCTCGTACCGCACGCTGCCGATAAACAACTCACTACCATTCGCTACAAAGACAGGAGACATGGAAAAGACACATGGCATCTCAATGAACTATTTGAATATTTTATACCGTGCAGTCATGTGCAGAAGAAAAATATAAAAGTAAAAAACTGTTTGTCTTTTTTAATTGAGTCTGGCTATTGAAGGAAGTTATCAGACTGAGACCCTCCAAATCTTTGGACCAGATCAACAGAAAATTTAGATAAGTTGGAATGTAATATACATGTATATAGACAAACGTATCTCTGTCAAAACGTAAGGAAATGTGTGTTTAGGTGATTATTTCTCCCATTTAATAATAGGCTACCAATTGGTATTATGCATTGTTGGAAAGCCTGATTAGCCACGTTTATCAAGATGTCAAATTTATAAGGATGGTGCTTCTGATGAATGAGTAACAAGGCTTAAAGTGTGGATACCCCCCCCCTTCAAAATGTGTCAAAATCCACTGCAATATTCTCCTTTGGTTCACTTTTGCTTTGAGTTGCTTGGTGGATTGGATGATTGCACTCTCCTGCAACAATAAGGACAAAACAACACATATTGGCCATTTTTACACTTCATTCATTTTGCACTGTCAGCATAGTTGTGCTGGTCACACTAGCACTTACAGCTCACCCAAGCTGATCCAACAAGTGTTCAACTGGGTTAAAGTCTGGACTCGTAATAGGGATTTGGAGAAGATGGAATGGCCTAATTCAGGAGGTAGTCTGTTATAAATCTGGGTCTGGTGGAAAGAGTTACGACCAGATTCTGGATGTATGGGATCATCACTGGCTCCAAAATCTCATTCTGATATCTCTGTTTATCCATTAAGTGCCAGTCATACATCTGTGATTGGCACACACCTGGCAGCACTTGAATGTCAAGAGTATAAATATAAACAGTAGACTATTACAGGGGATTTTAGTACATTTTTAGATAGATAGATAGATAGATAGATAGATAGATAGATAGATAGATAGATAGATAGATAGATAGATAGA
>JBBBVU010000016.1:17772819-17791711 GCA_037177055.1 Atherinosoma microstoma
AGATAGATAGATAGATAGATAGATAGATAGATAGATAGATAGATAGATAGATAGATAGATAGATAGATAGATAGTAAGACAAACAATCACACCTATAAATAAAAACTGGGAAAAGTTACTAACAATAGTAATAAAGAGCACAGATAAAAACAGTTCAGTTCAGACATCTGTTGACCAGCCTGATGGCAGAAGGGACGAATGACCTTTTAAACCGTTCGGTTCTACAGGGCAGTGAGAGGAACCTGTTGCTACGGTTACTCCGCTGATCTGCCACTATATCATGCAGACATAGTTATGCCTCATTGTAAAGATGACTAATCAGGATTTCCAACAATGTATTATACAACACCGATTGGTATTAAAGGGAATAAATAATGTCACTAACACAAATGTCATTACTTGCTATCATACTCTAGGACAGAGATCCCCAACTAGCCTCTTGGGTATGGTCCTGCAGGTTTTAGATATTTCCCTGCTGCTACATACCTGATTCAAATGACACGGGAGTGTAGCATGCTGTTTTTGTCTGTTCTGTAGTTGCTGTTCTTTTTTTCCTGTTTTATTTTGTAGCATTATCCCTTTCTGCATTAATTTCCTGTTTACCACATCTGTTCTTCATTTGATTGTCATGCCTCTTCCACATTCACTTTTTTCCCCTAATTACTGACACAGTTTGTGACTTTGGAGTGTTGATAGCCTTAGATCTGACTTTCAGCAGCCACATTAAGCTGACACCAAGACAGCTTTTTACCAACTTAGAAAAATCAACAGAATTAAAAGTTTTGTCTCCCAAAAAGACCAAAAGAAACTCATCCATGTGTTCATCTCAATTAGACTAGAATATGGTAACAATCTATTAATAGGATTCCAAAAAATAGCATTAAACAGTTGCAGCTCATCCAGAACGCTGCTGCTAAGCCAGGACAAGGAAATCTGAACATATCACACCAGTTTTAGAATCTTTTTACTGGTTTCCAGTCAGTCACAGAATATATTTTAAAGCCCAACTAATAGTGGATGAATCCCAGAATGGTTTAGGCCCAGAATACATCTGTGATATGTTCAGAGAATATAAACCTATAAGAAAGCTTAGATCCAAAGACTCAGGTCAGCTAGTCCAGACCAGAGTCCAGAGTCCAGACCAGAGTCCAGACTAAACATGGAGAAGCAGCTTTTAGCTGAGCAAACACGTGAAACAAACAGCCAGTACAGACCAAACTTTCACCAAACCTAGACATTTTTAAACCGGTTTAAAAACATTTCTTTTCTCATGTGCCTGAAATCTGCATGGTATCTTATATTTCAACCAGAATGTCGCTTGCTTTTAAATTGTTTTCATTTTGTTATTTTACATGACTGTAAGATGATTTATTTGATGAATTCTACACACCTTTTTAATCATGTCTTTATGATTTTTTTCTCTCTTTATATTCTTTTTAATGCTGTAATGCTTTTAATGTTTTATGTAAAGCACTTGGAATTGTCTTGTACATGAAATGTGCTAATAAACTTGCCTTGCCTTAGTGCATATACACCCTTTGGTTTCCTTTGGTCATTACCATATCCTGATCATCCCTATTAATTTCCATTGTCTTCACAGTCCTGGTTTTTCCTTGTGTTCTCCCTAGTCCATTATTTTGTTTTTTGGTAATCTTTGTATTTGTATCAAGCTATGTCAGCACCTTTGGTTATTTTACTGCCTGATCCTGCATTTGGGTCCTGCCTCCACATCCACTACCACATAGTAACACATTTTGTGCAAGGTTTATTTAAAATCTGTCAGGCCTTGCTGTGAAATAATTAAGCTCTTGTGGTAGATTGTGGAATTGAGCCACAAATACTAAAAAAAAAAACTTAATATGGACCCAAACTGCCTCCTAAAGGTGCCAAGGAATGGATGTTACAATCACCTGATACAACAACAATATACACAGCTGGGTGTTGGGCAAGGTCAGCAACATCTTACATAAAAAATCTAAAACAAAACAAAAACATCTTACTTATAGCCTTTTTACAGCTAGCAGGGCTCTCCACTGCAGACAGAACAATGTTCACCTATAATCTAAAATCTGTAAATTCATCTCCTGCTGTAGTCTGATTCGATGGGAGGAAATTACATGCACCAACATGCACACACAGCTAAACTGATGCAGCATAGTGGAGGCTAAATACAGCATAAAAGAAGGAATGAGACTTTTTTTGCATCTTACAGAGCCAATAACTTAGCACAATATAATAGGCTACTTATTTTTAGTTCTTCCTTAAATCTGAATACAGCAAAACCTGAAATGAAGTAAATGGATGTGCTACTTTTTAAACTGCTTCTATCATTGTCCAAGCAACTTTTAAAGAAATAACTTGAGGGGTTCAAACTTAGTGTCTGAATAAAAGGGAACACAAATAAAGTGATCCTGACAAATGATAATCAAAGTAAGTTACAGTTCTATTTGGTTAAGATACAATTCTGCATTTTTTCCTTAAGCTGCTTTGGCTTTGGAGACAGGTGATGCTGATTGTACTGAAACTCAACGATCACCATCAAAGGCGAGCTCTCAGAAGTTTAGAGTAGCTTCCAGATGAGTGATGTACTATACAGCTGCACTCTGATCCTTTTTGTAGTACTACATAGATCCCATAATGTGTATGAGCCACAGCGGAGCTCTCACAAGTCATGTTGTGTAAGAAAAACATTAAAGACAGCTTTAATTCTCATCCTTTTCTGATGAAAGACATGATGGAAACAAAGAACCTCTGTAACATCTGATATGCACAATATCCTCTCCTTAGTCTCTTTCAAGTTACATTCCTTCTTCTTTTATTTTCTCCCTTTTCCAACCAAAATTGCATTTGATTCTACCTTTTGAATACTAGAGTATTTGCAGTTTTATATTTCTGCAGAACACAGAAATTTGCAAACAGCTGTAAAGTCCTCGCAAGCTGTGTTCAGTTTGCACATTAAAAAGACCTCAAACTTCTCATTATAACCCACTGAGTAGTAAAATCCCCTTACAGATGTTGTGTTTTAAAAAGAAAGGTTTAATATTTTAGGTTTTCATTTCATACTTTGAAGCTTTTTTTAAAAACCGCACCTCCCTTTTCATTTTTCTTCCCTTGTCCCAGTGCATCACTTTTAGACAGTGTTTCGCTGTACAGCTAGCAACTGGACATCAACAACCTGGCTGTTTTGAGTACGCCCTGTGACTGGTAAAGCAAAAAACCCAAGAAGAAATTATCAGAGGAAAAAAGGAGAAAGGAACACAGCAAGCAATAAGACAAACGTCAACATCAGACTATCTTTTACTCCCTGGAGAGGCTTCAGAAAAGAGACAGAATTTAGCCACAGAGCCAGAGCTTTGTTAGGGGGCACTTCAGTGAGAAAATCTGCCAAAGTTCAGTACTGCAACTTTAAATGTGCTACCTAATGGTCTTTAATTCCCACTGTACTAAATAAGCTATGATAATAATTTGCTTTTATTCATTTTAAATGCTTAAGAACAGAAAACTGTCTGCTTGGGCTCTACCAGTATTTGTATGACTACAGTTTGGGGACAGACCCAGACTAAAAATTACTAAATGATTAAACTCAAATGCTTGATGTGTAATCACCATTTACCCCCCCCAGGATATGATTGTATCTAAAATACCAGTAAGTATACTCACATAATGATATTCTGCAATATGTATTGAATAAAAACAGTCTGAGTTGGATTTGATCTGTTTTAAAGCAAACTAAACAACGTGGTATATCAAGCAGAGATCTCCAGCAGGCTGAAGTGGTTTCAGCACAATGGACAGCTCCACATGGCCTCATTCACTCAGCTTCATAAATTCATTTTTATTGCTCAACTGTGGCTAACAATCACTCCCACTATTGACTGTTAGTCCTCTATGTTATTCACACTGCAGATTTAAAGACTAAAACTTAAATAATATTATTTACCTGTGTGAGACATGTGTACATTAGATCATGAAGTACATCTCTGTGTTTTAATCCCTTTTGTGGTTGGAAAAAGCAAAAATCTGCACTACTTTATCTGCTTCTCACCAAATACTTTTCACTCTCCTGAAGTTTTCAGTGAAGTAAAGTACAATTTGTTTGTACTTTAGGATGGTAAGGACTTCTCGCCCTTACCATTCGTCACATTAGTCCGTAAATTTAAAACTGTAGCAGTGTTTATGTGTAGGTGAACCTTACAGGACCCCCCTTGGTTGAGTGTCTAAGGGTTGATAACAAGCTATTAGCATAGGGAACGACCCATACTCTGTCAATAAACTCTCTTTTAATGAGAGCGGGGCCATAAAATGGAAAGTGGTGCTCCATTCTGCTCCTTCCCTGTAATAGAATGCATTTTTATCAAAAACAAAACAAAAACAGAAATATATCCTAAGTCGGATAAGTAGCTGCTATTGTTTACCATGCACAATAGTTAGCACTTTTCTATCTGTCTTCTCATTTACTTTGCAGAACAAGTATGTTTACATTGTCTGTGGAGCAAATGAATACGGCTGAAGAGGGTGACTGCAATCTCCATTTCATCATCCTTGTATGGAAATGGAAATCAATGCAAAGCACACGGCAATATTGCTGCAATAAAGAGTGTTTGTCAATACTTTGATAGAGACTCCGCTTTGTTTCATTGCTACAAGTCATTTTGGTCTCTTGGTTAATAAAAGATACGTGCACTCCTGCTGGTACATGTAACACTTCACTGATTAGAAACCCTGCATCCGAGAGGTGTGACTATGTATCTGTTTAGAAAAGAAATCTTTCTAAAACTCCACACCTATGAGAGAGAGCTGTTTGGAGGAACTGGGCTGCAGATCCATGCCATTCTTCAGCCAGAGGAGTTTGGGATTTGGGATGCCGTCGGCATGGCAGTGGAGGCTGGCAGAAACACCGGGCTCCTGGGCCTGCGTCTCTGGGTAGACCAGGATCACTGGAGGGACTGGACACATAAACACAAAAGCAGGGAGAGAGGAGAGGGACAAGTGAAAACATAATTATGCAGTGTTTCATGGTAGACTGTAACTCCAGAGGGGATCTAACACAAACACCCACACATGCAGTGGGCAGAGGGGAATTTGTCTCACCCCAGAATGGAATATATTCACAAATAACAGGGATCCAAGGGCTCTGGGGCTGTTTTATTGCAGCTCTAGTCCTGCATGAAATAGATGCTGGACGTATCTGCCACTTACCGCCTCCTCTGGGGAGAGGACTGTGAATGAATGCAGAGGAATTGAGGGAAAATGAAATATGAGGTAATAGTTTACATGAACAGGTAAGATGTAGTTTATGGATTTTGATGCTGGGATTCTCAAACTTGGAACAGCTGCCACATCCTGATGGACTCTCTTTATGTCCTTGCTCCTTAATTACGATAAAATATTGTATTTTTGCTCATTACATCTGTCGTTTGTTTTTTCTCTCTCTAGATTTTCTTTGTTTTCTTTCTGTGACTGGTTTAAGGTTGACTTTAATTCATTAACAGTAATTAGTAGAGGAAAGTCAAGTATGGAGTACTGTTCATAATGATTGTTGCACCTCTATTTTTTTTATTTTGTCTCAAAGTAGCCTGACTTTTTTTTATTCTTTCTCTTTTTTGTAATCTTACAAGATTACAAAAAAAATCTTTTAAAGATTTTTTAAAGAAGAACTTTTGGTCATGAGCAAAAGTTCTTCTGGCTTTCTGAAAATTTCCTGAAGTTTTTCTTTGGACATTGGGCTGCTTTTTGTTTTACTCATGTTCAGTCGAGTCTTTGTATCTGTCCATTTTCAGAGGAATTTGCTTTTTTAAACAGAGCCATTAAAGCATAAACAAGCACTAAAGTCAAGAGATGGACCAGGGTTGTGTCTACATATAACAGACAACTTGGCAAAGTACCAATTTAAATTGGTATCTGTACACTTTGTTACTAGCAGCCTGTTGCAAAAACACATAATTTAATCCCATTTCTTTTGTTGCATCCATGAAAAATACCAAATATACCAGTTTGATGGGCACTAAATAGTATTTTTTGCACCAACAAGAGCGATTATCTAAAAACTTGTCATATGTCAGCGTGTAGTGCAGTGTGCTCTTAAATAATTTGAAAACTAGACAAGCAGAGGGACCAAAGAAGTGGCAGGTGCAAAAAGCTATTTGTAGCTTATGAACAGTACTGTGTGGGAGAGTGATGTCCTTAAGAAAAAGAAAAAAAACTCCAACAAAGACCTGACACAGGACCAGAGTCCTGTTTACTGAAGCCTCATCAGAAGTGGTCTCTGTGGAATGATGGTTGTCAAGAAGCCTTTGTTAAGGAAGGAAAATGGGAGAGAAAGGGCTGAGGTATGCCACATGTCACAAGAACTAGACAGAAAAATCTGTGGAAAGAGATCTTATGGAGTGATGATTCCTCCCCAGAGCAAGGACCTCAATGTTATTGAGGCAGTGTGAGATCATCATGACCGAGAACAGAACAAAATGCAACAAAAATCCAAAGAAAAGCTTTGAAATGTCTTTCAAGAAGCCTGGAGAACTATTCCTGAAGACTACTTACTAGAAAACTTGTCGACAAGAGTTCAGGCTGCGTTGAAGAATAAAGGTACTGCTATCAGTTATTTTCTGGTATTACCTTATTCTTCCATTAATAGTTGCACATATTTCAATAAGTGGCTCCATCTGTTTTCTATTTTTCTGGCAGAACTAGCAAAAAAGAGGGATGACTAAAGACTTTTTGTTAAGTCAAGCATTTTATTTTCCTTTCTGCCTCACTTCAAATTTTTGCTTCACTTTCTGAGGGACATTTAGTTTTTTTACCCACTATATTAACAGTATCTACCAGCCATTATTACTTTGGTTACTTCAACAAGCAAGCACGATGCATTTCAAAAGAAAAAGCCGTGATTCAAAGCAGTGATTTGAGACTTTTTTTCTTAACTTGTTCATCATTGCAGTTTAAACTTCTTCTGTTCCTGTTTAAATATGCTTTATAACTATATATACCTCAAAATAATGCATCAACATATGGAGTTAAAAACAAACAAAAACAAAAAGACATTTTTTCCTCATCAAACATACACACACAGGGAAACAAAGTGCAGCACTTGATGAATTCTAGTGCCTCTCTGCGCAAACACACTGTATGAGCAGCTGTTCTGTTCTACAATCAAAAACTCTTTCTTCCGTAAGTTCTTTATGTGTTTACTTTGTATTGCTGACTCATTTTTGAACAGCACTAAAACTCCCTAGGGTGCTACAACACCACAGACAAGAGTACTGTATTGTAACTATGGGAACTTATGCTATGCTGAAGCTGCAGCATTGTCATTCCACTCAGAACAGCATAGAAAGATGCTACTGCTTTAATAGCACACTGGGATGCAAACCGCCCACTTAGTATAATGTGGCCCTTAGCTCCACTTCATTCCACCCTTATCTCACTTCGTCCCACCTCTTTTGAAATACCTTCAATACCAAAAACAAACATTTGGTAATTGGCCTCTACTGATAACTTGCCCTCTTCCTGTCTGCATGACTTCCTTCACATCACTCCTGTTCCTTTAAAATTCAGCTTTATTTCTTATCAGTTGATAGCAGCAAAAAAACCCCAGACAAATACACCTTGATTGAAAGACACTAAATCATTCTTTTATTTGTTATGTTAAAAGTGTTGATGTCATAAAAACTCTTCCTCCCTGGATTTTTTGTGATAAGATGGAAGTGAGAACTCTTAAGTCTGATGGAAGCAGAAATAAGTGAGTCAGTGTGGATGATTGGTATATCAGTACTGGAGAGTGTCTGTGTATGTTTAAGCTTAAGTAGAGGCAGTGTTTATCACCTCCACTGAATCAACAGAATATGCTGCATGCAGTCACATTTAATTTTTAGCTTATGATGATGCTGTTTGTTATGGCAACCAGAGACTTTTATGCTGTGACAGCTATGTATAAACATTGCTGCTTATTTGATACTTTTTTATGGGAAACTAATCCTTTTGAAAAGCATCTCTGCAGACAACATTTCCTTCACAATTACATGTTAAAGGAAGATCAACATGACTTTGAAAACTGCAAACTAAACTGTCCTCCTTCTCTCAGAAGAAAACTAGAAGAATCTCAGTCCAAATCAGAGGCAAATATGAAGGTGAAACCAATTCAAAGCCCCTCAAGCAGCTCATATATTTCTCTAGACCAAATATTTGAACTTTTGTCTCAACCCTTTTTTTTTTTGTGGGAAGCATTTTAGTTGAAAAAAAAATAAAGCTTTCAATAAGCAAGATCTGTTCTATTTCCCCTGCTTTTATCCTCGATCATATTGGTATTTCTCCCACTACTCTCTTGATCATGATTAATTCTGATGTCTCTACTCAGGCCAGATGATGGGAAATATTTCCATTTCTCTTCATGCTTATATCTTTCTATACAAAACAAGACTGTTTACAGGCTACATTATTCCACATTATCATCCCATAGCTTAATTTAAATTCAACAACTAGCCTCTTACTTAAATCAAACTGGATCATGTAGCTCTAGCTTAGTCCGTGCTATGTTACTTGGATATGACATACTCTCTTGATCCTTCTTTTTAGTTATTTTTCAGCTCTAATGTAAAAATCTTGATTAAGGAGGGATATAGCCTCCAGCTGCTGTACAAAAAATGCCAAAGTGACTGGGGCTTATATAGCGCTTTTCTAGTCATGTTGACCACTCAAAGCGCTTTGACACCACATGTCACATTCACACTCATACAGCACTTATATTGTAACATGGCTTTTAACCTACACACAAATTCATACCCGATAGGCACATCAGGTGGTTACGTGGGGTTCAGTGTCTTGCACAAGGACACTTCATCATGGAATCAATCCACCAACATTGTAGTTGGTTGCTCTTCCACCTGAGCTACAACCAGTCATTGTATAATACAATATAACGGCCGCCCCGATACAGAATATAGCCATAGCCAGGTCCTTAATGTCTTAATTTGACTCTTTCATGGCACCATATTCAGCTCCTCCTGATCTAAACATTTAGTGTAAAGAATTGATCCTCGTGTTCATCGTGTTAGATTGAGCTAAATCAAATTTGTTTTCCCTTAGACTGTTTTTTAAGCAAAAGGTTGCATCTTTACCAGACCTGTCACTGGCCCTGCTCATCACAATAAGCATGACAAGCGATAAAAAAAAAAAAAAATGAAAATGTGACTGAGGAACCAAAGAGTATCACAAAAAAAAGTAAATCATTTTTAATACTCTTCCACTGTAAGTAAGAAACGAGCCACTACTGACCATTCACCTGGAGCACATGTGTCTGATAGAGGTCTTCATAGCCGTAGGCATGGCAACTGTAGTTCCCCATATGGATTGTTGTCACCTTGGTTATGTACAGGGAGCCATCGTCCCCAAAGTCCTGTAATACAGAGAAGAGATGGAAGAGGAGCATTATGTAAAGAAAGAATAGGGGAGAAGACGAAGAGGGAAAGAAGAACAGGAGGTGTAGGAGTGGGAATAGTGGTGAAGGATGTGGTGCAGCAAGCATCCACAGGGAACAAGCGTAAAATGGAGGTAGCTTGATAGAATACATAACAATGCTCGGAGAGCAGAGAGGAGGCACACAACAGCAGGGAATGATGGGATGAGACAGGAGAGAAAAAGAGTGATGGGAAAAGGAAGAGAGACCATGAATCAACGGTTTCCCCGTTGAGCTGAGGCAGGCATTGGGGAATTTGATCCTCCTCTCTCCCCTCACCACGCTGCCTCAGCCTGATAAATGGCAAGGGTTAAAAATATAAAGCCCATTAGGTTGATGAATGGAGCGGGTTGTTGTTGGTGCAGCATGCAGCAATCATCGGGGGGGTTCCAGCCACAGCTTAGGGTGGATTAAGGCATTAAATAGTTGCTGTCCCACCAAGTGGCAGAGCTCAAGTCCTGATGCAGCTTTGTCATGACATTTAAACCACAAATACAGCAGCTTTATTTCCTGAAGGCTCTAAAAATGAATGTGACCTGACAGGGAGTTGCTTTGTGACAGGAAGCATGTGAAAAGATTCTTTTGTAAGATAGATAGGCGAGTTTAGGCAGTCAAAGTTCAGAATTTATGATTACGACTAGGCCGACAAGGACAATTAAAAACAGCTGGGTCATTTGGACTATGTGGCGTACTGAAATGTGAAAGCTACAAGTAAAACATGAGATTGCACTGACTCTGTGTGCAAGCGTGACTCTAATGAAACCTGGCAGAAGCCGTGATTGTTAATAATCATGTTCATCTGCTCAGATTAACTGGCAATTGCAATGATATGAGTGATTTTAGAGAGACAAAACTAAAGAAAAAAAGGGGGGGAGGTAGAGTTTGGCCTAAAATACAATTTTCAGAGCATTTCCTAATTTGCGAAAGTTCCGATGATCCATGAACACTCATTAATACGAAAATATTGTATGTGGTTGCATATTTCCAAATAAGAGCTAACAATTTATGCATGAAACTTCATCAATTAGTCCTGCTTTTAAGGTGGCAAATGAAAACAATGCCACACATAAAGCTTTTTTCAAAAGCAATAATCTCTGCTTTTATGATATTACACAGAATTGTACTTATAGAATAAACATGTGTTTTCATTTTCACACATGTAATAGGTTTGAGCAGCGATGACTTATTTTTTTGGTCAAAGTAAGCTTTATTCTCAAATATGTTTTCCATCTCAGTCGACTGCAGCGAAATTATTTGTCATAAATTATACAGCTATGTTGTCTTCTTGTAATTTCACTTTATAATTGTACGCCTTCATATACACTTCGCACAAAAAACTAAAAGAATTTGTGTTTGGTTTATTATCTCTTTTCTGAAACAACACTTCTTGGCAACAAATCTCCTCATGAAGCCTGTTTATTTATCTTTTATTTAAATTATGCCACATTTGTACAGAAAATTGACTTGTGGGATGAACAACAGAGTTGAGGATGTTGGTTTCACACATAAAAAACCTTGCCAAAATCTTTGTCAATGCCAAACAGCTTATTTTTCTTTTGACTCTTGTTTGTTGTTGTTTATTGGATTTTATGCTGTATATGGTTCTCCCATATACTACAGAGACCCTCATTTGTTAAATGGATAAACTGATAAGTTGCCAATACATCTTGTTTCTTCAGACTTAAATCATCCAATCTAATAAATAACACCAAATAAGAGTCAATAGTAGAATGAGCTGTTTGGCATTGGTCGAAAAGATTTGGCAAGTATTTCACAGACACAAACCACATATTAACTTCGCCGTTAATCCCACAAATCCATTTTGCCTACAAATGTGGCACCATTTAAAGGGGAAATAAACAGATTTTCTAACGGTTTAAGATTTATTGCCAAAAAGCATTTCTACATCAAAAACATAATCCATCAAACACTGATTTCCTTACCTCCATGTATATAATATAGATACAGATTGTAAAACATGGTTCAGTTCAAAGTAAAAAGTGCAGTGTTCTGACTGAAAGTAAGAAATTGCAAAAGGAAAATGGAGGTATGATAGAAGCAGTCCAGAAGAGAGGAAGGTGGGCACAGAGAATGAAAATAATTTAGACTCAAGTACTTGGGGGGGGGGGTAGCATGCACGAAAATCTCAGTCACTGTCAAATGAAACTTCTGCAAACAATCTAGTCTCCATTCAGCTCGGTTTAACAGAAGAGAACAAGACTAAGAGAGGACAGAAGAGAAAGGTCCTCTCCTTCGTTTCTTTCTGTTTTTGATCTATACCGTTCCAAGGAAAAAAAAAAAAAAAAACTCAATAGGAAGGAAATTCCTTGTGTGCAACACACTCTTCTTCCCCTCATACCGCTGCAGTTTTACTGTCTTCAAAATCAAGGTCAGTGGAACACCATGATGTTTGCGTTTACTTCAGTCAAATCAAAACTTGTACAAAATCAGCATTATAGCTCAACTTTGCATTAAATGTTACTGTTTCCATGGAAACTATGTAAAACAACTGGACAGTAAATGACTGTTCAGCTCAATTTCTTACATCAACTACATTGGCATGATGAATTTTCTTAGTTTACATTACATGACTTGTAGAATAAAATTGCCCCAAAACACCTGTTCCAAAGACTTTTCATATACAACTTGTAATGTGCTGTGGTTTTCTGTTCTTCCTCCCGCTCTCCAGTGCACCAAGACGCTAGCCACACACAGCAGAACACTGAGGTTATCTCTGTCATTAATTTAGCCGTTTCTTAGTTTCTTCTTTGATTTAACAGAATGAAAAGAAAGTCGAACACAGCAGGCACTCCTCTCTCCCTCCTCTACTCAGATCAGTAAACTCTGTGGAAATCCATTATGTGCGGTCAAGAGCCCGAGGGACCTCTGTTGCCGTCACCTCTCCTCCAGTCTCCACCTTAACACTTGACATTGTTTATCGGCTCATCGCCACAGCAGACCAACAAGGCTGCTCATTAACATGCAATTAGTGAACTGTGATCTGCTGGTGGATAAAGCAAAAGCTGGCGCTGTGCTGTCACCTGCTCTGATGTGTCCAAACAGGAGCATGCTTGCATAGTTCATTAGGCACTGAGCTAACGTTAATTGTAGTGTTTCACGGAGTGGGCCAGAGAAGCACTGCATCTTAGTTTGCATTCTTTTCTTGGCTACCACTTTTTTTCTCTCTTTGGAATGAGTATTAAGCCTCCTGCTCTTTTTTCATGGTTAATTTCTTTTTATTTTGGACGATTTACAGAGAAAAAGTGCTTTTACAAACACAACTCAGTGTGCCGTTGTGGTTTTATTCCATGTTTCTTTAGTTGTGCCTCTCCAGCAATATTAAGTATAACACATGACGCTGATAGCTTACTGTTAGTTCCTTTGGATCTGGAGAAAATTTAGCTATATTGCATTGGCACGATATAACTTTTTAGCTGATTGTATTTAAGAAGTTATGCTGTGGCCTTTTTTTTTTCCATTCAAATCCAAAGCAACCGATGTGGAAAGAAACAATAAGGAAAAACAACCTGTAACCGTAGCTTTTGCTATCAACTCAAGCACCACTGTCATCACCATCAGCCATAATGGAAACAATACCAACAAGTACTCACGTTGATATCCTCCAGGTCCAGGAAGTTCAATATGATGCCGTTCCTCTTCCAGATAATTGGTGGACGCAGCGTCCCCTGGATGGCACATGTTAGGACGGCACTGAGGCCCACTGTTACCGTGGAGATGCTGATTTGCAGGTCATCTCCCAAGCTCAGCTGGATAACTTCTGTTAGTGGGAGAATATGTTGATTGGTGGTGGACAGAGGATGGTTGAAAGAGGTAAGGGTAATAGAAAAAATGAGAAGATAGAAAGAAAGGGATTAAAAACAGTGTAATTGAGGATCTCATTTCTAAATGAGTCTGCTGATGTGGTGGAACTGTAGCCAAGGTTAATACACTTTTAAGCATCCAATGAATTCCTGGTGGAGAGGGGGAGATAGCTAGCTGTATGGAAGAGAAGGATATTCAGGGAGAAAAAGCACCACAGCAAGCCAAATATCATTTAATATAATCAAATATCATTAAGGAAAATGTATGTTGATTGAAATAGCCACCCAATTCAATTCACCTTTATAGGAAATTAAGAATTACTCTTCACCGGTTCCCATGGTGCTATAAATATCTGTCACCAGGATATGCAATCAGCCATCATATCCGCAGAGCCAGCCTTCAATTGCTTTTTTATGCTTTTGCACCTTTATTTAAGAAGTATAAAAAATGTCATCTACACATTTACATTGAGTCCAGTCAAACCTGACCATCTAATAATTAACTTTATGTACTGTAGCTCTGACATGCATTCTCACTGCTAGAACCTTCTCATGACCTTTACAGCACGGCACCAGATCCTTCCTATTCCTATTTTATTTATTTTTTCCCCGATCCTCTCTGCACACTGTTTGCTCGCATAAAAATGACATTTTTTCATGGCTGCAAAACTGGAACGGGCGTGCTGATGACAGTGAGATACTGTGTGAATGTTGAGCTCAGGGACGTTGCATTCGATGAGATATATGCGAGTGTGTAACCATGTGTCAATACAGGCTCATGGTGCAGGATATACTCAGCAAATAAATAAATAAACAGACATCTGATAGAAATCTAAATGGAAGCCACAAAAAGTATCACTGAGTAAATATTGAACTGATGCTTTTCTCAAGGAGCTAAAAAAAAAATACCAGCCATATTTTTCACATTATCGCTGCTTTTACATTTTTTTTTATTTTGCAGGAAGATTTTTACAAAAAGAAAAAGACAGAAAAATGACTCTGAGGCTGCAGCCCATATTCTGATTGTATTTTATGATGTTAAGTTACGAACTATTGACAATGTCAGTGGGAGGGGAGGAAAATACATTTTCATTGCCTTGTTTACCTTTTCACCCACTGTCTAGGAAAGATGAGACAGCACCATTCCCTTACATGGTTAAGTTTAGGTAAAGATAATAGGTAAAGATAATGGTTTGCTACATTGGATAATCACTATGATAAGTGTTGAAGTAAAATAAACAGCTATATTAAGACTTAATACAAAACTATGATACAATCATAGTGTGGAATGGTAATTTTAAGTATGATATTACAAATAAACGGTACCAGGGTACAGGATCTATGGATGTGATGGTAAAACTGAGCAGTGTAGAGGTGTGGCCACCGCTCACACATGGATGAGTTATTCTAAAAAGTTATTATGAATGGGAGGAATGATTTGCTGAACCTTTCTTTATGACAGCAGAGCTGCAGCAGTCTGAGCTCTGCTGTCCTTCCAGTATGCCTCTGACTGTCTCCAACTTGTGTCCAATGATTTTATTAGCTTTGTGAATCACTTTGTTGATTCTGCTGGAATCCCTCGAACATTGGCATTACGGATAAAACTGAAGGAAATACAAGTTATTGCTAGACTATTGAATATACCTAGGGAAGTTCACAATATGAAGAGGAAAAGAAAATTAACTTAGTGAGAAATTCCCTGAGAAACCTGAATGCAAGAATGACATTGTACACATAGTAAACTGATACTTATAATAATATATGAAAGTTAGCTTGCCTTAAACTTTACCAGCCAGTCATGATCATCCACAATCAAACTTTCAAACTGCACTTTGAGAGAGGTGATATTTTTACCAGTTTCTAGAAATTAGAAAGTCTGCATAAACTCGATAACTCCTGCCAAACGTGAAGGCCGCTTGGTATTGAGATGAAACGTGTTGATTAAGAATGAATAACACATGAAATAATCTTCTATTATCTACTACCAAACGTATCATTTTCTTTTTGACTTTGGCTTCCTCTAACTCGGTTCAGTCCGTCTTAATCAACAGCTTAATGACAAACACTCCTCATTAAAACTTGTGGTTTATGAAGGCAGATCAGTGAGAAGGCTAGCATCTTCGTTTCAGTATCTGCAGGAGACCATATTTTACCGTCCAAACAGACTTCAAGTAGATGGTGAACAGACTGAAATGTTTGTTGGAAGCTTCCTGTCTCGGTGCAGACTTTGACAAACGCTGTTGTAAAAGACCCCAGGATATTAGCTGTCTGTTTCACAGAGCTCTCCTGGTGATAGATATATCTGTGTTGACAGCTGGGCTGCCAGTGATATTCCAGAATGTCTTGGGTACTGTACACTGCCAGGTCCAACAAAGTTATAATACTGCAGATCAGTAATTTGGGTGGCAGAACAGGCTTTGAGTGCCATGTGGACAGATGAGAGATGAAGTGCATTGATCTGACATGGCTTGGAGGGGCAGTTTTAAGGTGGTACTGTGAATTTCAACGAGACTTCTGCTCATATTGAATTTAATACAGTGCATGAAAGCAAGACCTCTGTGGTTTGCCAAGTCAGCAGCAGTTGATGGTTTGGATGGACATCTAACACAACTTTATATTGATTCTTTTACAAAAGAGGAGGAAGGCAACAGCTTGAAGTGTGTGAGTGAAAAAGAAACTCTTCAATGTTCGCTCTATGCAGAACTGTGGCTGTAATTAATAGACTGTGGAAAATAAACTCCAGCTCAGGGAGGACAGTGCTGATGCATTAAAGTTGAAGGTGTTTAAAAGTAAAAAAATAATGAAAATGGAGGTGGTTTACAACAGACTAGAATCCAGTTTATTTCACACTTCTGATTATTAAAAAGAAATAAATATAATTAGCATAAAAGAAAATGAAAAAGAAGTATCTCTCATACATTATCTTGATTATTTATTTTCTATATCACATAGTTGTGTTTTTTATGACTAATTATACTTTTCGATTCCAGATGCCTCGTGTTCATCCGGATTTGAATTAATACTTTAATTTGACCCTGTAATAAATCTGTCCTTAGTGCAGTGAAAAACATAATCTTCAGCTTAAAGCCGGTAAAACGGGGCAATGAACACTGCTTTGGACACACCGAATCAAACTGAAAATAAGCCATCAGTCCAAAGTAAAAACTGTGATTTGGTATTAATAGTAAGGTATTATAGGCTACGTTGACACTGCAGGCTCAATTACGGCTTTTTTGTCCCTATGTGACCCATTATCTGATTTTCTTATGACAATCTGAAAAGCACAAATTCAATTGTTTCCAATCCAGTGCAGGCTACTTCTATATGTGGTACTAAATCAGTTGCATATCCGATCAGTTTCAAAGCAACCTCAGCCTGAACAGCCATGTCGCATTTCATCCGACTTTTATGTCTTTGAAGTGAGACAGACATCACAATTCTGTGCCAAAGGATGCAGGACGTGGCAAAATCAAACATAGACAATGGATGAAACAATACAATATCCTAATTTGAAATGGATACAAACGCTGACATGAGGAGCATCCGTATCTAAAAACACAGCATGCTACATGTGATGTCTCTCTGTGCACTTCAGGGTCGTAGACTGTTCACACTGGGGTCTGAAAATGGTCGCATTAAATGATAATTTAAACAACCACTGGAAAAAATCTGATCTCATCAAAAAATTGGAACTGAGTATTAACAGCTCCAGTGTGAACATAGCCTCATATCATTGGCATCAACCTGCTGACCTGATGTGATAATCATGCTTTTGTGAAAGATGTGTGATGAAATCCATCCTGACACCCAGGACATTAACGTCCTAACTCCATATACTGAGATTACGGCAAGGACTATAAGAGGATATTTTAAAAGATGTTCTTCTTCTTTAATTAATTGAAATCAGGATGGAATATTAATGCTATGATTTGGTGGCTACTGTGGATGTTTTTGTTTTCCTAATGGAAAAAAAATGTTTAAACTAATAAATGTCACAACAAACTGGATGTGGATGTTTAAAAAGAGAAAGTGCTGCTCTTCATCCATCATGCTGTTACTTATGTCCATTTTTATGCACTGTTGTCATGCATGTCAGTAAAGGTCCCAAGTTAATTCTTATCATTTAGCTATAACACATTAATGTGAAGACCTATCATGATGATACAAATTACGGTGAATACAGGTGATATATACAGACATGCATGCATGCTATTGGTATAAACCTATTGTATATACACATCTATTATTTTGCTCCAAGTAACATCTAGATTTGGGGTGGCTCAACTGGTTGTGCAACCACCCCTGGGGCCCTTTGCTGCACACCATTCCCTGCTCTCTCTGACCCCTTTTCCTGTCAAGCTTCTTTGGATCAAAAGCCATTAAAGGCAAAACGTCTTCAAAAAAGAAAAACCCTTTCATGTCATGTGAAAAGAAAATGACATTGATATGTTTATGCACATTATTGGACCCATAAATAAAATCCATCCATCAAAAAAAGGGATAACCATTTGTGTAATTATCAAAGATAAGTATTTTAAAAAAATGAGTCCTTAATGACAGTTGTTCATTTGCAGAGCATCAATAAAGTCACCAGGGGAGATGTGTATCAAATTGTGTAGAAAAGGATATTAAGAAATGTTTTGAGGATGTGAATGGTGCAGAGATCTCACAGAGATTTGAGATGTGCTGCTTTGTTTACAGCACATCAAAGATGCAGCGCGAGTCTCCGCACTTCGTAATGACAAGTCCCTCTATGTCAATATTGATGAACAAGTGGAAATCTCCATTCACGCCGTGTATCTGATGCAGACATTAGTGCTCTCATATCTTACCCCTCTGGAAAACATCGAAGAATCCCACCACACATTTAGATAAGCGGAACCACAAACACAGGCTGGACAACCAGCTGATTACAGCCATATTAGAGACACTCATGATAACCCTATATAAATCTGTCTTTGACATTCTCCCGTGTTCTGTCTAGTTCTCTGATGACCCAGACAAATTGCATATCCACAGGCAAGCGCCTACTCTGCCCCAGGCCTGGCTGGGGAAGGTTGTCATGACATTAGCTAGTTAATGAGTCCTACAGTTTCCCACTCTCCCAAAATAGGTCCAATGTGCAAGTTAGTAATTGACTCTCAGATGAATTCAGGAGCTTCACTCATTGATCTGCCCTGCTGACCGAGCTATGGACAGGCTGACAGGGCCAACAGGGAGGTTTCCTGTATCCACTGAAGATGGACAGCATGACCAACATGAAGAGGAGGGAAGAAAATGGGCTGCAGAGTTAAAACTTAAACTAGAGCAAAGTTGGGTGAATGGAATGATTATTTTAAAAAGTCTGGGGAGGAAGAAGGAAACATCAGAGAAAGATGTGAGCCAGGAATAAAATAGCCTCAAGAAGAGAATGGGCGAATAAAAAAAAATGCTGACAGATGAAATGACACAACATGGGGAATAATCGTATATATTTAATCGTATATAAGGAAGCCCTGCGTAAGGCTAGAACAGCTTATTATTCATCATTGATAGAGGAGAATAAGAACAACCCCAGGTTTCTCTTCAGTACTGTAGCCAGGCTGACCAAAAGTCATAGTGCCGTTGAGCCATGTATTCC
>JBBBVU010000016.1:17801857-17830507 GCA_037177055.1 Atherinosoma microstoma
GCGCCCTGAGATGACATTGTCGTGAATTGGCGCTATACAAATAAAGATGAATTGAATTGAATTGAATTGAATTGAATCAATGACTTACACAAACAGATTAGTTAAATGTCTGTGTTTAAAACCCTGTCAGTATACAGGTGTTACAATGTCATTACTCAACTTAAATAGAGCATCCCTGCTTATGTATATACAGGTGCCTATCAAACCTTGTGGATGTGTTAAAAGGCTCCTCCTGTGTGCAGAAATGTGTCATAACGAAGTCAAGAAACACAATGCATATGATGACACACTTAACAAGACACCATTTTGAAGCTAAGCAACCAGCTCAGGCTAAAAGGGGTGATGTACGAAGTGGGGAGTCACTATATTGAACTTGAGTTTGAGCGACAAATACCAAAACAAAGACAGACAGAACCAAAACCTGAAGACTCTCAAAACTGATCCCTGTCTCAGGGTAAAACAGCCCAAATGCTCCCAGTTTCTATTCATTTCTATTTAACTGAAAAACATGGTTTCAGAAGTTAAGAAATAAAAAAAGAAAAAGAAAATAGCTTGGTTTGAATACAAGTTTAATGAACAAGCATGGACATGAAGTAAAAAAAAAAAGCAGGTTGTTATGGTAAAATCATCAATTCCGCTGCATCTTCACAAAGTAAATAGTTTGCTGCTGTATTCAGATTTCAAATGTCATATATTTCACCTTTACATTAGAGGATCATACTCAACTCTGTCTGGCACAACAAGTTAACACAAAGAAGTTACCACTGACCTTGTTTAGATGAACAAAACATTTTATTCAGCTAACAACAAATCACTGTCGGTCTGCATGTTAACATGACACTAGGGGGAAAAGGGATTGCTTAAGACTGACCAAAACCGACTTTTACAATGCAATGAACACACCAATTGGACTGAGATTGTACAAATCCACATTGTTTAAATTGGTCCAAGACACCAAAATGATGAAATCAGATATGCATGTATACTTTTGGAAAGACTCAAACGTGGGTGGGGATTCCACACAAACTACAGCTTCCATATTTCTGAAGATTTTTGTTAAAATAGTTAAATACAAATTAAAACAACCAATCTCCCAGTATAAATGCTGGCACTCGTAGTCACTGGAAGCATTTCCAGACGGTCATGCTTCTCTTATCAAGTCCTAATTTTAGAACTGCGGAGAATCACCTGACAAAACCATCAACAAAAAAATTTGATGACAACATCCTTGCAGTGGATGTATCTCGACTTTGGTGAATAACTTGATCCCACCCCTGTTCATGTATACTACGGTAAGAACAATGGTCCAATTTTGCTTGTCTTTATGTTCTTTTATGTTCAGTACCAGTAAAATGTTTGGACACACTTTCCCATTTGATCTAATGAGAAAGTGATTCCAAATTATTTGATTGATACTGTACTTTTTAATGCCTCTCTGCATTATATTGTAATGCTTTAAATGTTTTATGTAAAGCATGTTAAATTCTCCTGGTCATGAAATGTGCTAGACACATAAACTTGCATTGCTTTGTGTCTCCTTGTAATATTTCATTTCAAAACATACAAACAAAGGCTGGAAAGCATATGCAGCAGAACTAGATATGCCATCCAAGGAACCTGATAAGGTTTTGACACATCAAATACCCACACAAAAGCCAACACAAAAAACAACCTTGATCTTACAGTCATTAGTACTCTGTGTTGTGGCCGCAAAAACCCCAATTAGAATACAGGTCAGAGCAAGTTCAGCTAATATTCAGTTTCTCGTGCTACTGATATGATGGCTCACGTTGAACCCAGACTTCCAATGTTTACCTATGTTTAATGGAAGGTAAAAATCTGGATGCTGAAATGTCTCAGCTCTCTAAACTTTGAGGGCCACAGGACAGTGCATTACAATAAGAAAGTACCGGACCCCCCTCTTCCCAGACTACTTTGGGAAAGATGCTGAAGCACAAAATCTAAAACCCTCAATGTGTTCCTAATTTATAAATCACCATGAATAAAATTAGCTGCTGAATCTATCTTATGTAATTTCCTGTATCTAATTGTTTATTTCTCATTGAAATGGGCAATAGTCTCCCTGTAGGCTATGGGCTCACATGATGGGGGAGGTTATTGTGACCATGATAAATGCAAATGCAGATCCTACTCTTTTGATTGCATAAAAACAGTAAACTTCCTTTTTTAAGATTTTATGCATATGATGTTTTAGTCTTCCTACAAGGACAGTTTCTCTCAAGTTCAATATAAAAAGAGAATATTTCTACCTTTTTGGAAGTATCACAATATATTGAGTTTTCAGACCTGTCTCATGGTATGTGTCATATCAGCAGATTCTTTCAAATGCACAGCCGTAACATCACAATATTCAAATATAATTCATGCTGTTTGTCAGTGATGTAAAGTGGAAGTACTTTTCTGTAATTAGGCTATTTCATGTTGCCTTTTTTTCTATTATTTCAGTAAGTTGCCTTGATACAGGATAAAATATAGGAACTAGGTTGCCTCTTTGAAGCTAATTAAGCAAACACAATTCCAGTGAAATGCAGATTTCCTGCTTTGTTAAAGCAAGGCCATTAAAGCATGTAAAACACAAAAAAGTGTTTTAGTCAGGATCACCATCATCTATTTTCTACCGATTTAAGGCCTTGTAATTATATATTAATTCTAAGCGGAGAAAAGCTTAAATTACAGTTGGACAACCCAACAAGTCCGGATTTTACCCACCTACTTTCTTTCCAGTTGATCACCCAGTTACACCTCCCAAGACTTGGTTATAATAATACCAAACAGCCTCATTCATTTAGCCAAATTACTGTTTTGACAGCTCTCAATACTACTTCTAAATCATTACATTTATATTCCTGTTCTCACTCCTTCGGTGAAGACAAGACAGAGCATTTCTGTTTCATGTATCTGCTGTCATCGCACATTTTTATCATTGCACAAGTCTTTGACAAGCTTTGTGATTAATGATCACAATAACTGCTGGTATAAGTTAGATGTTCTCAAAATAAATTTTCTATATTAAGAAAAATGACTTTAAATCAAGTGACAAGGGGCTATTTTTAACATGAAAAAAAGTCTGTAAAATACAAGGCTGAATCATGCCTCATTGATCTGTTTTGACAGAGTAATTTAGGTGAGAAATGGTGAAGGTTCAAGTGTTGTCAACATGAAAAACAAAGTGTACCTGTGTTAGAAATGCAAAGCAGGAACCCCCCCCCCCCAAAAAAAAGGGGTTTCAACTTTTTCTACTTTTCTATTTTGTTTCTTTGTTCCAAGCTGTATGGCTGCACTGTTTCTATGATGTTTGGATTCTTTGTTAAACAGCATCCACAATTTTAGATTTAGGCCAAAAATTTACTGGAGCAACCTCTAAAACCTACGCAGGCATGACAAGATGTTTAGTCCTCCAAAATAAACAGCCGTCAGCCTTCTTATGGTTTAAGCTGCTATTAAGCTGCTAAAGATAAAGTGGCAGGATGGTGAACGACCACTTAGATTCTTCTTTTGTTAGACTCTCTCTCTCTCTCTCTCTGTTCAGTAAGGACCCAACATCTTTTGCTACTCTGAAACAAGCTTTCTTCAATTTGACGTCCTCACTCTCAAGCTTAGAAACTCCATTTATGTCAGTTGAATTATTCTCAGCGAAGGCCACACCACACACGACAGTTATATTTAAAGGCTGAGCAGTATGTATAAAATCTGGTTGTGGTGTCTTTTGAAATCGCTGTTTCAGAAGTAACTTATTTTATTTATGTGTACATAAAAACAAACCATTGAGAACAAACCGTGCAGCAATAAAACACAATTTTCTTAAAAAAAAGATAGAAAATGAGCGGACAATTAAATATTTTTTGGCCTTGGGTTCGGGTTCTTCTATCAACTGATGACAGCAGCTCCACTTTGTAGAGTTATGACTGAACAGTTGCAGAATAATATATGCGAGTAATGGCTCGGTTTCTTGCACATTTTCCAATTTCAGGAATCCAGCATCCACTTTTTCTTCATTTCAAATGTAACTTAAATAGATTTTTTGCATGATTAAACAATTACAAATTATGTTTAAATCTTTGAATGGAGGAACCATCTTGTTTAATATGTGTCTCTGTCTGCAGTCCAATAGCACAGATGCTCTAGCAAAAGAAATTTTGTTATTCTTTGCCTTGAGACTTGGGGCCCGCTCAACAGACTGGATGGCCATCAAAAAGATTAACTGGAATCAAATGAATATTAAAAGAGATCTGTTCTTGATTTACAAGTAGACTTCAAAACAAAAAAGAGGATTTTTATAGTCAAACTTCAAAATGTCCCCATTTCTGACAAATCTTCATTGAAAAACTCTCCCTTTTAAATAAAGCTTCAATTTTTCTTGGTTCAACTGGTTTCATCAAGTCAACTTTGGTAGAAGTTGGCTAATTAATGAGCATAAAGTGGACTAAACAGGCAGTGCAACATTGCTCCATTATAACCACTAACAGGCCTTTTAAAAAGCTGCTGATGAATTGATGAAGATGATTAATTGCTACTTAATTTACTCTCAAACTCTCTCTCTCTCTCTCTCTCTCTCTCTCTCTCTGCCATCTAATAAATTATAGGAGAATAAAGTTTGTCTATGGTCTGCATTCACAGCCCTAATAAATTATTACGGATTCTCCAAGCATAACAGTGGTCTTGCAAATAACTATGAAAGTTTCAGGCTATATTCATGCATGTGTATTGATCGAATTATATGTAGGCAGCAGAGCAGCCGGGGGGTTAAAGATTCTGCATGCAATGAGAATGACATGGGTATGATTCCCCAAGAGGACCTTTTTCAGCAAGAATCTGACCTAAAGTGGCCTGTGTTTGTTTACAGGAGAACAATATGCTAATTTCTGCACGCATTGCCTGTCATATTAACCATGCAGGTGACCAAAGGCATGCCGCAAACTGATGCTGGAAAAAAAAGAGTAAAATATAAATAGTTAAAGAGTACAACTTTGTTATTCTTGTTTATGATGAAATGCAAACAATGAGGGGTATGTTTGAAGGTACAATACCTTGAATCGTTCCAGATTTACTGCAGACCTTCATTGTGGAATTAATACACGGAAAGTATGGCCAAAAATTACAAAGAATCACCTGAAGCCAATCACTTCATGAACTTCTTTATGGTTCCTCTTCAGTTTCCTACTTGTTTGAACTGATGTGCTGGGATATTGATGTAACATGGTTGTATTTTTATCTATCAGCTAGTTCAGGCCCTGTAAACTGTGTAGAATCATATCTCTACTCTATCCAGACATCAAAGTATCGAGCTCAAAAGATTTAGCATTCCTTTCTGGAGTTTTATGTGTAGTACAGCACCTCATCAAGGCGCCCCACGTGTAGCTTGTGCGTGGGATTTAGCCTGGGAAAACAACAACAAGAAGAAACTCTAACCCTCAAGCCAGCTCGGTGAATGTTGTTTCAGAGGACTGGATCGAATGGGAGCTTGGAGCCGCGGGAGATATCGTGTACTAACTCTTTGTACCGGAGAGAATCAGAAGTTCTCCTGAGAGTAAAGACTTTGGAGATTTGGGATTACCTGCTCTCCCTATCATCAACCTCTCTCTCTCTCTCTCGCTCTGCCCCTCGCAATCATGCTTCAAAATGTTTGACTGTTTCAGCTTCCTGAAGGAGTCAAAGCTGCGCTTTCAAGGTCGACTGAAGAAAAACTCCAGCTTTCAGGATCCTTTAAAAAACACTAAATCATATTGGCAGCTAGTATTAGTGTTCAACAGGAGTACAGCCATTTTTTAACCAGTTAAGGAAAGGCTTGGTGAAAAGTGATATTACTGAAATCGCCTGAGTGAAAAAAACAAGGTCATAAAAGTTTTACTTTTACCTGTCATGTATGATTACTAACGGTCTGAGAAGCTGTTGTTTTGGTGTCTTTAGTCATAATACTTGACTGCAAATGAGGAACTATAAATATGTAACAGCAACTAACTATCATTTTTGAGTAAATCTTTTTGTACAAAATACCTCGAAAAGTAAGTAACCTTATTTTATTTAAAACAGAACTGTGCATGTGCTTTACGTTCTTCACAGAAAAACATCACGAATAATTTATAAAGCTTTACCTCAAATGTGGCTCACAACTGTGACAGTAGATACACTTTTCACACATTTCTCACATTTTGGTCATCCAAAGTTCATTTCATATAGCAGTTCTCAGCGCAGTGCATTTTTCTTTTCAAGATGGATACTTACAAAAATAGATGAGACAAAACTACAAGTATAATAGAAAGACTTAAAAAACTGTCTTGCTGACAGTGAAATGTCTGGGAATCAACACAAACCTACCACACAGTAAGTGACAGGGAGGCAGAGGCACAATGAGGAATGAGACCATCGCTACAGCCCATATCTATTACTCAATTCAGCAGAGAAAATCTGAACTTCTTTTTTTAAAAGCTACAAAACAGTGGCTGGTTTGAGGTGAGCAAACCAGGCTTCATATAGATCCCAGAAGGTTGTGATGGTCCACAGCAAAAAGACAAAACAGACAACAGACAACACAACAAATACTGAAGTTGATATTGGGGATATCATATCTAGAAAGTTATTGGTTGGTCACATTTGTTGTGTTTGAGTCTCAGACCAGAAACTGCTGCTAAAGGATTCATTTGACATTTTTCAAAGTAAAATACAATTTCAAAAACATATTTTTACCTTCCTGCCTGTCCTGCTATCCACAAAATACAGTTTCAGTACTATGCACAGCAGCTGGAATAACTAAATGAATAAGTAAATAAAAGAGAAAACATCTAAAGTTTAGAGGACTGTTTATGTTGTTTCTGCCTCAGAGAGCTGCAACTTTTGTTGTCATAATCAGAGAACAGGTGGGGCAAACTGAAGCTGCTTTTTGTGAATTTCTTCTTATACAAATTATGTTTGGATACCTTCAGGGTTCCATATGCACTCAAATTGAAAACTGCTGGCATCTTTTAGTGCATCTGGATACCGAGTCATCAAAATAAATGTGATAGAGCAGGTCTGTTTACCTGTCGCAAGGAAAAGATGTAAAAAAAGATACAAATACCCGAGAGCAAACAGTCAGCTGCCGACAAAAACTTTCACTGTTAGTTATCAAGCTTAAATACAGCCTAACACTTCTTATTTCTGGAGTGAAGTTGGAGGATGGCTTAGTTTGTTTTCACTGAGTTTCTGTCTCACTGAATAAGTGCAAAAACTATACAAAAAAAAAAAGTGGATCCGTTATACGATGTCCCCTCCTGGTTTATTTTCTGTTGTTTCCCCACTAAATTCTTCTGTTCTTTTTGTTTTCTTAAACCAATCATCCCCTCTATTCTCAATGCTGCCCCCAACTTTTAGAAACTTTTTTTTTCTGTAACTATTTTCTTTGCCTTTCCCTCTCCATCCCTTTTCTTGCCCACACAGCCTTTTCTGGTCCAGACTGGTCTAACAGACATGTGATATCATCAAAACGTCTGAACACTAATTGACGTGCTGGAAGCATGTAAATGTGTTGAATTAAGAGTCAGTAAGTACTGCAGAAACCAACAAGCATGTCCTCCATCAACCATACAGTATGAAGAAGTCACTTCATTTCACACATCTCTGCCAGATCAGCCTTGGTCACTCAGAGTTTTTGTTGCCTAAACCTAACTAAGGAGTTATTTCTTTTACAGAAACGTAATCAAAGTGAAAATAGCAAGAGTCTAAAAACAATAAAAAATAAAAGTAATACCAATTGGACCCATAAATCAAGTTGTTTCTGTTAGTTTGAGTATTTTTCCTCGCAGCAGTGTCAAGCAAGATGTTTTATCCTCAGATGTTTACCTTCAGTTATGTTTTTACATCGACCTTTCAGTTGAAGTGACAGAAACTAGAAGTTACAGTTTATGTTTGTGCAAAGAGGAGTGGGGGAGGGATGGGGGTTGTATGTGTGCGCTGTGTGGGTGTGAGTGTGATGATGTATGTGTGAAAAAGAGAGTATGATTAGGTGTGTGTTATAGAACTTTGATGTTTTATACTTGAGTGTGTGAAGGTTTGTGGTTTTATCATTTTTAAATAATTTTTTGTATTATGTAAATCCCTTTGTGATGCGTTTGTATGAAAAGTGCTCTATAAATAAAGTTTGATTTGATTTGATTTATTTTGTGGACCTTTATTTCCTCTATTCAGACATCATGCAAGCTCGGGTTGCCCAGATGGTGCCTTTCCCTGCAACTCTTGCTTTATTCCACTATGCTCTTCTAGACCTTGAAAAACATGTGAGAATATATAATCACACATCATAGTTTTCTAAATCCACTCCAACTTTCCACCAATCTACCTTTCACTTTTTTTACATTTTTGTTATACTTTTGATTTAAATTCTGTCCTCCCCCTCCCAGGTAAAAACATGTAGACTAATAACTCACTTAACAGCATCTTTTTACAGCAAGCGTCGTCCCTGCAGCCTTTTGAATATGGAGCAACTAGAATGAATGTTTGTTTGGGTTTTGGATGTGTGTGATTCGGCTGTGTGTGAGTACTTCGGCTGGAAACCACCATATCTTGTCATTTGTACTTTCATTCTTCCCCCTACTTTGCCCCGTTCCACCCTCTTTCATCCCTTTATAAGATCAGAGTGTTTGTCGTCCCGTTTGTTGAGTTCAGCTTAGCGATGTTAGTGCTGGCCTCTGTTTAGCTCCACAATCCAAGCCAAGAAAAGAGAGTTTCTTCCATTAATAAGCAACCTTATCACTATAACCACACCATCTGGACCAACTTCCTGATGATTTACACAGAACAGATGTTTGCCCAAAGAAAACAACGCTCCCTCTGAGTGCATCTATTGGATAATATTTCTTACTCTCTCACACAGCAGGGTACGCAAAAAGCAGAGGTTATCAAGCCATGACGGCTTATGTAGTTGCACTCTAACCTTGTTTGGTTGTCTACTACTCTATAAATCTACTTCCATATTATTATTCTTGCAATAAAAAAAAAAAATCGCTTTTACTTTCCCCTTCACTGCTTCTACTTTGTTCTGAAAGAAGATTTTTAAAGCTGATGAAGGTGGATGCTGGAGGTGATTCTGTGGAAGAGATGAGAGGAGTAAAGACGGCAAAAGAGAACTCCCTTCCGAGCAGACACACTCATACGGATGCACACTTGTTTGAAATTGAAGAAGGGTGTTAAAATAAGACGGAGCGAGGGAGGGGGAATTGTTTCACCACATAGGCTAGAGAGAAAGAGACCAAATCAATGGAGGCATGATAATGAATTATTTCCTCACCAGAGAGGAGTTAGAGGAGAGAGATAAAAGCAGACCACATGCTGTGCCACTAACAGCCTGAAGGCTGCTGCCTGTGAATTATGGACGTGCTGGAACACACTTGCTGCCCTCGGGACCCGTTGGTTGCAAACAAAAGAGAAGGAGGAAAAAATAGAAGTAGCAAAGTCGCAAAGAGAGGAGGGAACCAGAAAATGGATGTCGTTGAGGGTAGCGGGTCAAACCAAAGCCCCTCGTGGCCCTGCAAAGCATGGATTTACATCTCTATGGCTAATTAGAGACATAACGATGAAATTAAAGAGGTGGAAATGAAAGACGGATAGACAGAGGAGGGATTCTATAAAGCAGGGGCAGTGCTGAATGAGATAACTCAGTATGTGTAATTATAAATGATATTAAGTGTCTGGTAGAACACAGACTGTCAGCGACGAGAAGTCACATGGTAATGATTCTTAAATGATGCCTATAATGCTCTACGAGATCTTGACATGAATATTTTCCCCTTTGCGACATTATCTCCACTTAAAAGCCAAGGACTATTCAACAACTGTGAGGGGAGATGCACACCATGTTTAAGAAAACAGACACTAAATTCCTCTCTTTGCTTGTCCAAAAAACATAAACCTCATGCTGGGATTTAGACATTTGATTTAGACTTGGCAAATAAAAAAGTTTAATGGACTGCGTTTATATTGCACTCTTCTATTTTTTACATTTTCAGCGCAAGTGTCTTTCACACATACTGAATCCATTAAGTGGAAATTGTTCAATTAGTGGACCCTTTGGATATAATCTTACTTCTATTTGTATCCGTATCCAAAGTGACTTAGTAAGTATACACATTGGAACGGGAACGACCACCAGATTAGTTGGCTAGCCTCTCTACTTCCTGAGACACAGCTACCATGGTTGTGAGAAAATTCCCCATCAGACGTAAAATACTAAAGAAAAATTAAATATAAATATGAGATGAATTAAGATTCAGTTTGAAGCTGCGGTTTGCTTGTGGCTTATTATCCTTCATGTTCAGCAGCACAATAGTAAATTCTGCTGTAGTTCTTATTTAATTAATGTGATTTTTAAATGGTAAAATTTGTCTGCAAAGCTTACAGACTTATACATCATCCATCTCTGATGTTACGCTACTTACTTTTTTCCAATCCATTTCCCCTTCATCTGTTGATTTATTCATTCATAACATTTCTGAAGATTACTTTTAACCTCTCTCACAGATCATACAAAAATTTCAAACATCCAAGTGTCTTTTCCTGATGGTGTAAAAAGGCTAAAGTTAACGGTGTAGGCGATGAAGTGAGTTTTGCAAGTCATTTTATGAATCATTTTGTGTTAAATTTGTTTGTTTTGCTGAATCCAAAAACTTTTTTTCTTGTTTTTAAGCTGAAGTAATTTCTTTGCGCTGTAAACTCTCCTGAACTGTGGTTTTATGAGGCCATGCAAGAACACAACAATTCTGTGTATTTATGTTTTCTTGTTGGGTGCTAGCTTGGTTTGAATTATTGTGCAGTAGCAGATTTTTGTCTGATAAATCAGTCACCAAACTACTACTGATAACAGAATATTTCTCAGAAGCAGCATCATCTCCACAGAAAAATATCACTTTCATTCAACGGGTGTGAAGTCTGTTGTTTCTACATTTGTGCTTCTGAGCATGTTAAAAAAGATGTTTGTAAGTGAGCTTTTGTGGGTCTCGTAGCAGAATTTCTTTTTTATATTTATATTTTTTTTATTTAATATACTTAGCCATTGCCAAGCCATCTGTTTCTTTTTGCTTCCAGCCTTAATTATAAACTAGCCTAATCTGCTCATAGCTTCGGCTTCATAGCAAACACTGAGACATGATAGTGGCACTGATCTCCTCTCACTCTTGAAAGCAAGAGGAATGCATGTAATACTATTTCTGTAAAGTATTTGGGGTGCTTTTGGTTATATCTTGATAAGAAAGGCTTGAGGTGACAGTAAATGAATAGAGTCCCAGCAGGATGCTATAATTATATGGCAAACATCCTTAACCCAGATGCCCCCTGTAATCTGGGGGTTTTTGGGGCTGGCGCTATATACATTTTCTGTTTGCAGAATAGGATCGGGGCATCAGAGAAGTGGGATGCTGAGCACAGAAAAGATCATAACACTTATGGATAACGGTTTTTCTCTGTGTTTTTAGTGATTTCACCCAGATGCATAACTACTCAAAACACATATCAAATCTGGCAGATGTTTACAACACATTGATATTTCAGTTGAGTGTTTCACTGAAGAGTGCTTCACCGTGCTATGGATACTGATTTAATTTCACTTATTTGTAATATCATAAAGCAAACAGATGGTCCACTGACTCAATTTATCCTTCAAGGATGTCACTCATGTTCTTTTGGTTGGATCCACACATTAAGTCAGTGTTTGCTTTTTAAGGCAGATCAACAGACAGCGTCGTGTCATGTTTCATCGTTGACGTTCCCTTTGCTCATCTCTTTTTTATCCCCCCCTCCCCAGCATATAGGATGTCCACCTGTCTGCGAGTGTGTTTACTCTCAGGCATAATATAGTCTTGCATCTCAAACCACACACACCTTTAATCCCTAATTGTTGATCGTGTGCAGGGTTGGAATTGCCTACTTTACTGTACCTCCGGCTTTATGTTTCTCTGCTTTCTTCCCCTCTTGCTCCACGGGGAATTAGCTGCATCGGGAAAGTGTTGCACTAAATAAATGATTCAGAGATTAAACAGACAGCCACAGTTGCCATGGCAACCTGCAGGGCATCTTTAGCTTTTGTAGTCAGGATACTGCAAGGTGACCACTGGCTGTGAGGTGTTACCAGAGCGTTTGTGTGCATCTCAGCATATGTGAGCTGCATGTTTATTTGAACACAAGTGCCTGCATTTGTGAGGTGATTAGGCAGACTAAAAAATTAATTGGCTGCTTGCCACATGACTACAGATAGGAGAGATATATTACATGCTTCATTTCCATAACACTTTGCCTGGTGTCTGTGATATAGAGAGCAACTTGCTAGTGTCTTCATGAAGGGAAATAACATCATAGCCATGGGAAAGAGGCTAATTTTATCAATGTTTTCTGGAAAATTTGAATAGAGCACAAGAATATAACAAATATTCATTGGTTGGATGAAGTGACATTTAGCAGAATCAGAGCAAGTGTTTTGTCCCTTGTGAGCAGCTGTAATAGCTGAACTGTGCAACATGGTGGTGGGATGAGGAGGATGTTACAAGTCACTCAAGATGAGAATTAAAAATACTATTATTGATATTTTTATGTTATCCTGCAATAATTAAAACATTGTCATGAATATCATATTGCATTTCTGCCATTATATTGCATTTCTCTCTAAATCTTACATCCTGGAACTTTAAATGATGTGGCAGAGAGTCTGTTCATTAAACTAAAACCATTACTAGCTAAATGTGCCTTTGAACTTTTCACTTACAAAATGTCAAGCAAGTGAATAACGCTCATTAGTTAATGAGTTTTTCCAACTTTCTGCCACAAAATGTTGTCATGTTGCTCCAAAAATGGAGGACGCCAGCAAGCAGTCGTGCCAAGAGGAAAATCACATCACTTAATCTGAAAGGTGGTCTTTGGTAGTTTTTAAATTTCACATTTTTAATGATATAGTAGTAAACAAAGTGTGTGTGTTGACATTTACATTCAAAGATGTGCTTGTTTATTTCAAATTTATATGAGCTTGATGTTTGGAAATGTGACAGACCCAACAGTTACTCTGAAGAAACTTCTATTAGCGGTTTTCGACAGCTGGCTTGAGAAGCATCTTTTATATTTTTGTGTGGTGCATTTTTAAAGAGTCCACATCATGCTTAATACAGCTTCAGATTTGTTTTTGTGCACAAACTATTGTAAAAGAAATTTTTTAAAAATAATTAAAAAACAACAAAACCTTATTTTTCACATGCTGTAGTGTATACTCTCTTCAATTATTTGTTTTACCTCCTGTCCTGAAGGCTCCATCCTAAAAAAGAATCACAAAACAAACTTCAACAAGCAAAATAATGAAATAAAATAAAATAAAAATGAAATGATTAGTTCTAATATTTAAGCTGGCTGCTCCACCAATCAAATACAATCCATAGCAAATCAAGCCTCCATCAATATGACCTGGAGGTTGTGTTAAACTTTCTCACAGTCCAACAAGACTGTAAAATATCCATCTTTTTTTAATTTTGATTATTCATTTTAATTTTACATAGCTTTGCCACTTAATAGCAGTTATCTTTAGGAATCACTATTATAACAATGCATTTAAAACCTACATATTATCCATTTATAATGCCATAAGAGAAGACATGAAAAGACAGTGACTCTGCTGTCATTTTGTGTCAAAACAACATGAAGCAGATAAATGACGGCTATGTAGTCTATATTAGTTTTTCACCACAGTGACATTAGAGGCTTAAACAACTCTACAGCAGGTATACCTCAAAGAGGCACTACAGAACTTTTGCCATTTTCTCTCGACGGCTAATTCAGCATCAATCTTGCATCCTACCTGTACTGTGAGCTCTCTCCAGGCAGTAAGAGACAGTCTGACTCTCTTTCATGCTCTGTCTCTCTTTTGTTTCATCTCTTCCTCCTATAATGTCTTCTAACGTTTCTATGCTGAAACAGCCACGGTGCACATTCAGAACAACCAGTGTGTTTATATCTGCTTGCTAGCATGTAGCACAAAGTGAAACTCAGGGTCCAAAAATGCACATATGTTTCATATTGCAACCATCCTCCTGGTTCACACAGACTTCTTGTAAAGCAGATACTGGCTTATGCACAAGCAGAGAAGGGATGCATCTAAAGGTTGCTCTCAATGACTGGACTTGGGCTAAACATGAGACTAAAATGCCACTTCAGTCCTTCCTGCAATTTCTAAACTCTGAAAACCCTCGAGGAGGAAATCATGCTCCCTCTGCTGGGTATGCCCTCTCAGCTTCCTTTGTTATGGAGTGGTTACAACAAATTGTCACAAGACATCCATTTTACTTCAAAATTCTGTTGGATAGTGAGTTGCATTGGCCTGTGATGTGGAGTTCAGCAACTTGAACCAATAATGCACATTAACCTCACAGCGTATCACTAAGATGCGTTACCTTGTGTTCTAATCTGTCAAGATCAAGTTGGATAGCTCTTAGTTGTTTCTTTTCATTTCATTTTTAGACACATTGAGTTTAGGTGAATAAGGAGGTTAAGATTTATTTTCACAAAAGTTTGAACATTAGTATGTATACAGCACAACATGCATGTGCGAACAGCTGTTTTTGAACATAATCATGCAGCCCTATTTCGAAATTATCCAAATGAGCCGTAAGGTGGTTATTAAGCAAATGTGTTTTAGCATAATGCAGTTAAAGAAGAAAATCCTCTGTTACAAATAAGTTAGGCAGGTTTTTTTATAGTTAAAAAAAGAGTAAAAAGTGTGAGGTCATCTTAAATGTGCTTCACATGTTTGGATTTACTGTGATTAGCTTGGATAACATTAGAAGCTCCAAGAAAAGCTGTGGCAAGATTTTTTTCTGGGAGTAAATCAACCAAAGATCACATTAAACACAGGAAACGACTGTGATCTTAAATACAACATTTTGTCTAAAAAGTAAACATCACTTAGTCCAACATGTGAGAAGTTGGATCAAAGCCTTTATAGTCCCTTACCTGTTTCTGCAGAGTGGACAGTGGGTAATTACCCAGGAATAAAGATGCACTCAGAAGGCACCAGAACCCCTTATACACACCGGCAATTAGCTGTAAAGGTCCGCTGAGCGGTAATGAGGCATCGGAAACAAGCTGGAGGTGTGCATGGGAAAGGAAGTTAAAGGGAAGGGAAGGAAAGGAATGGTAAGAAAAGGAAAGGAAAGGAAAATCATGACAAGGAGTGGAGAATAATAAGAAAACATGGATAAAAAGGCAGATTTGGAAAGGACGCGTCACAAAACTGCTACAAAAATGTTGAAAATGAGAAGAAATAGGAAATGGACTGAGAAGAAGCGGAGATAAGAAAATGATATGGAAGAGATAACATGGACAACAGAACAATAGAAAGCAGAACAGAGGAAAAGGTGCAAGTGATGTTTTGTGGCAGGTTTCAGAGGAAACCTTGACTTCAAAGCCACTGCGGTTGACAGCTTAGCTGGAGATCTCTCACCCACTTGGCTGTCAGAGAACAACAGACTCTCCTTGTAAGAGTGATATCTGATCTCAGCAAGATCATTTGTGCAGATTAAGGACAAACTAGAGTAACATAAAAGATCTAACCCAGTCAGGGGCTGCTGGGCAGCAACACAGAGATATTATCTCGCATTCTAGCCATCATGACTCACTTAGAGCTTCTTTGTATGTGGCAAGACAACATTGAACAGATCTGACAATGTCTAGAGTCTGCAGATTCAGATGCAGATAATACACATTGTCTGAAAACAAACTTCCTCCTTAATAATAAGAAAACAATAATTTTACCACATAACTATAATAATTATAGTTTGGACTCAGCTACACAGATGCAAAGAAATGGATGCTCCTCTAAGTTTAACAGGCTTGACAAGTTGCTTAATTAATGATCACAATAACTGGAACACATGTTGTTGCAACTTTACCTGTTTCTAATAATGCATCGTTTTAACAACATTCTTTAGTAAGAATTTAATGAATACATGATGAGGCCATTTATTTATATTAAGGCAACATTTGCATCACATCGCTCTTTTAAACTTCAGCAGTTCAGTTTTAAGTTTAAAAATATGTAGTTACCATGTGGTATAAAACATGTCAGATTTTATAAAATAAGAAGAATAAATGTAATATTAGAACAACATTCAAAATTAACATTTAATTATACTGAGGCAATAAAATCGCAGCATTCCCCTGCTGGATACTAATTTGTTCCATTTTCTTTTGTTTAATTTGCTGTTATGGAGACCAGGAGTCCCAAACCACCCAGGCTGGGAAGTATTAGTCACTGGGCTGCAAGAGGTCCATTAATAAACAAACAAATAAACAAACTTCACAATACCAAATGGTATTTGTAATGGCTTTAAATGAAGCCTTGTTTGGCCATAGTTATCCCTTGACTGGACCATGTCTGAGATCAGTAGCAAATTTTAATTCCATGCAAGACAAATGAGAGTTGTGTGTATCTAATTGATACATTTAAAATATAATTCCTCTGTTGAGGAAAAGCTTAATATCTGTGTGCTAATTAACCACATGCTAGTTACTTTACCTTAAACATATCTCTCGGGATTTACCTTGGCTGTTAAAAAAAACCCAAAACCTCACCCTGATTCCACATCTGTTCCTTTGTGGTTTTACAAAGTAGATGGATTAACACTCACTTAAAAACATTTATTGATCTAATAGGCAACACACAGACTTACTGAAGTTATCTTTGCTGCACAGTGAAGCATTGTTTTGCTGTGAACGCCTACCTGCCGCTTGTTCTGACCTCATCAGACAAGCATGAAGTTACCTGACTCAGTCGCAGGTCTGACTGGTCCGTTGCCTGCTTTGCCTGAGACACTGCAGCTCTCTGTTCCATTTAAATTAAAGAAGAAATATCAGCCTTTCTGAGTGAGTCAAAAAGTTTTAGTTAAAAGTGCCACCATTTCAATTTTCACTTCATTATTGTAAATGAGACTTACTTTGTCCCTTTCCTAGTTTGGCTTTCTAAAAGCAAAATATTCTGAAAATATTCTATCAAATAATCAAAACATGCCAACTAGAAAAGCTCTGAGGTAAATTTATTTAGGTCAGTAATTCCCCACCTAGGGACCCCAACACCCGAGGGGGGGGGGGATTCTCCAGAGCCTGTGTGATTGTCAAAATTAAAATACTAGTTTAATAAAAATACTGACTGGGTCATCAAAATCTCTTAAAAACATTTAACCTTTGTCAAAAATAAAAAGTTACTAAGTAGCCCACACCTCAGTGACTTGTGCATGCTTTCAAATTTCGTACGTGTGTAGTTTAGTGGCACAGTTCATGTTTATCCTGGTAAACTTGATTTTGCGTGCATTAAGTTTTGAACTGTGGAGGAAAAAGTGAAAACTGTTCCACTCTTAAACAGAACTGATTTAATGGCTGTAGATTGTCAAAAAACAGCTGTACAAGAAGGTGTTCTGTCATGTGCATGAAACAACAACATAGATTATTCCATGCTTGTCATTTAGGTGCAATATGTTAAAGGTGATTACTAAAACAAAACCTTCTCATGTCCATCTAGTCACAACTACAACGGGCCAAAATATTTTTATGGCTATGAGCTCTTTTCTTTCATCCAACAATCAGCCTTATGACAATACTGTTACATGCAGCACTGGTTCACGGTCTTTGGTAATTGCAATGAGGCGGTCTTCAAGAAAAAAAAAACAATGATTAAGGCAGTGGTTCTCAATCTGTGTGTGTGTGTGTGTAGAATGTAGAAGAGGAACTACTGTTTTGACAACTCAGGCTCTTGGAAACATCCTGGTCCACACTCCAGACCACTTGGTGGCAGTGATGCACCAATTTGTTTTTGCCAACCACTAAAAATGTCAAGAAGAAGAACTGTGGAATAAGGGTGCGTTCCAGTCGTTTCGGAATTCCGAGTGGACGAGAGTACATGACGTCATTACCAGTTTGTTGGCATTCCAGTTGCTCTGAAACTCGGGAAAAAAGCCAATTTGTGAGCCTTTACAAATACTGTATAAAACTAGAAAATCACAGTCATTGTAAAAACGTGCTCTATGAGAACTCCAGCTAATTTTAGTGATAACTAAATAATAAACCACACATATTGATGCGATTTTTCAAGAGAAAGCCCGCTGTTACAACGTAAGTATCGTTAAAAACAACCTGCTGTTGTTTATACTGGAAACCTAACACAAAATGTATTAGAAAGATGTTTAATAAAGACAACAATGGACTACAAGTGGTACAAGGTGCAGCCATATTTAAATCTAGTATCTCAGGGTCCTCTGGGAATTATGAGGTTCAGGGGAGGCTCAGAATTTTGAGATCACTTTGTCATTTCCAGCAAGATTACCTCGGAATTCCAAGTTCCGAGGACAACTGGAATGCACGATAATCATGTGTTCGATTTGTACTCAGAAGTCTTATTTTAGTTCCCAGTAAGATATACATTAAAAATACCCCTTGAAGTCAGATTTCTCACTCAGAAAGTAAGGGGAGACTCACTAGCACCAACTTCACTCATTAAAGGTAGCTGCTAATTCTCAGATCTTACTTCCAACCTCCGAGTCAAATCGAACACACATTAATTGTGTAAACGCAACAGAGATCATATATAAATATATGGGAGAGGGTGGGGCCTGGGAATGTTTATTCCTCCAAAGGAGGGGCATGGTGGAAAAGTTTGTGAACTATAATCAAGGCAATGTGAAAGCATGCAAAGCAACAGGAATACTGAACAAAAACCTTTGCTTTGCTCAAATAAAGCCAATGGGAGACATGACTGGTTATCACTGACTCATAAATGCCTTTGTTTCTACAACAATATAATGCCAAAATTGGCACAACAATGTAGTTTAACCTCTTCTGCAAACACAGTTATTAGCCACATTGCATTCCCCAGGGCTGATTATACTGCCGAACAAAAGTGTTTATAGCCTTAATGTGATATGATTGTTAAAGGGACTTTGTGTTGCAGCAGTAGATGTGATGCACATGGTTACTGGTGGGAAAGTGAGTATTTTCCTTTCGGTCACTCAGTAACTCCGGCTGTGTCTTTTTGATGCAGCATTACAAAATCTTTCCTGCTGTTATTTTCTATTTAAACCGCATGCCGGTTTCCTCTACACATGGCTAAAACCACACGTGGAAGTCTGTTCAATTTCATCTTTTCCTTTTCTTTTTTATTTCACCACATTTCAAAACACAGTGATTTCCTTGTCCCTTGTTAATAGTCACATATCCTCATTTGACATTTAATTATCAAAATGAAAATGAATAGATTAAATAGAGATAAAACTCATAACCTTGAGATAAACGAACCATTCTTCTGGTTTATAGGCCGAGTATGTAACTTTTAATTAAACCTGAGAAGCCACTCTTCATTTTAATATGCTACTTACAAAGCTTTTCTGTGCAGGCAGGGGTCAAGGCACAATGCGTCTGGAATCTTATTGAGTTTATTTTGAGTCATCTTATAATTAATTTTCATTCCTGAGTTTGTGCGGCAAAAAAGAAAACTGAAAAAAAAAAAGATGAAACTTTGTGAAATGTTCCTGCATGTTCCCCTGAAATTGTTCCACACAAAACACATGAATTAAAAAACTTCTCATCATTCAATGAAACTAAATTTTTTTCCCAGCTGGTGACAAATTACAATTATATCTTTCCTCAAATTCCACTTTATATTGTTTTTTTTTCTACCAGACTTTCCTGGCCCTCCTTGTAAATTCTTTCTCACTTCCACTTTCCTCTCTCTCTTCCACCTCCATTATATCCCATCCATCTCTCCTTCACTTCCACCCACTCCATCTCTACTTAACTCTCTTGATTAATTAGTAAGAAGTGCTGAGTGGCACAGCCAGTGCAGCTGAGGATTTCCATATGATTCCACTCTTAACAGGAGTCATGGAAAACAAATACTCACAGTGGAGGATAAGCTTAGACTTGAAGAGCATGTGTGAAAAAGATGGATGGAGAATGCGAACAAGGAAAACCAGCCTGGTCCTAATTAGAAACTCACTAGCTGTGTGCTGCAGCAGTTAATAGAAAAGGAAACTATTGGCTCAATGCGCTTCTTTTTGACAATAGGTTGGCTATGATGCAATTTATGGGTTCAGTACAGGCAGGGGTCACGTTAACCGAATATTTTCCATTATTGACCGGTTCTTTAAAAGAGTGACGGGAAAAATCTGAAGGCCCTCCGTCATTTCCACAGATTGCAGTTCACACCCCTGACCACTTGGTTGTGAGTGAGCATATCAATTAGCTATTGTCTTGGAGCGCACCAGTCTGTGACTTGTAGTGGTCACAGACTGGTGCAGTTGAACCACTGGTGCAGGACTGCATGCTGCAGGATTTCCTCCTGCTGAAGCAAGTGCTTGCAGGATCAGGAAACCCCTCGTTTAGAGAGTCTTACCACTTCAGAAGTAAAATGTTCCCTAATTTCAAAACTTTGGCTAAGGCGGAGCTTGTAATTCCAGTCTCCAATGTGGTAGCAGAGCGCGGATTCAGCCTCCAGAACATCAAAATAGCCATGAAAAGGCAAATGTCCAATAAGTTCATTCAGTAACACGGGCAACTTCTGCACTTCTCTGCTACAACCTGAGCTGCAGGGGGCGTCAAAGATTTCACACCTGGACAGAGGTGTCACTCTGATGGATTTTCTAGAACTAAATCTAACTGGTCTCACTCCAACATTTTATTTCAACCTAAACTTATTGAAACTTTTTTCAGCTTCCTTATTCAATTGACTGTACTATCAGGTACAGCACACAGCAGGGCCAAGAGGTCGGGGTGGGGCCCCTTTAGGGATTACTGTAGTGGTCGACCACTGTCATTGCAAACTCTCTATGTTGTCACTACTCTGTCTTGATTCAATATTGGTCGGCCCTCGGAGGCTCTCTTCTGGCATGGGGCCCCAAGCATTTGCCAGGTTTGCCTGTTGGCAAGCGGCGCCTCTGTGTGTTCTGCACATCTGCTTGATGTGTGATGGCATGGTGTGGAATTTCTCTTCAGCTTGTTTGGACTGAATATAAATTAAAAATGAATGAAAATTAAATGTTATTGAATATGTCAGTATTATCATTTAAAAAAAATAAAGTGACCGTTAAAAATAAATTATGACAGGATTTTTTATCACCCTGTCTTTCAAAATGACTGACAACAAAAAAGTCTAGCACAACCTCAGAGTACAGTATGTGCTATACAAGTTCATTAGAAAATCTGCAACCTTGGCGTGAATGTCCAACATATCAAAATGCTTTCATCATTTTTTATTATTAAAAAACTGGGTAAAAGTAGAATAAATTATTGAGAATTAACTTAGATGCTGATCCTGGATGTGTAACTTTCCGTAATAACCACATTCTTTATTGTTGGCAACATCAGCAAACAAACAAACAACAAACAGAAGACGATAAAGAGGAACAAATAACCAAGATAGACTAGTTTTCTCACGTTGACTTCACATTCTCTCTCTCAGCTGTGACCATGCTACTTTCTTCTCATATTTTGTCTTTCTCCTTATATTTTCCTCTCATTCTTTTGATGTTCTCTTGATGACTTAGAGTCCATTTTTCTGAATGAAATGAATGAGTCATTGTGAAGAAGTTGACAAGAAGCTGTTGGATCCCTTTTAATTTGATTGAGGTGTGTCGGAACAAAAAACCTGCAGGATAGCGGCCCCTCGAGGACCAGAGTTGGATGCCCCTGATTTTAGAGTCAATTACGAATATGTTTTATGAAAGCAACATGCCAGCTGGCTCACACGAGCACTGCAGCATTTGCACACCAGATCTTCGTTCTTTGTTGCCTCATGCTGATACAGTCTCTGCAGGATCTTGAGGCTTCGCTTTCAAAGTTTCTCATTTTCAGAGTTTCTCTTTGAGTTTTGTTTTTAAATTTGGCCACAATCACTCAGTAAGACCCTGAATTTCCCAGCCAGCAACTGATGTTGTGTGTAGATCCTAATGTGCTGTGAAGTTCCCTCATGGCTTTCTGGTTTCACACGTGCAGCAGCCTCTGTAACGGAAAACTAACAGACAGATCTCCTCCCCTTTAATTTACAGAGCCTCTATAGAGTATTTAGGCTGACAGTTGCTATAACATTACACCTGCCTGAGATAAATTTAACTTCACTTTTGAGTTTCTGCAACATAATGTATATCCCACTGGCTGGGCGTACTGTGGTGTATGACAATTTTTTTCTAGTTTATAATGGAATTAACGTCTTTCACAACTGGATTTCCCTCAAATGATAACACAACAATATTATACTACAAAAGGCTTTGAATGCTGCTGAGCAATCATCCTCTGCAGTCTCCTACTTGCTGCCTTGCAAAAAGATTTGTTGACTCATATCATGCTGAGCACCAGACATAGTATAGAAGCCAGTACTCTCATATCTAGTACAGGTATCTCAGACTGTGGGTTACAAAAGCTTATATAATGCATTGAATACACATAGTTAATGTATTTATAAAGGGCAGCTATATAAGCATGGATCCACGGGGAGCTATGACCTTGTCTGACCATATGTATTACATCTGTAGGCTGCAGATATCCCTCAATAAGCCTGCTCACTTATCAACTCTGATGCTAATTTACTGCTGCCTCTTACTGAACAGTTTAATGTGATCCGGCATCAGTGGCCAGTCCGTGAGGCAAATTTCTGCACATTTACTAGAGTATAATTACAGTAGCTCTAATTCCAAAACAAAGGGCACATGTACAAGGCCTCCTATCCCACACAATGTTGACACTGTAATAAATGTTCGTAAACACAATCCTGCGAAACTGCAAACAGACGGGACACCATGGAGCTGATTTAAAGCCATTACGTTGTTATCTCTGTCTTGCAATGTACTCTATGGCAAACACAACCTTATTATTCAGTCGCACAGGGCAATAAGCCCTTCTTTCTTCTGGCTTTATAGAAAAAACAACTATTAATTATTGGTGTAAACTGCAATACAAGCAACCGTGTAGAAGTGGGTTTAATGCTGAATCACAAGCAAGTTGACTGACTGAAATCAGTAATAATTCATTACTTGTTTCAGCAATTCATGAAGCAAAACATATCATCACAGTTGCTCTTGATAGTCTTGATAGAGGTTGATAGTCCTGGAGGATGATATGTTTATTTAAAAAAAAAAAAAACTTAATTCTGTATCAGCATATCTTTACCACAAATCTCTCCAGTAATTTGTAATAAAAAGCACATTATAAACTCATGAATACTTGTGAAATTGATTCTTTAAGGATGAAAAGTTCTCCTATGGTCTCTTTGATTGACAGGATCCGACCTCATTCTGAATGTTTGACATACAAACATAAATGAAATTGCTGTCTCCCATTAATTGCATGTAATCTCTATGAAAACATCTTTACAATTCAGCTCAAACCCTCACTCATGACGAAAGAACGAGGTGCTGAAGTGGAATCCACTTAACAAAAGTGACAAAGAGGCAGTCGAGTAAAATGATCAAAAAAAAAGTAAGAAAACAGAACAAGCTTGTAAAACGTAGAATAAGAGGGGGTGGATCAATAGGAATGCAATCAGGAGTATTCTCCGACCATGTGGCTTTATATTCAATTTGCCGTAAAAATGGAAAAAAAAAAAACAGAAGAAGAGAGATTAAGGTGGGAACAGAACACAGCTCTGTAAAGTTGTGTGTTTGTCAAGATTTCGGTGTTTAAGGAAAAGAAACCCAAAGTATTTCTAAGGAACACAAGTTTAGGAAATGTGAGATGAACAGTGAAGCTGAAGTTGTCCTCCTGGGAAATTGGTTGTGATTCTTACATCAAAGCTACAGAACAGAAAGATGGTATCAACAGAGAGGAAATGTGAAAACTAAAGAAGGATTGCTGAGTGTGCTTTTTACACTTGTGCTTTAAGTTAAAGGATCCCCAAAGCCAATGCTTCAGATGTTCAGCTGGAATCAGGCGTTTTGCTTGAAAGAAAAAGACCAACCAGGGAGAAACATCACCATTTAGCTTCATTATTGATATTCTCCTTTCCAAGGCAATATCCATATTGTGAATTTCCACCCTGCTAAGCACACCTGTGATTCCTGGCTGCTCTGTTTCCCAAACCACTCACTAGAGAGAGCACTGACTGCATCCCAGGGCACACACACACACACACACGCAGAGTTATGCTAAGGCACACGCCATCAACATTATCCAGAACACCAGATGTGCCACTCAACCATAATTGCTCCCTCTTGGTGTTGCCTTTCTGCAGTCCAACAGTTAACCTTGAGCGTCATCTGATCAATAGCTTGTTATTGGTCCCAACACACCTCTTCAGCTGCTTGTCAAACATAAAATGGATTGACAAATTCAGATTAAAACCATGCAGGCAAATCTGTAGGTAGATAAATACCATGCAATGTCTGCCCACTGCCTATCTGTGGGCTGGAACCAGAGTCATTGAATAATGGTGGGAAGGTTCCCATTAAAACCAGTCATTAGGAGGCTGAATTACTGGTGCGGCTTAATAGACCGCTACAAGCTGAGAGTAAAGTCTTGGAAATGGCCAGGTGCCATTGCTAACTGCTGCATTGATATATTTTGTCATACTTTATAGCCTGATGGTCCTCAGGTGTTGTACTGCTAGTTGGGGCAACATGTGGAGGACAAAAAGACAGAAAGCAGTTGAAGGGGAAAAAGGGATTTTAGAAATTAGACCGTTGCCATGGTTTCTAGCAATTTTGATGCTGATGCTAGGATAACAGTAGTGATGGAACTGTGATTATTGGCCTTAATAAGGTGGATCCTGCCTAGGCCCTCAACCGCCATTCAGTCTAAACCTCAAAGGCTTTTATGGTCGTTCCAGATGCTATTTTCAAGTCTGACACAGGGAACATGGGCCAGTGTGTAATTATCATTTTATCTGTGACTGAAACACTTTGCTCCTCATGGCTGTGGTGGATAGGATTAGAGGTCACCATGTTTTAAAAGTTTGTAACAGTAATCTATGTTTCTAAAGTGAGTGACATATGTGTATTGTCAGACATACCAAAATAATTTTGTGTTACCAAAAGTTGCACAAATATACTTTGGACAGAACAAGCTTTTCAAAATTCTAAATATATTCACTGGAACAAAACACAACTTCAAAATTTGCCTTTTTATATAAAGGATGCTTTAAATCAATAACAATATAATCATCTCAGATAGTTTTCACATTTAATCATTCAAAGAAAATGGCGAGGAAAAAACTGTTGGTAAAGAAAGGGAAGATTAATGAGGAGAAGTGAAATAAAACTTACGGAAAGCTGTGTAGAACTCATGTAGGCTAAGGTGTCCGTCATTGTTGTAGTCGTCATAGCGCAACAGATCTTGCATGGTGCACTCCAACAGACTGTCCTCCAGATGCTCCTTCATTGAGATCTAAGTCCCACAAATACAGAAAACATTTATAACTAGAAACACTCAAGAGTGCAGACCTCCACCATGCCATAGGGTCTGTCACCTGAGAAAACCCCAAAAAGGCCCAAACAGCCCACCCAGGACCCCCTATATTTTGAACCTTCTGGATCACCAGATCCAGAATATCAACATGATCCGGGTCAAACAATGTCGGATTATAGCATCTACCATGATGTCATCTTGTAATCTTTTTTTTCTGCCCGTGATTCAAGGCATTATCTGTTGAGTTAGAAGCTGTAATGGCAAAATTATCCCTATTTCCCCATAGTACAGAATCATTAAAAAATTCCTGGATCCAGATGGTGATCCAGATCACCCACAAAATATAATCAGTTGTTCCTTTATTCCATTTCTGACAATTCCTGAAAGTTTTATCAAAATTCATCCATAACTGTTTGAGTTACGTTGCTAATAGACAGACAAACGGACGCTGCCGAAAACATAACCACTACAGCTTTTACAGAACTCAGCTGCTCGTCTGCTGACGAAGACCAGAAAGAGAGCCCATATTACACATAATTTAAAATCTCTGCATTGGCTTCCCAATTGACTTTAAAATACTTGTATTAGTTTTTAAAGCTCTTAAAGGTTTTAGTACGGAGTATTTATCTGACTTGCTTTTAGTTTACGACCCTCCCAGAGTATTCAGGTCATTGGGGGCTGGTCTTTTATTTATTCCTAGGGAGGGGACAAAAACATAAATGGAGGCAACTTTTAGTTTTTATGGTCCTCGCCTGTGGAACAGCCTTCCAGAGGACCTGAGGGCAGCTGGATATCTTAAGGGTAAACTTAAGACTTACCGTTTTAGTAAAGCTTTTAATTGAATATGATTTTAGCCTTCATAATTGGTATTTTACGTTCATTAATAATTAATAATTTCATTTTATCTTATTTCTTTTTTTGTATCCTAATTTATATTATCTATTTTTATATTATTTTTATCATTTCATTTTATTTATCCATCTTATCTTTTTAACCCTTTGTCAGCTTAACAGCTGTTATTTAGATTCCTGTGTTTTAGTTTCCCCAATGAAATTGGTGAGGGGTTAGGCCAGCGCTGGGCGACAGCATCATCCTATGCATAGTCATTGTCTGTGTTTTCCGGTGTGCAATGATTTAATAAATTTTGTTTATCTTAATCGGTTGTTGTTGAATGTTTCCTGACAAGTTTTGGTCAATTCATACGCAGAACTCTGGTGCCTTTAAGATTATGAGACTGAGCATTATTTGTAGCTAAATAATTAAGGTTTTCTGGATCCTACCTTCCTATAGTACAGGTAAAAGGATTTTGGTGGTGCCCCGACTTGGTTGGGATATTAGGATAGATATTAATATCTCGCATATTAATATCTATATTAATATTCCCATATTCAGAATCTCTAGTAACGCTACAAATTATAAAACACATGGGAATAAAAGATCTGTGTGGAGAGGAGGATGAAAGGGGAGATACTGTAGCTACACCTTCTCTACATCCTTTGGTTGTTAGTTTATCAGTATAAATGGGAAACTTGATTTTTTCTTAAATTGGACATACGTACAGTTTAATGACATTAGCTCTGGCAGGAACCACAAATTTTTCCATTTAATTAAAAACATTTGACACAAGTCATAATATTGTATGTAATTTATATAAATCACTTGCCTGAATATAATTAGCATTTTAAGTTGAGTTTACCTTTAATTCTTAGCAATAGATTTCCTTACAAATGAAAATGCCTCATCTGCGTTCTGAAGACAAGTCCGCTTGAATAAATTACTCGTGTTGGAAACAAGTAAATGAATTAGCCTAAGTTTATCAAAAAGGACAGAGTGTAATTTTCAATTTGACTGAATCCACAAAAGTACACTGCTTTCATCCAACCAGAAAATGAAATAAAACATTAAAAAGCACTTTTTGAAAAATCAACTTCAACTCAAACTTTTTTTTCCCTTTTCTACAGCATATTAAGTGTACATGAGAGGTGAGTTAAATAAACATCTGAATGGTGACCTCTTTGACAACAGTACATTTGGAAAAATCCAATTATATTGCAGAGAAAGCTGAAAAAAGTCTATATTCAATTTCTTGTTTCAGGTCTCAGTCTTCAATTTGACTTTATAATAATGTGTTTTATAATGTTCGGCTCAAAACTGTGTTGGTTCCTCTGAAATAGTCCATGTTTCCCTCAACTGGGTCTATTCTACATCCACTGGAGTGTATGCTTCTCTAAATGAGCAGAACTACTAAAATGTAAATGAAGAGTAAAATGAAATCTCAGACTCTAACCTTGAATCTAACATCTGAATGTCCCACAAGTGCCTTTCTCTTATTTAAAAAAAAAAAGAAGAAGCCAGAATCAGACCATTTTCTCTCCAAGGCAGACAAAATACATACTAATACACCGTTTGATTTTAAAGCAACAAGGATAAGAGTAAAACATGTCTGCTTGGCATCACAATGAAGGGTGCAATGTCAGAAAAAGGTTTTAGATTTGTCCCTATACTTAATAGGGGTCACAACTGGAGCTCATGGTAAACTTTATGTACCTACGAGGGCCTGAAGGGTACATTTACATATCTTCAGTAGTAAATGGTATGTATATATGTACTGTTTCTTATAAATGTTAGAGTACAATATTAGGAGATAAAAGAAAGAAAGAAATGGGGAAAAAACAAGCTTTACTCATAGATGAATGTTTTAAAGTTGCCTGATACATTCAAAGCGGAATTCAATAAATGTTATAGTTGTGTAGTACTGAAAAAGAAAAAAAAGGGTTGATATGTAAATTCAGTTTGGTGCATTTTGATTCTTTTTTGTGTACTCTGATTCAACACATCAGAAGGTTGGGGTGCACAGACAATTGTTTGCAACACTAATAGAAAAAGAAACAAATGATCGCAGATTGTTTTACAATCTTTATTTTTCTAAAAGAAAAAAAATTGACTGAATGTTCTGTTGCATGTCACGTAAGACATTTCACACATGCCTGACCATGTGAGAGGTTTTTTTTTTTGTCAGAGCTACAGTCTGGTACAAAGCAGATTTTCCTCTGTGATCAATGCTATTGTACAGGCTCCCTGTTTAATAAACTAAACTAAGGCCCAATCTCAATTCTCCCGCGTAGCCCTACCCCTTCGCCTTTAAACAAAGTGTGGAGGAAAAGGGCAATGTTTTCCCTATGAATTGAGACACCCCTCTCTCCATATAACCTGAACGTATTAGGAGGCTGGTTTGCTCGTGGCTCCCTGTTT
>JBBBVU010000016.1:17860744-17871047 GCA_037177055.1 Atherinosoma microstoma
TTAGCAATGATGTCAGAAAAGAATGATTGTCTTGCATTTCTCAGCTCCAGATTATAAATCCTCAGTCTCTCTTTATAGATCTCATACTGAACCTGCAACTTTGTTTTCTGCCACCTGCGTTGACAATGAGAAGCAAGAAACATAATGAGAAAAAGGTGAATGAAAACAAAAAATAATAATAAAGATGTGCACAGAAGCCTGATTTTCCTCATTTTTGAGTGTTAAATCAGTCAGAAATAACCACATGATGAGCTTCAGATGATATAAAAACAAATTAATGTTCTAACTGGTCATTAATTCCTAAATGCTAAAGAGGAAAGTGGTAGACCGTCGAATTAATAATCATAGCCCACTGTACCTTCTACAGTTGTCAAAGCAAATTTCCACCTGTTGTGGCATCATTTTAAGATGCGGTTCACCTACAGAGAGGGCTGCATCGGATCCTCCGGGTGAGTCCGATAGGTCTTATTAACCAGGCGGCCATGACAAAACCTTCACTTCTTAATAAGACTTATTGCATCAAAAATACATTGTTTTGATGAATTTTATGTATTAGATACTACTTTCTGCAGGTGGATCTGTGAGTTAAAGGTGACTTAGACATTCATGGAGAGATGTTGCGGTTAAAGGAACGGATCTGGCCTGTGCGCAGTCTATTGAACCGATGCTGCTAGGAAGACTAGCAATCTGTCTCCACTGCCACTTGTTCTTGAATGAATGAAATGGATGAAAAACCGTTTCGCTGAGGGAAAGTATAATATTAGGATGCAATCTTAAAATTATCTTAAAATAACAAAATGTAATTTATCAAAAGTTATTTAGAAATCTGATAAAAAATATTGCAGTGACTATTATTTTATTTTAATGAACTGAACAGCAGAAAACTTCACAAACGTTGATTTTGTTCAAATGTGTCGGCACTCAGATGCACATAAGAGTCCTCCTGAGTGTTCGTAGCATTTGTTCTTACCTAAGAACAAATCCAAGATACGAAGATTTTGGTGAATGCCACATTTTTCGTAAAAACTTTATAAGTAGGACTTTAGAACAAATTTGTTTGTCAAGATGACAATGCTCCTGGACCATGGTGACGTCATCTACAAAAAGGCATCAAACACCGCTCTCAATAAGCTAGACACTCTTTATCACTCAGCTATTAGTTTTGCACTAATGCACTATTTCACACTGACCATTATGATCTGAACAGTGAGTTGATCCTCCCTTCATACTCGGTGGCTCCATCACTGGTTTTATTTTGTCTATAAAACAGTCCTTAACCTGACACCACTGTATCTGGCACCTCTTCCTCACCTTGCCTGCAGTACGTAGGTCGAGTGAATATATCAAGTTCTTCATTCCCAACACTTCCATTATTTTTGGATGCAAATCCTTTCGTTTTGCAGCAGCAAACGACTGGAAGAATTTAGAAAATACCTTCAAACTCACAACTCTGGCATCTATTACTACTTTCAAGTTCAAACTGCAACAGATTATAACAGATCATCGCTCTTGTGAGTAATCCCAGATCACACACACACACACACATTCTTTTTTATACACTCATAAATGCACACATACACACAAACAGACATTTCTTCTCTCTTCTTTCCTGTTAATAATACTCTAATACATTTTCATTTCTCCATTTTTATGTTCATTGATTTACATCTTTGTTTTTACAGTGTTTGGCATCTTTATGTTCATATGTAACTATGTGTGTCTCCTTTTTTTTTCTCATCTGGGAACCTCTTGGTTAGGTCAGGTTTGCAAATGAGAATTGGTTCCTTAACATTTTATCTAGGAAAAATAAAGGTCAAATAAAATAAAATAAGAGCTGATGTGGAACTGAGAGTGGTGGCTGATCAGCCCACCAAAGCTGGACAAATTGGGTTCTTCTGGAGGGGGTGGCCTCCCTGGTCTCTATCTTAACAGGAAACACCAAATATGCAGAAATAAAAAACACTATTCTAGACATCTCATATTAATTGACTTCATTCAAACCAAACAAACCAAAAACACAATTTTAAACAGTTTAGTAAAAATCTTAAGATTTCAAATTTAAAAACCTAGATTAAAAATACAGAATTTCTGCAACCTTTAGTTGTTTTTCCACTTTTTTAATTCACCATTCAATCTTTATTTTCCACTATTCCTTCAGTTACATCGGCTTTTTGCCTCTGATCTGTTTTCAAGGGTGTCTTCCCCTCTTTCTATCATTTTAGTTAGTTTGAAAGCAAATACTGCCACTTAACACTTCTTTTCTTCTTATTTCAAACATCAACAAACATGTTTACACTACATGCTTAAAGGCAAATTCAGAAGAATTATTTTTGATATTTCACCTCTTATATAAAAGGCCTCTTCAGTTTTATCAGTAAGATATGATGAGTCTTCAAGAGCAAGAAAAGAAGTCCTTTTACCTTCTTTTTTATCTCTAAGGATTACAAAGACATAAAAGACCAAGAGTCTGCACGGACACTATTATGATTACCTTTGAATTATTAAAGCTTCCACGACAGGGCTGTTTGTGGAGCTTGATCACTTTGTGCAAGAGTTCAGTGTTTATTTTCGTGTTTTAGCCAAAGACAAGATATAATAAAGTAGAAGCCGTTGCCCGAAACATTTAGCTCGCCACCGGCCTGCAGTATGAGTACAAGCAGCAAAAATCCATGAGCGGAGGTCTCATTAAATATAGTTTGTGGCATCATTACACCTTCGGCAGCTTGTACTGCAGCAGCAGGGAACATCCGTCGTTCCAGGAGCAGCTTTGGTGTCAGTAAACACAGACATGATGCATGGCTACACCAAAGCCGCCTGCCTCTGGAGAATTTTCATCATCTGGTATAATTAATCGACATAGAATAATTAATGATTAATTAGCAAAGAATATTTAGGCAATTACAAGCCCAAACAGTGGATTAACTGTCAATGTATCCCGGGGGACATGAGTGCATATCAATAATTTTCCTGTTCTGAAACTTCGATGAGAGGTTGCTGTGTTTAGGGACCCTAGATTTACCGGTAAATACATTAGTTTATCAATAAATCTACTTTATTGTGCATCACTTTCATGTTACATGGTAAAAACTTGACAGAACTGGGAAATAATTGCACTGTTTTAAGTCTTTAAGTTTGCATAGTTTTTATTCTGTACTTCAGCAGCATCTGTCTTCATATTGTATTAAGTACCTAAAATTGCATTAAAGTGCCAGTCTGAGTTTAATGTAATTTTCTACACAGAAATTAATTGTGTTACACAGTGTCAACAATTGGATGTTCTCAGCATCTCTGATCAAATCACAGTTAATCAGAAAAATTTTAGCAGCAGCATTCAATAACAATTAAAAGTAAACTTATAGTATCTCAAGCTGGCACGCTCAAAGATAAATGTTAGGAATTTGCTGACTGAAACGATGAACATAATGACATCGCACTGCCATTTTATTTTTTACTTCCAGTACTTAGTCAGTCATGTTCACCTAATATTTTAAAACCCTTAGCAAAATGAGTGTCAGGTATTTTACTATGCCACATGAATCAAAGCAGAGAAGTTCACAGTTGGACAGATATAATTTTTTTTAAATTAAATTAAAGTTTATGTGGCTCAGATAGTGAGAGCATGAAAAAGTTGTGGAGTTCAACGAAGTGAGAACATCTTATTGCCTCAGATCATTAAAAATCTTGCTGACACTAGTTAAAACCTAATTGGCAGTACTGTGCCTCCTGACCCATATTTCACATAAGATGGGAAGTCAAATACGTAACTCTGGTGCATATCAATTTTGCCCCCTGCTGAGTTACCTCACATCCTTGTGGATGTGTTAATAGTCGAAGCAAAAAGAAATGCACAGGAGCAACAGTTGCAAGTGTGTTGTTAACTCGCTTCATGAAAAATCAACTTCAGAATTTGTAGTGGTACGTTTCATAAAGATAAAAAAAAAGTAATAGAAGGGTAATAGATGCAGGTAATATCTGCAAGACTATCATGGGTTAACCAATACAGTAACCCTTTACTAAAAATACTTGCATAAAAGCTTTTTAATAATTTAGTAATAATAAATATTTTGATCTAATGGCATTTAAGGTTAGATACAACTGAATCAGCTTATGTCTGTGAAGTTTCTCATTAATCCAGGTCATGGTATCCAAGTTTGAGTCAAGTCAACTGGACCTGGAGACGTTTCCCTATTCAAGAGCTCCTTCAGTTCTGATGGAGATAGTGGGATTTCATTTGTGTGGCCTGTGAAATGACCTATTGTTTTAGTCTACAACTGTCATTGACAGTCATGACTCACCTGAGTTCTCGTTAGAGCGACCATTGTCCATATAGCTTCACTTGAGGCATGGGAATCTGCTTATTTGAGAAAAAATTATAGGAGTTGAAAATAAGCCAATGGTTGAGCAGGACGAAGAAAATTGCAGTTTTGAAATACAAAATCTTCTTCGAAGACACGTGTACCTAAGTTTAGGTAATAAAAAATGAGACCATGCCTGTCTGGAGATTTCATAGCTGCTTCTGGTTCAGAAATTTCTGAATTTCTTGTGGTTTTTGTTTTAGTAGCTTTGAAATTGAGAATTTATCAGATAAAGCTTCTTACCTGAGAAAAAGAGAAGTTATGTTTTTGTAAAATAGCTGACAGTTAATCTAAGAATATCATACAGTGAAATAAAAATAAAAAATGCAATTAATTTGTAGCAGAGTTGGACAAAGCTGATTAAACTCTCTCTGCTGCCTTAATGCAATGTTAAAACTGTAAAATGAAAATATTAAATAAGTAGACTGGGAGCAGTCTGTTTGACACTGATATGTGATGATGTGCAAAGCTAAGCAGCAGATGAAACTGCCCTTTCTCTTGCTCTACTACTGTATGCACTGGCCAGATCTAATATTGGGGTAATTCAGCCGTATGTTTGAACCAGAGAGCAATTCTCAAGAAAAGGAAGTTGAGTTACACAAGGTCGGATGCAAATGGAAGTGTTAGAATTGTAATATGTTTAATTTCCATCACTTTCAACAATATTAGAAACGTAACAAAATCAGAGCTGCCAAGCAAAAGCTGATAATCCCCAGCAGGGCAAAGTCAGCCAAAGGCTTGTTGCCAAGGGCTCATAGAGTCTCGGAGCACAGCTGCAGCCCTCTTATACCAAGAGACAGTCCTTTAGTGCAATGAGACGGAAAACACTAAGAAAATATACATACCAGTGGATGAACATGCCTGGCTGTATTTGCCGTTACCAGGACTTTATAATTAGTGCATTAGCAGCTGGTTTTGGGTCAGATTTGTGAAGCAGTTGCCAAAAAATGAAGACTGCAGACCATGTCATCTCTGGTATTTTTGCCAGGGTACTATCTCAAACTAAACAAAATCCACTTCTGTTGTAGTTTAACATCTTTGGCTAATATACAGCGTTTACAAATGATTTCATACAATGTGAGCCTTAAATAGATCATGTCAAGAAGAGCAGCACACACCAAGTAACGTGCTCTTTGCATCACCTGTTTTTTCAACCAATGTTTCAATTATGTTAACTTCTCCTCATAGATTGCACTAGCATTACGGCATGCAAGGTATCTTTAAAGCCCCTGCAAAGCATGTAGTCAAGAATGATTCCTCCAACTCTCTTCATAGATTATACGGGTTGCCTGGCCTCACTTTTCTCAGACTACAGGTGGCATTAGTTTCAGAGCAGAATTCTCCGATAATGGCTGACCTTGCTCATGATATCTACTAGGCTACATTAGAAATATCTTATGACTTTGATAAAAATAAATGCTTTTTGATCATTACACTATGTTGAAAAGTCAGTTGTTTCGAGCAGTTTTGGGTTTGTTACGTATATTTTGCACTTCCTAAAACTGTTTTATTTATTTTTTTATTCTATTTTACCATTACTTAAAGGGTAAGAGATCCTGGAAAAACAGTTCGAGCAAGCTACATATTGAAAATACACAATTTAAAAGTCCAAACCCCTTTCTTCAGACTTTCCCCCAAAGCCATGCCTCCAGAGCACAGCACCATACAATGCTTATTCAAGGCACATGGCTCACAAGCGCTGAGCAGCATCACATGTTTTCTCCAAAAGTCATAAAGCCATAATGTTATCTTACCTATCAAGTAGAAATATGCCCACCATGACATCACTTTTCAGCCCTTTCTGTTGTTTCAGTTAACGCCACCGATGCACACTCTGCTCTTGCTCCGCTCTCCTTCAGCAGTTTTCTTTGCAGTAGCCTTCTTCAAAACAGGTTTTCTTTTCTGAATCGATATAGGCACCTTCTGTAAAGTCCCTTTTGTTCAAGTGTGTACCATATTTTGATGTAGTATGCTAGCTAATGTAGCTAAGCGAGCTTTGTTGCCTTTACGAATGTTCTAAGCCTCTGAGAGCGTGTGATTTGTGCACAAAGAGGGGGACATGCAGAGGTGGGTGGGTGGGGGGGGCAAATAGCAGTTGAGTTTGATAGACATATCACCATCTAATCGTTTAGAACGGGCCAGTTAAAATGATCTGATGTTTTTCAGTCCTGTCCTTTCAACATGTGTTTTTATTTTTGTGTCTTTGCACTTAATTAATTGGCTGCAATCGGGGTATGAAGGGGATTTTAAGCAATACAGTAAAAAAATGCTCCTGGAAAACATCTCCTATCCTACCTTTAATACAATTTTAGAATGACATCTTACGTTTAAACTATTTTCTATTCTTTTATATGACCATTGTTTTACAAAAACCATCATTCAGGTTACCTCACTGACACCCTAAGAATTAGCCATAAAGATTAACTGCTACCTGCAGCAGTTTGTTGTTCTGCAGTAAACTCCCAAGTCTCGAATTTCAGTGTCCTTGAAGGCACCAAAAAGGACAGTTTGACTACAAAAGGATCAAGGACTAGACCTTAAACACCTGTTGCAATTTTCAGCGACTCAGAAATTACAGCCACCTCCCCCATAGCCAGGGGGAAGGTAAACACGCATGTGGTTAAAGTCTACAAGTGGTGGGGTCTCTTGATGTATTGCAGTGATGAGAAGCGGCATTAGTGGAGTTGAGGCAGAGTGACTCAGTCTGAAAAGCACCTTGGCTTTTATAAACAGTGACCGAACATGGTCACAGTGGTCATGGGAAATAACGGGTATAAAAATGCGACTGCTGGTGCAAATCTTCAGGCCGGCTTGGACACGCTGGACAGGAAAGCAAATAAGAAACACAACTGTGATGAGATGGTTGTTCAGGTTAAACTCCCTAGAGAGCAGGAAAGATTGGTTGGTTGCAGGACATAATGAGTAATACTCCTGTCCTTTTCTCCATCCAATGCTGTCAAGGTGTCCTTGTGCAAGGAGCTTAACCCACCTGTTCCATGAGATCTGTTCAGTGGAAATGACTCAGCACTGTGACCTTGTTAAAAATCTTGGAAAATCCAAAGATGTGAGGTTTTACAAGTGAAGACAAGCTGGCTGTAAATTAGCTGTTCATGCACCTCTTTTTATCTACCGTTTATACCAAATACATTAGTTGGGTTAGTTGGGTAAATGAATGGGTTATCACTAAGTCAAAGCATTATTCCAATAAGCCAATATGGCTTGAAAACAACATTTGTCTCTGCACCAAAACTGAATCAGCATGGCAAAAAGGACGTCTGTGTTAAATCAAAGTGACTTTTAATAAACGTGGAATCAAAATGGAAATCAAACGTTTTTGGGATGTGTGCAAGATGAGATAAATATTAAATCAGCTTTTGTTTGTTTGCTTTTGAGGGAGTTCCACTTTAGCACATGAGAGCCTGAAGAAAATCAGACCTATAAAAATACACACATTCCTTTCACGGCATCTCTCTATTGATCTGTCTCCTTCCCACCTCTAATTTCCCCCTCTACGGTGTGTGTGATTTCTTTCTCCTTGGAGTGCTGCAGTGCTCGCCTGTGATTGGGCACAAAGCTGCAATTGCTGCTTCGCCTGCAGCCACTTCATGATTTAATCAGGATGAAGCATACTTTGACTTTGTCATTGTTTATCTGTTTGGTTTGCTGCTTCTTTTCCTGTACTTTCCTCCTTCACTCCTTCAAACCACACTCCCCCATGAAATTCTCAGTCCTGTTGCTCCATCCTGGAATTCCATCAGTATGCTTTAATACTGAGACTGATGACAGAGACATTATCAGTGGCTTCTTGTAAATAATTCATGTAACTCACATCCACTTCACTGTACACAAGCAGAGACAGGCATTCATGCAGATTGTGATGCATGTGCACTATGCGGGCAGAGGAACACACACAAACACTTAACCAACCCTTGAGGGAATCTCACAGATGTCTCAGCACCTGGTGATCCATGCCAAATGCAGACAGTCTTCATGCCCAAGACCTAATTTACAGCTCAGGTAAACAGTGCCGGTCTTGCTTTGTTGGGGAAACTGAACTATTTGCATCATTTAACATCATGTTTTAGGGGATATCTGTGCTTCAGTCAACGACTCTTTGACTGACTCTTTCTTGGATCAACTGGAGGGTCCCAGACCCCCACATCTTTAGGGATACACAATCGGACATTTTAGATAAGACTTACACTAAGTTAGGTTAACTTTATTGTCAATTATTTTACAAATATGGAAAATCTGGAGGAAGAATGAAGGAAATATTTTAAAATGTCCCCTTTCAAAATAATTACAAGTGAAAAAAGAAGAATATTTCAAGTTAATGGAGCTTAAGTTTTTCAACTTTTTCATTAAAAAGATGAATAAAAGAGGTGAGAGTGATTATAGGGCCGAGTTGCTTTCTTATTCATGGAACAATGACAAATGTTTTTGAGAACTGGTTAGAAATGATAAGGTAACTTGCCTGGTTAACAACCTGATTCTATATCTTCAGGCATTTGACTGAGAGCCTCCCAAACCAAGATGCTAAAGGTAAGAACACTCTCCTCTCACTAAGTGACCTTTAAACATGTAATTGTCTTGTCTTTTTATAAATATAGTCCTTGTTAAATTGAAAAGTGAGTCTATTGCCCATGATTGTGTCCAGGTTTTTAAAATGAGGGACACTGTTCCATTTCTCTGTCTTTCATAATCAATAGCCTGACCGTAGGCCCTGTGCAGCATCCTTTTATCCTCCCTGTCCAACACAGCTCTTTGGTTATAGCAACACTAAACATCACATCTCGACTTGTAACAGGTGTTTAATCCCCAAAATGCATGCCATTATTTGACTAAACTCTGTATACCTCCAGCTCAATCCATGCTTGTATGGACAGCCGTGCATTGTTTGAGTAAGCCATCTGCGTCACATGCTCTTCAACGTTGCGAGGATCTGAATTTTAAATCCAGCGTTATGATTGATGAGCAGCATGCATGAACGCAAGCTTTCTCTCTTAAATTACCATATAATTAAAATAAATACATGCAGATTGATCTTTCTGAGAATTGCACATCTAAAATCTTCCAAGGAAACATTAAAGCCAAATGTCATTAAATGTTGCTTTCAAGCTCATTTCCTATTCACATTACACGTTCTAAACTGCCAGCTATGAGAGCGAAGGGGGTACATTTTGGTCCATGAGAAACATTCAGATGACAATCATTCTGAGAAGATGGAAGTGACTAAGATTCACAATATTTGGCAAGTTGATAGGATATGGGATACTCTTAAGTGGTTGACTATAAGAGCATAGAAGTGTCCATTCATGGTCACAGTCATTGTTGTGTACGGGAAAGTAACTTCCATAAATGAAGACATTATGCATCATTTTAAAGGAAAGATATACTGACTCCAGTTTATTCCATGTTATAATGAATGAATTTTATTTTACAGAGTCTGTAAAGTTATATTATTGTTATTGAGTTTATACTATGCAAATTAGAAACTCAATTAGAAGAGTTTTCTGTAAAAGTAACCGCAGCAGATAACCATTAACATCACATTTTAGCCTAATTCAACATCCCTGACCCCAGTTTGATTTAAGCAGTACAATGGCAACAGGTTGAATGTCACGCAATAGATTTATAAGCACAAATAGCAGTTTAATATTTTAAAGGTTTGTATCCACCAGTGGAGTGTAATGGAATTTAACCATATAATGCCAAACATATACTGTATTTGATACAGTTTCCATCACTTTATGGTAAAAACTTTGCTCAAAACCCTGTTGCAAACAATCTGATGCTTGTCTTCTGGCCTTAAATGGATACTACTAATGGATATGTAGGTGATGCCACTTAGGTGATGCCACTTACGTCATTCCACTTAGGTGATGCCGCGATGCGACTTAGGTCATGCCACTTAGGTGATGCCGCGATGCGACTTAGGTCATGCCACT
>JBBBVU010000016.1:17894138-17909957 GCA_037177055.1 Atherinosoma microstoma
GTGTGTGTGTGTGTGTGTGTGTGTGTGTGTGTGTGTGTGTGTGTGTGTGTGTGTGTGTGTGTGTGTGTGTGAGTGCTTGTGATTGTCAAAAACATAGCCCACAGTATATATTACTTTTTCTTTTTTTTCTTTTTTTTACCCTGGGTCACTTTGCCTCAAGATGTTGTTTTTATTTATTTATTTTTTTTTTCCAGGCTCACACTCTACTTAAGCTCTGAACCAATTTAACACAGATCGGGAATGTAGAGAGAGGCTTGACAGAGTCACTCAAATCCCTGTCTGCACTATATTGGGGGCATAGCAAGAGAAAAATGAGGGTAAAAGATAGAGGAGAAGCAGGCAGTATGTGAGGAGGATACGAGGGAAAAGAGATGGATCTACATCCAGACAGAGTGAGCAACGTGTCCATGTCTTGTACCTCTAAACTAACCCAACCAAAATAAATAAATGAATGATGTGATGGCTATTTGAAATGCATCCACAGTGAAAACATAAATAATCTCACTTTTTTTAGTGGAATCAGTCTTTTACAAAATCACATCAGATATGGAAAGTTCTAAAAGTTGGGGACAAGAGCATTTGCAGCCATACATAATGTCATTTCCTTTTATGCAACCATTAAACTGACAAAATGATTGCAAAAATAAAGTGAATGGGCCATATTACTTCATTTGTTACTCTAATCTTTCACTTGTTCATATGCCTTTGCCAACAGCTTCCTAAAATTTAAACAGTTTCAACAGAAACTGTGTGAATAATGAGCACCAGAAATTACACAGTGTCACATTTTAACTCTACTAGAGGGTATTTGTTAAATACTTGAACAACATATAAGAGGGGCCAAGTTTGTACATTTTAAAGACAGCAGGAGAAGAAGAAGCAGAATTCTAAGCGGTATTGTCATATCTCTTTGTTTACTCACACAGCATCTCACATTTCAATTCATGTATCAATACAAGCATATGTGCCAAGCAGAGCAGCGCACATCAAAGGCTAAAGATCCAAGAGGCTCACTGTGACACAGAGTACAGCTCATCGTTGAGAAGGAAAAGTGATAGGCAGTGCCAGTGTTGTGACAAGCATGTCAAAATTTCTTAGGCATGAATAAACATCCTCTTTCAGAAGATATTATTTTGTTTGTGTCATGACAGAAGTGTGAGTATTCATTGCTCTGGATGTATGCACGTCTGGACGTTCAAATTGTATTGTTTGTGTTTATCAATAGTCCTTAAAAAGGATGTGTGGACAGTCTGTGGTAGAGAAGTGAAACAAAAGAGAGCAAGACGCAGACTGTGCTGAAAGAAATTAAGAATTAAAGTGTCTGCACATTCATTTGGAAATTGAATTTAAGGTGGATCATACAATCGGCCACAGAAACTACGTATTGGAAGAAAAAGGATAAATAAAGACGATAAACTGAAGCTCATTCAAGGTTTTGCTTCTCTAGAAACATTTGAATGAATCTTAGGGTGCATTCACACCAGGACTCCTCAGGACTTGGTTCGAATGGGCAGGGAACTCCCAAAAACTTTGGACCTTTTGTTTGGTTTGATTTGTTTTCAAACTGCAAGGTTTGTGGTTCTGTATTGTCATTTCACATCTTAAACATGAAGTGCAACGAAATTAGTGACCCTGGTCTGGTACAAGCCCAAGAGCAACAATAATAAAAAAAAAAACACAAATCTAAGTATAAATAATAAGAAATACAAATACAAAAAAAGAAAAATACACTGAGTGGGTAATATAAATAAAATGTAGATAAAACAGTCTTTGAAGCAGACCAAACCACCAATGTCATGTAGTTACAAAAACTGCTTGCTAGGGGACAATATTCCCTGAAAAGATAATTGACCAAGAAGGAAATCTGGCTCATGGATTGGCCAGGACCAAAAATGGGTCGTTTACTTCACGTAAACAATGGAGCAAGAATAAATGTACGCAGTCTTGGGCTTGCTCAAAAATAATGTGGATGTAGTGTCTGATCAATAGCAGCTAAGAAATATACTTCAATAAATGGTGTCAAAAACAGGATTTGGCGTCAATGTCACGGTTTACACAAGAATGTGTCCTGAATGAACAGCAGGAGAGGACACGAGCTATCCAACACGTTGCACTACAACGCGCTATTGGTCACTTCTCTTTGGACTCCAGATAGTCCATTTCTCATTGCTAGCAGTTTTCAAGCGAACCAGAGTTCACTTCTTTGAGGCACACTATAGTCCAAATGCACGTTCACACTACTCCAAACGAACAGTACTATACATGGAAATGGACCAGGGTGGACCAGTGTGAATGGAGCTACCAGACATGATCTGAGAGACCTGAGTTATTTCTAGTTACTGTTACAGCCAAACAGCAACCTTTTTTTTTTTATCTTCATAAAATCAAAGCAGCTCCTCACACCATTAATTACAAACCCTATTAACTACATCAGGTGTAGCCTTGATCAGCATGCAGGCTGTAGCCTTACCCATGGCTGATAGGGAAGCGTTGTACATTTGGTGCAGTATCCTTGAGACAAAGTCCCATAACAGTTATGCAACCGTGGGAGATGTCAGTGACCAAAAGAAAACTCTTTATTTCATAAGGGAGACGGATGTTCATGAGGCAAGGGGCCAAAGCTGGACCAGGGGACATACCTATCTGGGACAGGGCATCCATTTTATACAAGAAAAAACATTCAAAATAATGAATCTGTGGGGAAGAAATCCATTTAATGAGGTAAGACCCACGTGACCGCCGAAGAGAGAAAATGAAGAGGAAGAAGGTGTTGGGGTGGAGACTGGAGTTGTATGAGTGCTCGTTAATAAGCCCACTGTAACAAATAAAGGGCTGTCAGGGGAGGTCTGGAGGATGTGTTTGTGTGTGCCAGCAGATGTGTCACACCTGGTAGCCCATCCTGGCTTTAGCTCTTGTTAACCTAACAGAGAATTGGATGGCAACTTCTGAACCAGTGATGCGTTATATGACCTGAAATAGTTTATGACCCTGCTGAATCAGTTCAGTTCAATTATGAGCTTTTCTAAAATATGCCGTTGTCGTGTTGAGCTTTTCTTTGTTTCCGTAAACATTGCCCGCAATCCCACACCTAGTATGTAAAAATGTAGAATTATCAGCATTACATGAGCTCAAAAGAAAAAATGACTCCAAATCTCTAAAAGACCACCTTAATTTTTAGGGAATAACACATGAAAGCAGACAAATATTATTGCCATGTAATCCTTTTGACATTTTGGCACCCAAAAAAGAGCCTGCCACAAACAAAGAGAGATCAGAGGCACAAACGTACGTTTGATTTATTAGCCATTTCTAAAAGCATTTTGCTTTGAGTCCATACTGTACACCCTCTGTGTATGGAGCTAAATATACATGGTCTGAACTCAAGTCAAAAGTTGATGCTCCTTGTAAGTGCCATGTGTTTCTATGACCGAGTTAATGGCTGCAGTCATGGGAGGGGGCAGCGGGTTAGCGAGCAATAAAATGGATGGTGGAGGCATTCTCTGCTGCGACTGTGCAGAGACAGGGACAAGAAAGGGAGCTCTGATGGCTAATGGAATAACCACAGCTGCCACATAACACCTAATCTGATTGGTCCAGGCAGCTCTTAGAGTGAGAGACAGCAGTGCAGATGATGGATAGCTAAAAAGGATGGATAAAAACATAAAAAGACAAAAGAATTCATTATATACTACTATTTTATCTGGCACAACCCCCCTAGCTATTTGCATTAACATCAGAGTAATAGCAATACTTTTCTAATACTTTTTTAAAATAGCCTGTCAAGGTCATTATATGACAAACTGACTGTAAACATTCAGCATAATTGTGAAAAATGTTTTCATCCAACTGTATAAACCATGTAGATATAATGAACAGAAAAGCCATATTTTCATCACTATTTGCTCTCTGCAGACTGCATTCCCGTCCTCTGTTTTTGTTTTAATAACACCAGCTGTTTATCTGGAGGCACTTAACTTCTACTATTCTACTGAATACATTTAGATGAGCATCTACTGACATTAACATCAAAGCCAAACAACACAGCACAGCTGTGGGCACATTTTAGATTTAAGCTAGATAAAAACAGATACCCCAATAACTGAAGAAGAAAAAATACCCTCTGACTGAACTGGTCCCAAGTGAGTGTAAAGGAGAGGCATTTTGACTTTGTTTTAAGAATAACATTTATTAACCTCTGGATTAATAGAGGAATAGGGTCAACAGATGGATGGATGAATCAGTACCCCTGCTTTAACGGGAATACAGCTCATCATGAACCGGGTGGACTCAATACTAATTTCTCTCTGAGTGCAGTAACATTACTGATCTGAACTGAAGGTCAGTGGGTCCACAGATGAAAATCACCAGGAAGATACTCAAATGAAGTGGTTATACCTGGATACACCAAAGACCCCCTTGCTTAGTACCCTACACAACCTAAAGGAAGCATGACTCTCTTTGGACTACCTTTGCTGCGAGCTTCCTATTCATCAAGAAGATGAAAGCGATTAATCAACTGTGTTAGTTCTTTTTCCAATCGTTTCAGAGGAAATGGGGGGGGGGTTGTAATCAAGGGCAGGATCAGAAGGGGCGGCTCACTGCCCAGCACTCACTGCAGGAGAAGAGACAGAAAACATCTGTGATTGTGATGCTAATTTTACAAATTAGCACCCTGATTGCTAAAAGTAATGAGATTTTTACATCTGTAAATGGAATCTATTAAATACACCATGTCCCTCTTGAGCTAAAACTATGGAAGGGCTAATTTCATTTGAACAAATTAGGGATTTGTTATTGCAGGTTTCAACATGTTTCTGATTATGTGTTATCTCCTTTGTCCCATTCGTTCTCAGGGCTTGATTACTTTTGACGGGATGGTGTACTGTTTTTCCACATAGTCCTGAAATAAATCTGAATATTATAAAGTTCAAGCTGGTATTAAAATTTTATAATTATTATTTTTATTATTATTGTTATTATTTTATTGAAAATGTACCCCCGCTGAAGCTATTTGAAGTCAGATAACTTTTAACTTTAAAGCTGATAATCAGTTTGTTTCTTCATGGCAAACTTGCTTTTGTGGTTTTGTGCTTCCTCTTTAGCAGCTTAGGGAAACGCTTAGTTATCTCAAAGGTTCGACAGTGAAAACAGAATTTAGCTTCTTAAAATATGAAATAAAACCCATTATACTTGTTGTTCTATTTTATAATATTTATCCGTTTAGTTCTGTGTGTGGAATTTTATATCACCATTATTGTTCTAATATTATTCTATTGTTTGCACTTGTTTTTTACACGAAATGGACCATAACTTAGAGCACCAGCTGAAGAGACTGTAACCACAAAGAAGCCAGTGATAGGACTTAACAAAGACCCTCATCCGGAGGTTTATAATCATTTTCTCTACTCATCACCCATTCTGTCAGTCATAAATTTGTTGCAAAATATTTTTGAGTACAAAAGTCTTACAAAGTCAGAAGAAAGCTAAAGCTTTCTTTTCCCATCAACACACAAATGTATAAATAACTCGGGGGGTAAACTCCTTCACCTCCACAAGAAGTCAACTGTATTTTGAAGCATCCAACTCATTCCCCCGCTGACTGAGGAGAAAATAGAATAGTTTTTATTCTAAACCTGAAGGTGAGAGGCCCTTTCTCCTTGAAGAAAGTCAGCTCTGCCTTTGAAGCTCATATGAATACATGTGATGTTAGATGATACATACAGCCCAAACAAAAACAATACAAAAGTCAAACATACATAAAAGAAGCATAAAGAAGAGACAGAAAAAGGCCGGGACAAACACCATCAGAACTGATTGAAGAAGGCTGCCGGTGAGCCAGTTCTGATGAGTGCTGATGGGGGTGGTGATGGAGTCACCTGGTCAACGGCTACTATGCATCATGAATAAAACAAGTTTTGTTGGAATGAGGCAAAAAATGGCTGCCACGCTGCAGGGTTAGTCTTCACCTTTTATTTGAGAGTCAAACTGTGAAGAAGTAGCTTGTAAATATGCAAGGACCCATTAAAGATCACTCCATAAACAAAATCTTAAATCAGCTTTCAAAGTGGCTGACAGTACAGTAAGGCCACATCAGCAGAAATATGATATTTCTTTTACCAAAGTGAAGCAGAGAGAATCACAGTAATCCAGACATGATGAAATGAAACTATGCATAAGCACTTGCTAAATGTGACACTGTGACAGTCACCAAGGCCCTAAGCTGAAGGAAACAGGATTTCACAGCTGAGGTTTTAGGTTTATCAAATTTGAAAGTAAATCTATCCCACAAAAATGATTTTTCCCATATAGTTTAAGACATAGCCTTTGGAATGCATGGTTTCTGTTTGTGGTTGTCAAGTTCAGGGTGAGGGTAAGAAACTTTTTTGACAATCTCTACAATTCTGTTCCAAAAATGTTTCCTCAACAAATATGTTGAGAAACAAAATCTATAATCACCACCAAGACAATAAATAAATAACTAAATCCATAAGTTCTGTTCCTCAATATCTCGATCTGTCAGGTGCTTCAGATGAGCATCTACATGGTGAAGCAGATGAAAGCATGGAAAGGCTGTGTGTGTAAAAACAGTTGATATTAAGGACCTCTCTTCTAAGTACGTGTGTGGGTGTTTTTATAATATTATCACTACCTGTGCTTGGAGTAAATGAAAAACTCATTACTCGAGCAAGTCTGCTCTTTTCTTTCAATAGAAAAGGAAACCAACCGACCAACCAACCACATGAAGTTAAGTGATTTACAGACCTTGAACGTAAATTCTGCTGTGCTTTGATTCCCAACAAAAACTCTACAAGCCACTTTTCTCAATGTCTTTTTCAGAAAATCCTTGACTTGCTCTCCCTTTTTTATGACTTCAAAAGGAACCCTGACATAATGGATCAATTTCTTAATTTTAAAGACTTGAACAGCCAAAGACATATTTTAGAACATGTTCCCCTGCAGAGCTAGGTTGACCATCACATCATATTAAGCACAACTAATGAGGCAGATGTGAATTAACTGTATTACATTTCCCTTATGGTAGTCTGTATGATGAAGTAAACAGGTTTAATGTTGCTCATAGCAGTGTTTAGATGACTTACACAAACTTCAGACCAGGAGCTGTCATTTTAAATAGTAACTGTGAGAATGAAACCAAGTACACAACATGGAAATAAGGATGCTTAGAGAAAATATTACCAATGAATCTCCTTTCTGTTTCCTGTGCTCTTCATACCAACAGCAGTAATTGTGAACAGGCACTCAAGCTCACTACTGTGAACTATGCATGCCAGTAATGCTTCAAGTGCATTAATTATTTGCCATTAACGCACACAAACACACACGATTCTCAGCATTTTGCATCTCCTGCTGGTTTGCATTCAGACATCAAGTTTAAGCCTAATGTGTTGACGGAAAGTCCCTAATGTGGATTAGCTATGCATGGTGGTGTCGGCCAGGAATCCTTCCCACCCTAATGTGATATGACAAAAAGTGCTGCCAGTTTTGTGCAAGTTTGCGTGCATCTGTGTTTTTTTTTTGTCACGTTGACATAAAATCAAGCTATACATACGAATGAATACAAGTTTAGTTTCCAGTTTAATATATTCACTTTGAAGGAACATTTAAAATGTTTGATACTAATATGACCTATAATATGCCATTTGGACAAGAAAGGGGGTGTCAGATTGTCTTATTTTAGCATTTAAGCTTTTGTGTAAATACGTAGAATGAGTCCTTTTCAAAATTCAAAGATAGCTCTAATATCTTTAAATTGAATTCATGATGAAGTAAGTGGGCTGTTTGTGCACAAAACTGCTGACTTCTCGTGCTGAGAATGCAATTTAGCTATTGAGTTAGTAGAGAAGAGCGTGGTAATGATTTATTATAGAGCAGTGATCCTCAGTAACGTAATGGTGAGTTGTGATTGCCAGGAGAGAGATGAGCAGGGGTAGCAGAGGGGGTGAGTGGATAGTATGTGAGCATACAGGGGGTTTCAAATCAAGGATGAAACCACACATAAAGAAGTCTATTAAAGATGTCCACACTGCTTTAGCATTGCTCATCCTTAAGATTTTACAATAAAAAAGAAAGTTTCAACAATTCTGCAATGGTCAGTGTAAGTAGCTCAGTTACTTTAGTCTGATCCACAGCCCTCAGATGTTTGCATTCTTCAAGTGGCTGACAGAAGCAGCGTGATTTTCACAGTGACTGATGCTTGTGACTTTAGCTCCACAGTTGGCAACGTGCTACAAAACAATATTTTTGCTTGCCTCTGTAAATGTTTCAACATCAAACTAAAGCCCCTGTTTTGCCAAGATTACTCATACATACGCTTCAAAGGTATCAGAGCATAATTTGAGGACAATTTTCCCTTACAAAAGAGCATCAAAAGCGGTAACCTTTATCAGACTCAACGATGCAGAGAGACATCAAAGATGCAGCTGCCGTGTGGCAACATAATGTCCTTGTTGCTGTGTAGTCGGAGCCTCACCACAGAAAGGGAACATCTAACCACCGCAACAGAGACATTTTGTTTATGATTTCCTTCTTTCAAGGCATGTTAAAAGAAATCTGAAAATTTGATAAATTGATAAAATCATCATAGTACTTTTGTATCTATTCAGATTAAATAAGATTTGACTCATTTTGATCTGGAGCGCCCTCTGTGGGTGCCCAAAACCATACTTGTAATTTACTCAAGATATCAAAAGGTTCAAGTGTGATTAGAAATAATTCAATAAAAATTTTTGTATCAATCGACTATGTTATTAATGTTGAAAAAAACAATTATATAAACATCACAAAATTATTTAAACTATAGTGATTTAAATCAATGCTACCTAACAGTTACACAGACATTCATCAAACATATCCCAAAAAACACAATAAGGCCTTTAGAGCTTTCTAGGAATAGACGTGTAAACTAATGAAGGACAGGCTAAAAGAAAAAAAGATGAATTTAAACACATCCGGTGAGTGCTCACAGCAACAAGCTGTTTGTCATCAAACTTTGTGGGGAGCATCTTAATTTTGACAACCAGCTGCAGTGATCACACCAGGACATGAGATGAAACACTTCCCCTGTCATTTATTCATTTTAATAAAGACAAATTACACTCACACACTGGACTTTTTTTTTACTTTCAACAACTGAAACTTTTTCTAACTTGTCCATCAGCCCTTTGCTGTGGGAGAGAAGGAACATACTATAAGACCTACCTTTGAAGAAGCAGTCCTTGCTGTGTACCACATAGATCCGTCTCCTCTCCAGGCAGGCGGTGCGGTAAACCTCACAGTGGTTCTCGTAGAACCTTCCGTCTGAGCCACATACTGGCACAAAGGAGGGTCGACATTTTTCCTGGCAGACACACTCCGCGCGCCCGGTTTCTGCCATCAGCAAACACTGTCGGCCCCGTCCACAGTAGGTCCGCCGACACAGGCCTCCGTCTGGATCAGAACGGGCTGGAGGAAAAGGAAGGGATGTGTTTTGGGGTTTTTTTGCTTTTGGATGGGTACCATTGTGCAGAACCACTTTAACACTGTAATCTTTGACAATGATTAACAAAGTCCCCTGCTTGAGCACATTTTTTCCAATATATATCTCCTGTTGTATAGAAAATCAGCCCCAGAATTACATTAATATTGACCAAGACAAATAATGCATCAGATATCTTATTAAAACAAAAAACACATTAAGATTTATACTGTGTGCACTAAAATTAGAAACAGCACAAAGTCAAGTCAAACACAGCCGATCTTCATTGCAGTTACAAGGCCGTGTTAACAAGGATAAACCTTCATAAAGCACAGTCTACACACACCACCTATTTACAAATCCTTATTAACACCTCTCTGCATTCCTTCACACATTCATGAGCACAAATGCACAAATACAGGATTTTTATAACTGAACGTGCATAAATCAAATTGTAAGCAGACGACCCATTTCTGCCTTATTTTCTCTGGATCTTACGATACGAAACGGTAAACACACCTCTATCGTCATAATCATAACATCTGCACCAGCTTTTACACGACACACACACGCACAAACAGGTGCACACAAGCATCACCGTCACCAAGTTTCACTGGCTAGGACACCTTGTCCCCCCCCGATTCAATCTATTTGCACTTAAAGCCAGTCAAAAAGCTGCTGATCCAGCCAGATGCTCCACCTTGGATTGATCTTTCCTGACTCCATGAGCCTGACCCCTTCCCAGTTCTCTTGCTGTGAAATGAGGCCTGTGTACGCCTGAGGGGTTACAGCGGTGGAAACTAGACATTCAAAAATGTACAATTAGATATGTTTCTGCTTCTAACCTCTTTCATATGTCTGAAGTTAAAAAAATGAACATAGTTGGGTTTACACACTGCTCATATGATAGTGGGAAGCAAAATCAATATTAGAAAACATGAAACACTTAAGCACCAATTATGGATTCTAAAAAAAGGAAAAGGAAAGAGTCAGTTCATACTTGTTCAAACATTAAAGATATAGTGTACTTCTGTATGCAAACTATTAAATTTTGCTACAGAAATTATTTAAAAAATTCAGGCTTCCCTGAAAAGCAGATGAGCTCCCCTGAAAACCCTCACCTGAGACACTTAAAGGGGAGCTCTAAAAAAATTTTCCACTTTCAGGTAATATTTGATTTTATTTTCCATAAGCTTCCTGGTGTTTTTTTAATTAAAAGAAAAGCACAAATTAGTCAGCTTTGTTGGTTTATTAGTTCATTATATTAAATTTCCCAAATATATTTCTTTTGATTGATTCTTTCTGCACCATTGGTGTGTGACAGCACTGCACTTTAACTATTCGATTTAGATACTCATACTCACTTTTGGTATCTCACTGAAAGGTTCAGCAAATTTGTTTATAAAAAGAGTTTTACAGCCCAGGCGCTGTGGTTGCTAAAGACTTTCAGAAGGTTAATAAACAAGAATGATTTTAGTTCTATTAAATAATTTTGTATCTTATCATTTTGATGATGATGTAAATGTGTTACTGGCAATCCGTCCTTTTTCAATGAGACTGACTCACCACAAGAACTGTTGTTTCAGCACTGTGGACACCTGAATTGTGTGTTTGCTGTATGCTTGCTAGCCACCCCAGCACTGACCACTTAATTTGCTTTATGTGTTGTTCCGAGCCTTATGCAATTGTCGATTTTTGTTGCAATTCACGGGTAAAATTGAAATGTAAGGAAAATGAAGGGACAATGACAAGAAGCAGCAAAGCAACAAAGAAACACAGAGATGAACAGAGAGGGCTGCAAAACCTAGACAGCTGCTTTATTTGACAGGTTTTTATTTGCAAGTAAGATAATTATTGTTCAGCTATTTTATATAAAAGTGCTTGATTTTAAATGCTTGTGTATGATACTGCTGAAAATGTTAGACTATATATGTATCTGCTCATGTTTTGTTTGTTTTGATGCTGCTTATGAGACATTTTTGATTGTATCAAGTGAATGCAGTAGTAATCGTGTTTTGAACACACTGCCGTGCACTAATATATATGCGTGTGCATGTGACTTGGAAAGTCATGGTGTATATTCAAAAATAAGGCTTCTTCAAAAGCCCCTGTGTAATTTGAATCCTGTGTATACTATACTTTTGTGGTGATACTTTTTTTTTTGGTTACTTCATTTTCAGTGGTGGCTACATGGAAATCAGAAAAAGCCCATTACAGTAGATTAGAAAGAAACTAAACTTGCGGAAATGATCTTATAGCTGTTACAAAATATATGGAAATATCAAGAAATAGTAAAAAATGTGAAGTGCAGGAGCCATTAAAGGCCTGTGGCTTATCTTTATCATTTGAAATGTTCTGTTCTCAGATTAGAGACTGAAGTTTCTCCTGATTGACCCTGCTGAGTTTTAGCCCTGTTCCTTCCTTTAAAATTTCAAGCATTCCTGTATGTACCTTTGTTTACTTTTGATGTTAACAAGTTCCCTTATTTGTCATGGAAACCAGGGAACACATAAGGGAGATGGCTGCTGGCTGCATCAAACTGCGACAAACAAATGGCTCTGCATGAAAAACTCAATGTTGGGGGTGAAAGGAAAACAACATTAGAAAATGGTGAAAATGAAGCCTTTGATTTCAAAGTCTTAAAAAAAAATATAAACATGCACAACAAAATCTCATATTTCTACTCATAACATTTCATTGCAGTTATGAGACACTGTGAAGGATGCTTGACTATTACAAGGAAATAAATGTATATCCCAGTGGGGACTTGGAGGCCATTGTACTCATCCTGCTTTGAGGTTGAGTCAGTCAAGATGTTGAGAGGGGGTGAGCTCTATTATCCCTCTGTGGAATAAGGATAAAAACCATACTGGCTTGAGAAAAAAACAAAAATAAATAAAGCCCATCCCTTGCTCTTATAATCAAACTGCCGAAAATGGAAATTGAATTTGCCTGGAGTATAATCATATCCTAACTCTCAGCATGTTCAATAACAGAGGTAATGTGCTATTGTTGGAGGACACAAGTCTCATAATTGCATAAAGGTAATTTAAAGGCCAATGCACTCACATTCTACTTCACTGGCACCCGCACACTCACTTTAAGGTGTCACTATGGTGACAAGCAAGTATTTCTAATGCCAAATGCAAGCACACAAATCATTTACAATAATAATAACTTACAGAACTTTCAATGACCACCAGCTCCCAGCAATCTGAAGACATTTTATATTTGATGTACTAAATCTTTAATCAACTAATGTAAATAACTGGCGGAATAGTAATTAAAGCGCATGATCAATAACTGCAGCCCTACATAGCCTGGAGGTATGTGCAGTTGCACCTGAGGCTGCAGCTCCGACTTCTTTATCATAACCAAGTATTAAGAATCAAAAGAAGTTGTGGTTTTTGGGGGTGTGCCAAGTAGCTACCCCGATGGGATTGTAAAAACCAGGAGGATGCTGGGAAAAAGACAGACTCAACTCCTTTTTCTCCAGTTTACTAATTGTTGTGCGTGTCTCGGCAAAGCATCTGTGGGAAATGCAAAGCAGCGCAGCTCCCTCACCACCTCGCTGTTCATGTCAAGGTCGGGGACGATTACAAGATCGTTTGTATTCTCCAAGCGTGAGAGATTAAACGCTTAGCAACAACCGTCCAGTGGCGTTTACCCGCCGGTGCTGGTGCTTACTTCCTCTTCCTCCTCTGCTTTTCTCCGCCAACCCGCCCCTTCCTTCATTCCTGTCAGCCCTCCTTGCCCTTTTTTCCATTTTGCTCAGAGAAAGGAGTACACAAGCAGCAGCCGCTCAAACAGCAACAACACTGCATAAAAGTTGTATTTACAATACACAAGCCGTCTGACATTTAGCAAAGTCTTTGTGCTCACGTTTATCTGCCGACTAAGTCCTTTGTCTCGCTCTCTCTTGGACCATGTTGGCTGCAATTGCGGCTTGCTTAAGAGGCTAAAAGTGCCGTCTGATAATCCTCCCTGTCTAAGCTGCTGGCAAAGTGCTTTGAATGGATCAAGCATTCAATAGTGCCAAGACAATGCCAGGCTGACCATCCAGTGTCAAACATTGCATCCTGCAGCTCTAAACTGTCCTCCTTATTCTTCCTCCTCCATTACCATGCATGGGTGTCCTCTCTCTGTCTCTTTGACAAATTTCTCCAGGCTTCAGGAAAAACTGAAAGTAGATACAGTCCAGTATGATAAAAGATTTCCAGGACGTTTTGAAAGGAGCACCGTTGAGAATAACATGATAGCTTAAGGGAATGGTGTTTTATCTTATCTAAGATTTTCTCTTTTTTTTCAGTTTTGTATTATTCCCTCTCATAGAAGGCTAAGTAGATGAACTCATAACTAGAAGTTCAGTAAGACTGATTGTCTTTTTATTTGTCGGGAGAGTCTGCAATCATGTAGGCCTCAGCCTTCATTGAGTAATTGTGATGAAGTATTTGAAAATTTGTCTTTGCAAGAGTTGTCTTTGCATCATTCAGCTGCAGCCACAAAAGCACACAGCACACACACACGAAGAAAGACACTTAAATGCGCCACCTCCATCAGGAAGCAAAGCGCTTATGTCTAACCTTCCCTCTACTTTAGAAACTCAAACACTTCACATATTTATACCTGAGGCTAGACTCTCAAGCTCCTTAAATTAATTTAACATTTAAAGGCAATCACAAGAAACTTTATTTATTTATTTTCTGTTTAATCCATCTCCACAGAGGGGTTGTTTGTTGTGCTTAATATATTTCCCTTAGAGAAACACAAGGACACTTCTGAGCCTCTTTCTAATTAGACTGGAAAAACATTTACTCCACTGATGGGGGACTCTCTGCCTGTAGCACCACTGTGTTATCAATCCCCCCGATCCAGGAAAATGTACAGGGTGCTGTCGCAAACCTTTCAGGACGTCAGTGTGTATTTATGAACGTTTATTTTTTCTATAGCCAGCAGATAGATGTGCTGCTTTGCTATCTTTTTTTTTTATAAATATAACAAGTTGTACAGTTAGAAAGTGAGTATGTGACGGGCATGTGCATTCTCCTTATCTATACGCGTTTTCCAGCCCGAGGAGAGCCCAGTCACGTCTGCAGATCCTACAGATCATTTTATTTGCTCCGTAGCAGCTGTGGATAATTAAATATTGAGACGCGCCGTCAAACACTGTCTCCCCTGTGCTGCACAGTTGGACAAAGCACTTCTGACATGCACACTGAGCTGGAATATCAATGGACACCAGCGTCCCTCAGTGTTAGGTGAGATATGCTGTGGCACACACACGCAGATAAGGACAAACTGTCATTGTAAACCCAAATAATGTTATTTTTCTGAGTAAACATTGGAAAGAAGACAGATACCTAGTGGCAAAAAGTGGTGCAGCTTTTTTAGTTACTTTGGTGTTTGAGAAAGAAAGAAAAACTGTCATTATTTTTATGATATTAACCTACCAAAGTAGATCCAAAGGCAATGAAATAGTTTTTGTTTTTATTCGAGACATTTGTGAACAACAGACCTGCAGAGAACTAAACCTCTCACAGCAACCACCCGCACCAAGATATAAAGATATCAAATGATGCTTTTAAACAGGGAGTCTGGAATTTATCTGCTGTCTACAAAAACAACAAGAAAACCCCAACAAAGCTGCCCTATGGGGAGATACCTTTATTTTGGTGATGCAAAGAGGAAGATAAATTCAAATGAGCAAACCGAATGCCACTTTTATCTTGTGCTCCTGCCACTGCAGGTGATCTTGACTATTTTCAGTTATTATCATTCACAATGTCATCAGGAATGACAGCTCATGGACCAGAGAAGACATCATTAGTCTGTCAACTCTACATCTTCTATTATCCCAACCTATTGATAATTCTCCAAGGAATGCACAGGGAAAAAAAGAAGCAGATCCAGCTATTTGGGGATGTGTCTTGATGTGATCTCGCTGGATTTTAATGAAGCCTAAAACATAATGATTACAGAAAAAAGTAAGAAATTAAGGCCATCTTTCTAAAAACATGTTTTGACAAGTGTGTTGTCAGGTTATGATGCTACAATTTGCTTAGGAAGCGGGGACTATGTGTTGATTAATGTAACCACTATAAAGTCAAAACACATATTGTTTCCCTATAATTAGATTGGTATTTGACAGAAAAAAACCCAGCAATTCTCACTTGTAAGAGTTCAAATGACAGGAAAAGGGATGGTTGAACAATCAAAACTTAAAACTGAGGGTGGAACATGATCAATTTTATGCTTCATATAATCTTTTCTCCCCTCCCTGGGCCGCCACCTTATCGTGGTGGAGGGGTTTGCGCGTTCCGTTGATCCTAGCGGCTATGTTGTCT
>JBBBVU010000016.1:17953293-17964645 GCA_037177055.1 Atherinosoma microstoma
CCGCCCCAAGCAAACGCGCGTCAATTCGCGTCTGTACATTGACTTAACATGTAATTTAGACGCGCGAATAATTTTACGCGAGCCCGGTGTGAACGCAGGGTTACTCAGTGATTCTACATTCCCCACATTTTGTTGGTCCTCCAAATTTTCGGTGCAGCTTATTGAGCTCAGCCAACATTTTTTGCCAGTCAAAAATGACCTTCTTGAGTTTTATAATCTCTTTTCATCCTTATTTGTTTAAAAAACGATACTAGTTACAAAGTGATTTCATAATTTTTTCCAAGTTCTTTCCACAACTTGATATGAGGAGAAAAAAAAAAAGTTCATTACAGCAATTTTATTGAAATCTTTGAGGTCTATTTTTCAAAGCCTACTTTTACTGCAAACCATCCTTTGATTTTGTATAACAGGGTTGAGCCCCACTGCTTTTCTGTTTGATGAGACATAATTGTCGTGCTCTTTGTGACGACTTAGATTAGAAATGCGTTACCATCCGTGTAGTGATGCTGACAACATACAATAAATGATTGACGATGAATAACTTTTCATCGATCTTCAATTCCATTACAACACATGACCTAATTTGCATTAAATAGGCATGATTCCAGTCACTTTTTTTAAGACACAGATTCTTCCTCAGCTCTTTTGGGGGGTGGGGGGGGTAAGAAAGAAAGACATCAAAATTACCTCAACTGAACAAGATTTTGCTGTTATTGCACCTGTGTTGCTACACTCTCAGTGGCTGGCTGCCTGAAACATTATATATTTAAATTTATTTGAATATAAATAATTCAGTAATTAATTAAAAACCAAGTGACAAATTTTTTTTGCAAACAAACAACCCACCTGTTTTGCCACCAGCGCCATTCTCTCACTGACTTGTTTTTGAACTACACCCAAGATAGGATTCTCATTAATCTTAATGCATTTCAATAGTCCGCAGGCCTCATAACAAAGTTTAAAAATAGATTTGTGTACACAAAATGGCAATGATCAGACAATTTTGTGAGCCTGTGAGGTTATTTCTGGAAACAGCGTGAAATATGTGTATACAGTAGTTTGCTGAGATCACAGTGTCTGTAACAGCAGCTGCAGTACTTTTATGTGCCGTCTTGTCGCTGACAGAAACGAAGTGGATGTGGACAAAGCGCTTCAGAGAAATCTCAAATTGCATATTGAATTCTAAAAGCATGTCCTCAAAGGCATAATCTTGGCAAGCTTTCTCACTCATGCTGCCAAAACCTGGACGATGGTAATTGCTTGTCAAGTTTGGGAAAATTTTAAAAGAAATAGAATTGCCTCATTAAAAGGTTTTTTAAATTCTATTCAAGCCAATTTGATTCAATTTCAGCTCAATTTTCCCTGGCACGATGCACCGATGTGATCGCCACATTGATTCTTTTCACACTCACTGCTTTTTAGGTTGTGTCATCTCTTTTGTCGATGCTCCGAGCTGTTAGTCTTGCACCTAGGTGCCATTTGAGTATTTTTTTTCAAATCTGACAAACCCTCATTTGAAAGTAATGAAACCAACTCTAAGGCCAGTATAAGGGGACTAAGACTGCATTTGCTCTTTCTGCTAATCATTCTTTAGAGATGAAGTTTAAGGGGCCATAATCTTGGCTAGCTTCCTTATGACTGAGGCTATTTCTACACACTCAGCAGAACTGTAACCCTTTATTAGCCTTTCCATTTGTATTCTAGGACCTTATCACTCATTCATAAGTAAATACTCCAAGATGACATTGACTGCATTCGCTGTCGGCATGTAATTACTGTGGCTGTTGAGTCAGGGCGACATGTGATTCTAGGTTCACTGGGGGCCCCAGGGAAAATTTAACAGGGGGCTCCTCCAACGAGCATTCATTGCCCTTTTATTACATGTATTCATGTATTCAGCAGCGTTGGTTTGTCTGTCTGTCTGTTGGCAACATCATTCAAAAAGTTATGGACAGACTTTGATAAAATTTTAATGAAACCTCAGAAATGTAATAAAGAACATGTGATTAGATTTTGGGGGTGATCCATATCACCACCTGGATCCTGAATTTTTTGAAAGGGTTCTTTACTATGGGGAGTTTGATGCTCTAATAGCAAAATTATCCTTAACTCATAAATAATGCCCACAATCATTGGGAGAAAAATAACAATGTCTTGGTGGAGGTCTGCGCTCTCTGAGTGTTTCAAGTTATGATATTGTTTCTTATAACAATGACAATAATATGTTAATATTATCTTTAAAGGCATTGTTGTCACAGCATAAAATCATTCAACTGCAAATTCCAGACGTTCTTTGGCAGCTTTTACTTCTTCTACAGACTTCCACTTCATTATTTACTATTTTTACTTAACTAAACTGGAGCAATATGATTTAATGTTCCATTACAGAAGATTGAATTGTGTTCCAAAGCCTCCAATAGGACCCTTTTATGATTACATTTACAGCTAATACAGCACATACATAAATAAGTAGTTTTCAGAACAAAAAGCCGACTGGACATGAAAAATAAAATATAAACATCACTTGCATACAACAACACTGATCCATGCACTATATCAGATTTCTTGTCGATTAATTCTATAATTTAACATTCTTTAACAGCTTTAATCTGATATTATTCAAGTTATCTGTTTTTATTTTCAGCCTCCTGACACTCATGGAGTCATCAGCAGGACAGACTGAGCACATTGGATGAACGTAAACATAACATAAATCTCACATGACCTCAACATTAGTTTACATGTAAACATAACTATCTGTAAGACACAAAAATATAAACATAATACTTACGGACACATGGTATCCAAGGCCAAACTAATGAAAAACATTCAGAAACACCGGGAATTCTCCGCCATCTCTGTGCTTCTCTGCTACAGCCTGAGCTGCAGGGGCTGTCAAAGATTTCACAGGCACCTGGACAGAGGTCTCACTCTGATAAATTTTCTAGAAACTAAATTTAACTGGTCTCAATCCAACATATTCTTTTAATCTTAACTTATTTAAACTATTTTCAGGTTCCTTACTCAATTCACTGTAATATCAGATACAGCACATACGGCAAGACTGAGAGGTTGGGGCGGGGCCCCTTTAGGGAGTAGGCTGCTGTGATCGACCACTGTCATTGCAAACTCTCCACATTGTCACTGCTCTGTCTTGATTCAATGTTGGTCGGCCCCAAGCATTTGCCTGGTTTGCCTGTTGACAAGGGGCCTTTGCAGGGCGACGATGCGAAAGGACACATTGAGCATATCTCATAAACTCCACAGGTTTTGTCCTTCTTTTTGCAACATATTTTGGTTTTCTTTCCTTTTTTCCACTAATTTTACCATTTTCAAACAGTCTTTATGTATATTGCAACCAAAAATGTCCCTTTCTTAATGCCAAAATAATGTATAATGTAGCTCAAAATTGCAGATCGCACGGCCTCATGAACTTTGAGGTAGAGTTTGACAATAGTGGTTTGACAAAATGACTGCATCCACTTAGTGAATTAAAATGGTTTAGAGACCCTCATCAGCAGAAGAAGTTATTATGCCACCAGAGATCTCAACTGTTTCACTCAAAAGTAGACGTGTACTGAAGAAATAGCTTTCTTAATTATGACTTGATGATTCCAAAGCATCATTTCCATCTTGCATAGGTTGGAAATGAGACAAGCCAAGCCTTTTCTTTTAAAACAAAAAGAAAGAAGAACTCTGAAAAGAAAATGTAAATTAGGAAATGGTGTTTTTTTCTATTTGAAACACTATCTCTTGGTCCTCATTTTGAAGAATTTTTCTTACAAATATTTCTGAGTTTAAATAAAAGTGCAGAGCTGCCGGTTTGGGTTAAGTGGCTCAGGTGGTAGAGCTAGTTGTCCAATAAACCAAAGGTTGGCAGTTTGAATCCTGCTCCCACCCCAGTCAGCTGTCACTGTGTCGTTGGGCAAAACCCTTTACCCTCTTTGCCTCCAGTATTGGCATAACTGATGTACTCAATTCTAAGTTGCTTTGGATAAAAGCTTCTGTTAAATGACTTTTGAAAAAAAAATGTTTGAGGCTTTGATTTGTTTTTTTGTTTTTTTATTAGTTAGCATTTTTATAACTGGATTATTCCTATCTATGATGCACAGTGTAGTTACTGAGCCTGCAGCCTGTTAGTGGCATATTTTGATGTTCACATCCAATGCCAATAAAGCACCCGTCTAGTAGAAATTATGACATTATAATGAAAAATGTTCACCTTATAGGATGACAATCCTAACATCCAGGGCACCAGGTATCACGGGACAGTTTTATGTGGATAAAAATCATATCTGGCATTCACAGTGTCAACATTTCAACCCAGAGGAACACCTACAGAACATTTTTGACTGACCTGTCAGACAGTACTCTCCAGCACTGTCACAAAAACACCAAATGGGGGAAGAATGGTCTCCCATCCCTCCAACAGAACTCCAGATACTTACAGAATAATACCAAATCTATTTTTTTTACAGTTTTCTCTGCACCTTTGTTGGCTTTTTCTTTTATTTGTAACCCATTTGTATAGACACACCTACAGATATAGATATACAGCCACAGAGGCAGAAACAGAAGAAAGGAGCAACATGAATAGATAGAACTGAGCACAGAGGCATATAATCTGAATTCAAAAGCAATCATTTTTGTTCTCAGCTCATAAAGCTGTCTGTGGTTGATGTGTAAGGCAGTAAAAATCAAGAGGATGAAGGTAACAAACGGATCTGAAGGGGTTTGCAGTGATGCTTAAACTCACCCGGCAGCTGTTGGCATCATTCAGGATCTGACCTACACTGCGTCTGATCTAAAGCAAGCAGGTATGCAGACAATGCTGTTCATTTGAATACATACAATAATTACTGCAATCATTTCCTTTCGGGCAATTAAAAAATACTATAATCAAACAGATAACAAATAGTGCATGAAAGATTTTTGGTAAGCATAATTTGTAGTACTAAAATGATGAGTTAATTATTAAATGGAAAACTGCAAGTTGTGCAAAACCAGCATCAGACAAGATCACTTTGGGCTCTAAAAGACTGAATCACTGAATAATAAATCATTTAATTAAGAAATCATTCATTGTCAATTAGTATAATCATTAGTTGAATAAGATTGTATAAGGGTCTCGAAAGAGAGGCAGTGAACAGTGGAAGTGCTCAGCAACTCAAACCGTGATCTTTATTAGAATATATATTCAAAAAGCTTATTTTAATGTCATCACAGTTAAAAGTGGGCCAGAGTTTTGGGTGAAAATTTGACCTGCTGAAACATGAGACATTTAATTTGCTCTTGCTTTAAAAATATGCAAATACCTGTCACATTTGGCCCTGTTGTTATGTATCCCATTATAATACAGGGATACATTTCAGCCTTATTTTAGAAAAATACAATGAAAGAGGGAGATCTGATAATACTCTCAGGATTACTTGTGTCCAATGATTCTCCCAATATGTCTCTCTCCACAAAACCTGTCTGTTTTCAGTGCATCTATCCGCACCTTGGATAGAAAGTGTGTGTTGGTATGTGCATCCAGATACGCCCACTGCTGTAGCTTGTCCCAGTCAGATTAAAGTGCCACCGTCAGTCCTTCTTACTCCCTGGAGAGGCTGAATGCCCTCCTTAAGCCCTTCATAGCTATCTGCTGGCACGCTCAACATGAAGCCAACACTGTCACTACAAACCTCTTTTGTCTTTGACTTTCACACTTTCTGCTAATAATTATGATAGTGTAAAACTTTGTCCGCCTTTGAATTGGATCAGAGACCCCGAGCCTGATCAAATTTAATTTCAGATGATGGGAAATTTGTGAGGTTTATGGTCATAACTTTACCTGAAGATATTTTAATTTTGTATTCACGCCTAAAAAAATGGGGGGTCGGATTAAGCAAAGCCTGTTTCATTTTAGTATTTTTGATTAAGTCCTCTATGACTCAATGAACTTTTTGCATGGCAATTTTTATTGCTTTACAGCTAAATTAGATGATATTTCACAGAGATTTACGATGTGTGCGAGATAGTGACTCACAGCTTAAAGCAGGAACAGTTCTTTATGCACATTGTAATTATCAAGGATGATGTTGGGAGAGATGTATGCATGCAATGGAATCCTAACACAATATTTATACTTCATACTCAAGTTCATATTAAAGTATGAACATTAGACCAGGGAGATTTGGCCAGAAATCACTATATTTGTTTCTGTTATGAAATTATAATAAAGCACCTTGAATTGTCAGCTAAATTAAATGTACTATACAAATAAACTTGCCTTGCCTATAATAATTTGCATTAACACAGTTAATGAAGAAGAGAAGATTTTCAACATGTGTCTTGGACTAGGAAATCAATAAGAGCTGTATTGGGTGTAATCTAAATCATCTCTCACCTTGTGACAGTTTGGATAGACTCCAATTGCCCCCACAACCCCAAAAAGGGATTGATTTTTTTTTCTCTCTGCAGCCGATATGATCTTCATGCCATGTCATGCCACCAGTAGCAAATCTAGAGACACTTTTTTTTCATCTCATTTACAAAGTACAGCAGAAAAAAATGGTAAAATGTACATTTTCAATTAGCAATTTATTCAATGATCACTAATAACTGAGAGCAAAAATGTTGAATTAATTCCTTTAAAACCTCCCAAAATGCAAATACCACAGAGAAATCATTGAGAGAAAATAGCTCTTACAGAAGTAATTACTTGAAGAATCTGTCTAATTGCAAACATGCAAGAAGCTTCAGCAAAAGAAACTATTTAGTTAAGGCATTTATTTTTAAATGAACCAATATTAATGAGTTTCTTTTCAGTATTTGGTGACAAATTGGCTCAGCAGCTGCAGATGAAAATATGCTTGTACTTAGAATTATGCAAAGGTTTCGGAGGGGTGTAGAGTTTGTTTACCAATCAACTTCATTTTAATTAAATCGGAAAATCTGAGTGGTCTTGGGTCCTACCTTTGGAACCCATTATTTTATTTTAGTTCTATTAGTCCATTACTCGTGACTTAGTGGTTATAACTCTTCTAAACCAGAATCATATTTACATCAACAGCTGCTAAAGAAAAGTTGCCTGCTGTTGAACACATTAGTGATTAGCTCAACGGCATCCATCAACATCACCAGCTGTCTTTACCACATCACTACAAATTTCCTCCACTTTCCACTTGACAGGGGTATTAATAATTGCTTTTAGTAAAGATTTATGTCAAGTTTTCCATTCCACGTGCCCCAGATTTACAATAAAATGTCTGCAGTAAGACCAAGCGAGGAATTTTAAACACTACAAGGAGATCAAATTGAACATTCACATCAATATGTGGTGCAAGTCTGTCTTTATCTAATTTTACATACCTGCCTTGCACTGTCATCACTGGGGTCTGCAAGAGTATAGCTTTGAGGAGATTTGACTGTAAAAGTCTCAGCCAAAAAGATTGTTTATAGTCAGTTAATGAGTTAATGCGATTATACTGAATTTGTTGGTCAAGGACATGTAAAGATGCCAAATAGAAGTATCAGTGTTTCAAGTTTTAGGGAAGAATCACGTCCCTGAATTCAAGACAAAAATCAGATCTGTGGGGGAAAAAAAAGTAATTCTCTTCTTTTGTTTTCAATATTAATATAATAATAATAATATTTAACCCTTTTTCTCATATTACATGATGAGGTAAAGTTTACGCTTTGCCCTTCTCCACAGATAATCAGTGACAGAAACAAAGGGGATCTATGCCAATATAACAATGAGTCAGAGCACGGTAAACATAAGACAATACACTGTGTACATCTTATCTGGCTGAATAATTCAGCAAGGAGATGACTTTGGATCTGTGGTATTTTCCTTTTTCCACCCCTCCTTCATCCCTGCTTCACTAGGCTGCTTCCACTCTCCTTGTCTCCTCCCAGCTTCCTCCCAAGTCATTTGCTGCTTATTAGAGAGTCTTTCTGCAACCTTGTCCCATCTAATTCTCACCCAATTACAATCTAAATGAACCACAGGACTGCTTAACTTGCTTTGCCTCTTGCCATTGTTTAATTTGTGACGGTAACAAACTCTGATTAGGCCTCTGCAAAGGTCCATAAATTAAGCACTCATGACCAAATTAATCACCATTCCGTTGGAAGATAAATGGGCAATATTCAATTTTTCCATATGGATCCTGATGACGAGAATAACACGCTGTGAAAAGAATATTCAGTGACAATGACTGCATACTTTCCAAGCAGTCACATCTCGACCAGCCAGCCAACTCTCATATGCAATGTTTGTACTGAAGCAGGTAACACTGGGAGTGTGTAGCCTCCAGAGGTAAAACTGGGCCAATTTGATTAATGTCATCATTTCAACATGAGGCTTGTAGACACCTACATAACAGGTTTGCCAAAGAGGGTGGATAGAAAAAGGAAACTTAAAAAAAAAGAAGTAAAAATAGAGAAATGCTGTCTTGAAGGGGAAGGAAAAAAAGTTTGGAATAAAAACAAAAGGAAAGTAAGCTAAAAAAAAAGGATAAACTGACATCATGAAAAAGAGATAAGCAACCAGGTAATGACAGTAAAAACAGACAGTCCCAGAGAGCTCTGCTGATAATCATCCAAGGAAAAGGAGCGAAAAACAAGAAAAGGAAACACAATAGCAACAGTCTATTTTAGTATACAAACAGGCAGTGGATAATTAGTCTCAGGAGGAAAATCAGTGTGAGGAAAAAGCTAAAAAAATACTGACGAGCCCATCCTCAAATGGCAGGGCAGACATGCTACAAGCCTGTCAGAGATTTCCCCAACATCGCTTAAATACTACAACTCCAGCAAATGTGGCATTATTAATGTCTTCACATAGCTTGCATTACTACATTGATGGCTGTGTGACAAATTAAGTTTTTGCAACAGCTAAGACTGAGGGAGACTATGCTACATAGTTACTGCATGTAACAAAAGTGCAAGCGCTTAGCAAAGAAAGCTATTTAAAGAGAGATTGGAAATGTGTGGGGTTAGAAAAAGCAATCAACTACGGTAGCTCAAAATATCTGCACTGGTACCTTCAAAACATCAAAAATGTTACAGCTATAACGAAACACACCATCATAACTCTCTGAGGTGAGTGGATGTTTTAACAAGCTTTTTAACCAATTGAATTCAAACCCATTCATTTGTCTGTTGCTCTTAATCACTATAATGATTTTTTTTTCTATACAATTATAAGATGCAAACAATGTAAAAATTCTGAATGCAAACTTGATTTGTTTTTGTGCTGTCTATCTCGCAATGCGAAGGACCAAAATAAAGCAAATATCAAATAAAAAGCAACAACCTCCATGTTGTCCTGCAGACATCTTGATGTCTTGACAGATAACTGCTTAATGGTGAATCCTGCACAGGTAATGTAGCACAGAAACAGCTCAGACTGAAGCTGTTAAGCGACAGGTATTAGAGTGATACCGCACTGCATCTTGCTGGCTCTAAATATTATTCTCATCAATAACAGCACCTTGCGTCAGCTGTGCTGCAAAGCAATTTACTGAGCCTTATTCCTTTTGTCCATACCGATGGTGTCGAGACAAACATAGAGGAAGAAAAATATGAATATTCCTGAAGAGGAACAAACATTAATATACTATATAGTAGTATGAACTATAGATCCATAATATTGAAGCACAGCATATGCAGCAGAAGCAATGCTGCAGCATTCAGCCTAGCCCTAAAAATAGTTCTTTAAATATATGAATTTTTCTCACAATTTTGCACAACCTTCTGTACAATGAGTCAATGTTTTTATTTACAATGACTCATTGATCAGGTACATTCATACCAACAAAAGCGTTCATAACGACATTATGCAAACATGTACAGAGAAAATGTTTTAGTGCAGAGCCACATGTTTTTTTTTTTAGCATCCTAGCTAATCAAGTAAATTATGTCAGCGTTTAAATAGTATTAAAGAGCACTAAACTCTATTTATGTTAATGTAATTCTTCTTAAAAGTAAATGAATAAGTGTGATTCGGCAGAAAAGCATATGTTTTGCTTTTCAGCATTCACACTAATTAACCAAAGAAGTGTGCAGGGGTAAAGCCAAAATGACAGTCCATCCCAGGGCCAACACAGTCTTTCAAACTGTTTTTATCTGTGGACTGTGGGAGGAAACCAGAGTACCTGGACAGGACCCACATCCGCACACACGGAGAACATGCAAACTCCACACAAAAAGGTATCTATATACACTGTCTGGCAAAAAAAAAAAAAAGTTGCCACCTGGATTTAACTAACAAATAGATATATGCCTCCTATTGGATAATTACTGCATGGGCGATTATCTTGCAGCTGCAACAAGTTATTCAGCGCTAACTGATGCAATAAGTAGCTTCTTATTTCTTAAACAACCATGTTGAAAGACACATCCCATGGTTATTGAAAGATGTTAGTCTGTTTAAGAAGGGTCAGATCATTGGAATGCATCAAGCTGAGAAAACATCAAAGGAGATGCAGAAATAATCAAAATTGGGTTTAGAACTGTCCAAGACATTATTAAAAACTGGAAGGATAGTCGGGAACCATCTTCCTGGAAGAATGTGGTCAGAAAAAAAATGGAAGAAAAACAACAGTAGAGCTCAGGGCTATGTTTTAATAGTGAAAGGAAGAACATTTCCATATGAACAATGTGAAGGGAACTCAGGGGATTGGGACTGAACAGCTGTGGAGCCATAAGAAAACCTCTAATCAGTGAGGCTAACCAGAGAAAAATGCTTCAATTTGCTAAACAGCGGAAAGATTGGACTCTGGAACAAAAGAAGGTCATGTAGTCTAATTAGTCCAGATTTACCCCATTCCAGAGTGATGGGCACATTAGGGTAAGAAGAGAGGAAGATGAAGGGATGCAGCCATCATGCCTAGTGCCTACTACTGTATAATCCTGTGGGGGCATTCTCTGATCTGGGATAAGTGCAGGTGGTCATGTCAAGGTTCAGGTTCAGCAACATTATATATTGAAAGAATTAGGTCTGCTGACTACGTGAATATACTGAATGACAAGATTATTACATGAATGGATCTTCTCTTCCTTGATGGCACGGCCATATTCCAAGATGACAACACCAGGGTTCATGGGGCTCAGATTGTAAAAGAGTGGTTCAGGGAGCATGAGACATCATTTTCACACATGGATTGGCCACCACAGAGTCCAGACCTGAACTTCATTGAGAATCTTTGGGATGTGTTGGAGAAGCCTTTAGCAGTGGTCAGACTCTCCCATCATCAACTAAAGATTTTAGTTAAAAAAAATGGATGCGAAAGCTAATGCTGCTGTAATTAAAACTAAAGACAGTCCAATAAAATATTAGTGTGTGACCTTTTTTAGGGTGTA
>JBBBVU010000016.1:17964745-17980958 GCA_037177055.1 Atherinosoma microstoma
CAGTAAGCTATATTGATGCAAATATAATAACTATGTGCTGAAATTCTGTGGGTCATGTTTGGGTCAAATAGAGGCAGGCACAGAGAGCTCAGACAGCAAGCAAGAAAACAGCCTTTACTCTGCAGCTGGAGACAACACATCACAAAGGGCCTAATGTTTACTGATAAGGTCACCTGTCATGTAAAGAAGTAGTGAGCCTGGGAAATATTACCATTACAGTAACTTCACCCCCCCCCCCAAAAAAAGGTTCAGTTTCACTGCGAAGCCCCAGAATTACAACAAATGCACAAAACTGAACTCCAAGAAAACTCTTGGAGTTAAATATCTAGGTATCTGCAACAGCTTTTTAAAAATGATTATTATTAAAGTCGTTTAGCTTAACACAGAAAGTAATTGAAAATGGTAAAGCCATCAGGAGTGAGACAATTAAACATATAAAAAAGCATTGCTTGGCTATTACTAATCAATGACAATGTTGTCACTAATCTTGACAACAACTTGAACTGAGCTTGCTGGTTTTCTCTTAGATTCTTACTATTCAAGGCCTCACAAAATAATTATAATTTCAGGATTAACTGAGACTGAAAAAAAACTAACATACAAGAAATGACCCAAACACTGCAGAAGTTAAAGGTGACGAATTGCTAAAAGACAAAAATGAAGACATATTTCAAACATCATCAAGTTAGTTTTACTTAGACTTTATTGTCAAGACTGCGAATGTCCATTATGAGTCATAAACCTTCTGAGCGATCGATAAGTAACAAATGAGGCTGACAGGGGTATCAATGTGCTTGACAGCAAAATAATTATTTACCTGACAACTCTACAGAGAGGTTGTCACTGTGAATAAATGATTTCAAATGTGCATTTGTTTGTTTAGCCGGGCTCAGTGGAAGGACACGGAGAGCCAAGTTTCACTCTATTAATGAAAAATCCACTCAATTTAACAATACTTTTAATTTCCAAATAGGGTCAAGCACAATAAGACATTGCCTCCAAGTCTTACACCAGTTGGTAAATGATCTCCTGGCCTCCATACAGTGAAATATTTCCCAAACATATATCTAAACCGGTCATGCTTTAAAAAAGTCTGAAGACACTGAAGCGATAAATGCGACACCGAATATTTTCACAGTTTTATCATTATTAGAGTTTTCCCCACGGCCCGTTTTATGGGAACCATTTGTTGCTGAATTATTTGCTTTCAGCATTTGCCAGTAATCAGAAGTGTACACCAGACCAACAGCAGAAGATAAAAACGTTTTGTAATGGACCACAGCATGGCATATTTTGAAAAATGCTGTTTGGTTTGAACACAGTAAGTGTACTCACATTGATCGATGTTCCCGTCTGCCTTCCCTTTCTCCTGCAAACAGGGAACACACAAAAAGGGTTATTATGGATGAGTAGGGAGGGGGAAAAACTGTTTCTGCTTATTTTTGTTGTTGTTTTTTGTTGTTGTTTTTTTTTATTATTTTTTTTACAAAATCAGTCATTACCTAGAAAAGAAAGAATATGGTACAACAAAAGGTGATATGTGGATATAGAATAAAAAGAAAAGAGGGAGAGAGAAAATAAGAGAAAATATGAGGAACGGTAAAAGTGGAAATATGAGAGAAGTTCTGCTAAAGAGGACCTGGACTCAATTTAGTTTAATATACTTGCCAATATCCTGCAAGATGGCAGTTTTTTCTGTATTCTAATGCTTATCGAGATGTAAAATGGGTTGTTACAGCAGGATTAACTGGGACAGCAGCAGTTTCGTAATTTTGCTTTTTGTTACTTTTGCTGTTAACACAATTAAAATAATCTACTTTAAATGTGAACCAAATAGATACTTTATGTTACTCAAATAACAGGAAGGATTTTGAGAGTAAAGGATTTTGGAATATTTGAATAGAAGTCAATGGTGTATCAAAGAAAAAAAATACAAACCTCTTAACTAATTAGTTTATCCTATCTCCTCACCTATTTGACATATAATCAGAACTATGATGTTCAGAGCCTCTGTGTCAATCTGTGCCACTCTGGATATTCTGAGGTCCCTAAACTTGGGGTTTGTGCTGGAACTCTGGACTGCAAGAGCACAAACTATCTCCAGGCCAGTTCTCAGTGGCTTCCACCTCCTTTTTAATCTTCAACATTATCTCCTACCTTGTTTCTGTTTTTGTAACCAGCCTCCAACCACTGGCACATCTTTATTTTACACTCTACACGTCACTTATTTAGTTAAAATGTTGTTCTTTATTTAGCTCCACTTTATTCAGGCATAAACAACACCACACAATGATCTTTCATGTGAAAGTGTTCACTGTAGTGGCACTACCAGGACAAATAACCAGAGTGCTTTGCTTCATTCATCACCTGCCAAACTGGCTACTGAGTTTTCACCTATACCTGCCAAAATGAATTTTAACCTGCATTTGGCAGGCTGATCGGTATTCATTCAGATTCCTGCTTGTGAGTTGGATATCAGCATGAAGTTTCATATTTATACCATGTAATGTCATTCATGGACTCCCTCATACTTTAGATGCTAAGCATTATGTGGAAAAATGGAATGGAAGAGATGGAGAGTAAATTGTATTCAGTAATCTAAGACTGAATATAAATACAACAGAAAAGAGCAGAAAAACAAACATGCAACAATATGATGGCCCCATCCTCATGCAGATAACACAAGCAATGAAGGCTTCAGCACAATAGAGGACATAGCAATAAAAATGTTTTACTTTAAGTGAAACGGGTGAAATATGGCTGATAAAAACCAGCGCATTGGAAGAAATTCATTGGATTAACCAAACATCTTTTGTAGTCACTTCCAGTAGCTGACATGTATGTGTAGTGTGCATGTCTTAATATGCATGGATGCAAGTGCTTTGATGTGCATTGTGTCCTTGTTAGTGACTGATAACTTGTGCATGTTCCAGCATAAGGACGTGCATAAATATATGTCAACTTGAGAAGATATTTATTAACATAAACTGGGAAAACATGCCACAATCAACATGCTGTGTAAAAATAGAACACAGACGGCTTTTCAATCCAACACCAACTTTGAGGAAATGCCAATATGTACGGTAGAAGCAATCAAAGCTCAGTGACATTTTGGATTTTTGTCCCTCGGTGTAGATGCCATTGGTAATGAGCCTCAGCGATAAAACGGGGCCCCTCTTGGTTTCCCGGGAGACCGAGAGTCCCATGACAAACGCAGCAGTTTTAATGCTTCTTGTCATTGCTCTGTCTTTGCTTCTATATCTCTATCCCTCTCTCTTCAATCTCTCTGCCATCTGTCCATCTTAATTGCAGACATGCTTCCTCATGATGGCAGGATAAAATTGAGTGTGCTCATCAGCACCGCCTTCTATCATCTTGAGTGCTGCTGTTTGATCAATTGATTAAAGAATCAAACCAAGCATAGAGGTGAAGGAAAGGCTGTGGGCTTCTTTCTAAAAATACTGTCTGCTCTTTACTGTGTTTCAAAAGACTTATTTTTTTTGTCACTGTACTTTCTACAATATTAGTTTAGCTCTAACTCAAGGCAGCTACTGCATTAGGAGGCTGTTTGTATTTTTCCCTTCCTGTAAGAGCTGCAATGTTGCTCTCAGTGGGTGGAGAAAAATCTAAATAGTTCCCACCAGAATTTCATTTGAGCAAATAGAACAAACCTGCTGGGTTTCCAGAAGGATCTGATGTTTTTCTCTCCCACGTTTCTCTATGTGACAGGGGCTGACGAGTGCATTTTTTGAATACAGTATGACTCTATAATGATATTTTTACACTGCTGAGAGATACAATATGCACAATGATGATGAGATTTGCTATACTTGCAGTACCTTTACTTCGAAGCTTATGCTACCATCACAGGCTGGTGTTACAGAAAACCCTCTGGTATAACACGAAACTGACAAGCTACTTCTCAACCGTCATTATTATCAAAATAGTTTAGACAATATATAGCTTTTCAAATTAGATCCCATTTTTTGAGACAGTTTGTTTTTGTTCACAGTTAATCTGCAAATCATTTGAAAGCCATAGAACATGTTAAGCTACGGCAGAGAGTGGAGTTAGAGTTACTGGTTGGTTGATCCTATCTTCCAAAATCATAACTCAACCAAAGAGAAATTCAGTCCAATAGAAAGATTCTAAAAATATTAATGAAATGCAAGGAATACAAATTTGCACACTTTTTCTTCTGACAGAAGAGAGTCTGGGGATGTGGCCAGGGAGAATAAGTCTCACAAAATTTAGGATTTACACATTAAAAGAAAAGTCTTGATTTGTTTTGCAAAAAAAAAGGCAGCAAAAAAAGAAATTTCATTTCAAAAGAACTGACTTTTGCATGAACTGAGGCAGCTCTAAGGTCCTCAGTCTCTGAGCAACTTGTATGCCTGAGGATAGAAATGTGCAAATTGGAAAAAGTGAATGTTTAACATGCAAGATGTGATAAAAGATTGAATATTTTGACATTCATTTTATGGTCAGTCACCATAAGAATACAACACAGAGTAAGAGCATGTGTAGCCAAAATCTATACTATGAATCTTTATATTCATACTTGTTATTCTAAAATATACTGCCAAGTATATTTAGGAGCAGCTTTAGAGTCTAATAATGGCAATCGTTTTCACTTTTTTCCCCCACCATCATTTAATTTTTCATTAACTATTTTCCAGATGCATTTAAACGTTTCTTCTCCTATCTTGTGTGTGTGTGCGTATGTAAGTGTGTGTGCATGCGTGCGTGCGTTTGCGTGTGTGTGTGTGTATGTGTGCATGCGTGCGTGCGTTTGCGTGTGTGTGTGAGTGTGTGTGTTTTGATTGATTTTTGAGCTCTATAGCAAATAGTTTATTGGGATTTATTGTAGATATGTTTAGTTGTTTTTTTTTTACTTTTATAATAAAATCATCAATGTCAACAAAGTTATGTTCATATATCTTCATATTTTTTATGGTCGTTGTATATCATGTAGATCTCAAACGGACTGAAAAATTGGTCCATGCACTCAGACCTTGAACACTTTAGTCCAACCCTTCACTTGCTCCAAGTTTGACACCAAATCACTTTTTAATAAAAAAGATCGTCCTACTCCCTACAGCACTTTGGTAATGTTCACTATATCTAACCTAAGGTTTCGCCTCTTAGTTTCAGGTATTTTAGCTGTTTCTTATCGGAGGGAAGTCTACTGAGGGTGCTTGCAGTTACTGAGGTCCAACTCTCTGGAACAGGCTGCCTGCTGACCTGAGGTCAGTTTCAACTGTGTCTACATCAAAAGTAAAGTTAAACTTTCCTATTCTCACAGGCCTGTGATAAATAACTGTGTATGTTTTTGTATCACTTCACCGGCTTCCTGTACAGTTCAGGATCCAGTTTAAAATTTTATTGCTTGTTTTTGAAAGTCTTAATAGCACAGCACCACCTTACTTATCAGAGCTTTTAAACTTACACAGTCCTGTCAGAGCACTGAGATCAATCAACCAGCTGCTCCAGACAGTTCCCAGATCCAGGTTAAAGGGCAGAGGTGACAGGGCTTTTTCCATCGCTGCTCCCTAACTACGGAACAATCTGCCTTTTAATATAAGATCTGTATTGATCATTTTAAATCATTATTAAAAACGTACCTTTTCTCACTGGCTTAAACATTTTCATTTGGCTTTCAATATGCCTATATTCGTATGTATTTATATTATCTTAATGTTTTTTTTTTATCTATTTTATTATAGTGCTGTTTTACTCTTGTATTTTGATTAGATATATTCGTTTATGTAATTTTTTTATTGTTGACTTAGGGATATTATTTAATTTTTTTCTTGTACAGCACTCTGGGCAACTGAGATTGTTTTTAAATGTCCTTTACAAATAAACTTGACTGAACTGTTTATGTGATATTGTCAGAATATTTATTATATAGTTATTGCCTTTCTTATAAATAATGATTCTGACCTGACTAACCACACATGTAGTGGTAAAGTCTTCTGACTTAAAATCATTGTGCATGTCATCTGTCACAGGCATGTTTCCTGGTGACATCATATGATAATAAGTGATAGTAGAAAATGGTATGTTAAGTCATTCTTTAACCCTAACCATTGTCCTGCTCACCTGTTGGTAAAACTACATTTTCAGTGAATATAAAGGATCTTATCAAAAATGTGTGGAAGAGATGCCTGAGTCATTTCTATCTCTTGGTTTGGGTATGTTATGTCAAAATTAAGAGTTTGTTATCCCATTACTGATTGAAGTTTTGATCATGTAACTATTCTTACTATGTTACTAACTCTCATCTCAACTAAAAAAACAATTCTAATTTTACTGTCCCAAGGAAATTTAAAAATGCAAAGAAACATTTTACCAAAGCTTTTTTCTTAGTGTAAACACTAAAGGGTTAACCAAAGTTGCAGAAAAGGAGATAACCCCCAAAATAAGATCAGCCCTTATCCAAACAGCTTCAAAACTCAGCATTGGGTTCATTGTGCAGTAGTGTTCCCTTGAGAGTAGTTAATGTATTCTCTGTCACTGCCAAGAGTACCTGAATAACAAGAGAATCAGAGATGGGACAGAATGACAAATTTCAGGCCCAACAACAGCAACGTTATCCTAAAAACTGAATGTCCAAAGCATGTTTGACACAGTAAAGCTTTTCCAAAATTAGTCCAAAAACAGGATCAACATCATCCCTGGCCCCAAAAGGATAAAAAGATACAAGGCAGCCTGGAATGACCAAAACTGCAGAACACATCATCCTGCTTTATTTTTCAGTCTTCTACAAGTTGTGTTTTATGTCACGCTACAATCACAAAACTGACTGTTACTTTGGAAACGAAAAATGTATCTCCTGTCGTTCATGCATTTTGTATGTAGAATGTTTTTCATTTATTATATTTATTATTCAGCATTCAAAATGCATGAATGCTGGTGGATTTATTTATCATATTTATATATATCATATTTCTTTCAGGTAGAATTTTGACAATCTTTAGACATGTCTCTGAAGTAGGAGTTGTTCAATATTTCAGTAAGCTCTGTCCTAAATGTTTTCATTTACCGATATTTGTCCCTAGCTTCCAGTTATACTCATGATCAACATTTCCACTTTGTGTTGAATATTTTATATGCGATCGAAAATAGCCCTCAGGAATTAATATGCCAAACACCTCCCTATAGAAGATGAGCATGTGGAAAATGCTCCTGCCATGCACCCACAACTTATTTCATAAATAACTTCCAAACCAACAGAAATGACAGATTTTGTGCATCTAGGTGTAGTTTTTCAATGCAAGTATTTCTAATTATGTTACGTACAATATTCAGTGTATTATACTTATTTTGAGTTGTGAATTAAAGACATTAAGTAAGCTCAAAACCTGCTATCTTTGTCTATAACAGTCTAATAAATTCATTTATGAATTTTTAGAATTTACATCATTACAACTGAAAGAACTGTGTGGCAAATCTTTGCTTGGACTTCCAAGACAGGGTCCAATGATAAGGTGGTCAACAGATGGTGATGCTCTTTACTGTCATTATCCCATAGATGGCTGTGCTGAGCGACTATCCCCTACCACTACAATTACAGAAGAGAAGCGAGTTAATGCTTCAAAAAATGTCCGCTACTGCATATGTTTATCTGCCTCAGAGGTTGTATTATGCTTCCAGAGCAAATTTAAGAAAACGTCCTGAAAAATGTGAATTTACTCCCTGGGGACTGCAACAAAATAAAGAGAAAAAGTTTATGGATTAATTTCATAATCAAAATGTAAAGAGGGGATTTGCCCCCCAACTGAAAATTAAAATACAAGAGAGGGATCTGCCATCACAGGAAATAGGATATTTTCATTTTCATTGTTTATACAGTTTTTCACTGCTCATTCAATGCATAACCCTCTTACTTCTAAGCTTTTAATCCAATCAGCACATTGTATATTTCTCTAGGGTTCCTGTAAAATCACCTAGCCACTCTACTCTTTAAACAGAGGCTACTCTCAATAAAATCCTAATCTTACTGTCAGTTATGTGGCTTAAAACAATCCTACATGTTTGTTTTTTCATGATGCTGTGATACAAGAATTCAGGACCTATGCAAAAGCCATAACACCATTTTGGTGCTTTCAAAGATGCTGCAATCCCAGTCAGGACAGAAGCAATAGCTTAGTTGGGGGTGTGATGTCCAGCAAGTTGAAACGAAGTAAAAGTTTAAAGATTTTCTTGTAGACTGCTGTGCTTAATTTTCACTTTCTTTTGTAAGTTTGTTACAACCCAAGGAGTCTCTGTTTTACATTGTTTGAGGGCAATTTTTGTCATAGAAAAAAAAAATACTTTCACTTCTCGTTCATCTTCGAAGGCTTTGAGAATGCATTCTGCATGATGTGATCATGAGTCACCCAAGGGTTGACTTTAAATTCTGGCACTAGTGGAGTTCAAATTCTGGACAGATAAACAGATGGTGAAATGCAAGGGAATGTGTTTGTTGTACCAAGGGATTTAAGGAGAGAAAATGGCATGCCACAGCAAATTGCCAACTTGGCAAAGGCCAAAGTGAGCCAGACTTAGAACAAAACAGGCAGTTCATTTTACAGAGAACTGGGATGACCGGAAGGCTGTGTGTTATGCCTCTTACTGTCTGTGCATAAGTCTTTTTTTTTGACAAGTTATTAGGGTTTTATGTTTCTGTTATGCATAGAACATTAGTTAAAGGGTTCATTCTTGCTGGCAAGGACCCGTCTGCCCAGAGGGCTAGACTTTATTTCTTCTATTGAACACATAATTCAAATGTATGCCAGAGACAACCTCAAGAACTCATCTAGAAACTTGATGAGTGTTCAAGTAATTATCTTAAACTGTTGTAAATAGGACCAAAATACTTGCATTTAGAAATTAAGTAGACATAAAGTTTTACATTTGCTATATAATGAAAGTAGAATAAAGACGACGTTAAATAGAGCAGTGTTGGTCATAAAATGTCACATGCACAGCACAGATGTCTTTTAATTAAGCTGACTGCTGAAACTAGGCCCACGCCGACTGGGAATCAGATTGACTATTGACAACTGAATACACAGAGTATTTTTTCAAGAGGTGATCATTATTAATTAGCACAAATGACTCCATATTCTTTCACTTAAAGTAACCTTTTTCATCTGCCACTCCTGGCAAGTGCAAGACGAATACTTGCATCTCCACTCCCTTGATTCTAAGGCTGGATCTGCAATGCCTACAGCTTAAAACTAACGTTTACTTTTTAGAAATAATTCTAAGGCTAGGCAAACGTTGCAAAAATCTGACTTTTTTCCAGACGTGTGACCCACATCCAATTTTTTTATGACAGTCTAAACAGCAAAAATCTGATTTTTACAAATCAGACCCAGGTCACTTTTATATCTCTCCTAACGTATACAATGTTTTTCCTTCTCCCCAACTCCCCAACTCATTGAAGTGAGACACATCACAATTCTTCCCTGGAGGATTTGGGATGCTTAAGCTCAGCGGGATGCTTGTATCCTCACTTTGCCATTTTTCCAGGATGTAATTTTGGTACATTTGGATGTGCATACAAAACTAGGATTTGGTAGTGCAATTTTTGTACTCTGAGAACATTATCTGACCTTTTACCTATCAGGTGGCTACAGAGACCTGTTGGTTGGGGGTTGAAAATCCCAATTTGGAGGTTTTAAAGCTGTTTAAAGAAGTCAATTAGTTAGTTGGTTCTACTAATGACCCATTTACAGTCGAGGAAGAAAGAAACTCAAATGGTTAGAATGTAATCCATTACCTGATTATCAAACAAGGAGTCACAGCTGAATTATAAAATAACCAAGCACAGCAGAGTGGGGCATCTCACTGGTTAATATCTTCTAGCACTTACCTTCTGATTTTTCCTTTCCATACAAGTGAGGCATCTTTTCGACATTTCACTTTGAGCAATGACATAAAAATCCATTGAACTTCATATCTGCCCAGGGGCAGAGTTACGTATTTTCCACTGTCTAGATTGACATATTTTTATTCAACCAGACATCCAGGGAGAGAAGACGCCAATCTGACAGCAACTGATATTCTACCGAGTTAAATCATACGTGAATCACGGCATTGAAACTGTTGCTAGTTGCATTATCAGGGTGAATTGCTGTTTTTTTGTTGTTTAGAATGGTTTCTAATGATACCAGGTAAATCAGAAAAAAACTCATTTTTGAAGTAATAATTCACACTCTGCAGCAATATATCCATGGCTTTTCTTTTCTTCTTCTTTTTTTGTTTTTTTGTGTTATTTTCTGAGGTTAATTGCCACATCATTCACTGACAGGTTGAACCCTTTGTTTTCTTCTTTTTTTAAATTTAGTGCTACCATCTTACAGAGATACTGGATTTTCATCACCTAAAAGACTGTAGTTTTGAAATAATTTGATCTGACAACTTTTGCGCTCAAATTTTCCCAATTGTGTGTGTATTTTTTTATATTCTTGGAATTAAGTGCCGTTTTAAACAATTATGTAATTTACATCTAATCCAAGGGTTTCAAAGTTCTCAAACCAAAAGCAAAAGTGTCTTTTTCCACTCAGATTCACTTTCTTTTTCTTTGCTACCTCGGTTCAGTTCATGCTGTGATTTATTTACCATGTTGCTGTATGAAAGGGAATGAGGTGATGGCTGAAGCTGTACATTTTGCATGCATGAGTACATGGGGTGATATTTACCGTGGAGTGTGGTTCCTGGGAGGAGGTACGTGGCATGCTGGCTGTATCCATACTGCTTTGCCTGCTGCTCCTGTGCCCTTCGACCAGCCAGCCCCCAGACGTCCCCAGCAGAGCGGCCACAGCCACAGTCCAAACACCCAGGCTGCCCATGAGTGTTTATCTAAGTAGGAAAGTGAAAAACACAATTCAAAAATTCAATTCAAATGTTATTTATAAAGCACAAAAAGTAGCACAAAGATGAAAACATGGAAAGAATTTTGGCACATTAAAAACAAAAGTCTTCACACACCCCAAATCGATGACCTAACAATGTTAAAAAGACACACCTGATCATAATCTCTCTCTCTGACATGCACTCATGCACACATGCACACACACACACACATAAAATATCCATGCCCCCCCACCACAACCACCTACACCCCCCATGTTATTTTGCACTCTAACCTCTAGCTTCTGTCTCTTTAACGGAATATCAATATGAAAATAAACATCTGGCTTGCTGTGAGGAAATGATATCTTGGGGATGCGTTCACACCGGGAGCCAGCCCACTCATTACCACAGAAGCCGCCACCTTTGGAAACCACCAAAACCCAACAAAACCTTTAGTCTGATTCTGTTGTCCAACTATAGTTTCTAATAACATTACTCGATTAATGTCAGTAGGAATCAACAGTTTATTTAACTTGCCCTTGAGCAATGTAAGGCTAAATTAGCAAGGTTAACCAATAATCACAAGCCATTTCTTACTCAAATATATTCCTGTTATTTATCTGGATATTCCTTTATATTCCAGTATTTACCATAAGTTACATTTTTCCTTTGTTTATTCATCGAGAAATAACTACAAAGATGTTAATGTTAATCCTAAGTGCTTCTTTTGAAGCATTCGCAATGAAAATGTTTTTGTTTTTGAAAACATTTAAGCTGCCATCCAAAAGGTTTCTTATTTTCTGACAGACTGTTGGTGAGATCTAAGTTTAGGCTCTTTTATTAACTTTTACATTTGGAGAGCTGCTGGTCAGTTAGAGCTGAATAAACCTTTCATATGTGAGCTGAAATGTCTTCAAGGACCAAAAACAGAAGTCTATTTATCCTCTATTTAAGCACACTGGATTACTATGACCTGGATGACTGAGCGTATACCAACAATGGCTAAAGCTTGCTCAAAGAATGTGTGGCACGAGTACAAAACATGTTCACAAAGGACACTGAAAATCTTTTGATGTCAGCAAAGAAAACATCATCTGAATTTGCAAATAAAGAGGTGGTTCTGGAGCTTAAAATATGAAATCACTTGATCAATTTGATTGCTGTGCCACATACGCACTTATTTATAAACACCCTCACAGATGCACATACGAACCCCGAGGAAAGAAATACACCAAGCTTTAGTGCTGCTGCACTTGAAACAATTTCTATCCAGTAATGAATACATCTGATGGTATGTCATCATAAACAGACAAACATGTATTTAATAATTTAAGAATTAAATGTGTTTGAAAAATCTGCTTTGGTGGACCTGATCCCAAAGTGAATGAACCACAAAGCTTTTCATGTGAATTATAATCAAAACATTAAATAATGTACAGAAAGGAGAAGTGGTGTGATAATATAACAACCTCACATTAAAATGCAATCTACTACAGTAAGAAACACATTCTACATTAAACGGCAACAAAAGCCACAGAAAAATGTATTTAATTTAAGCTTAAATCATGTTAATTTTATCTTACAGCAGATAATGTTAATTAAAGGGTAGCAGTGCACTTGTGTTTCTTTTATTGTAGCTACCAGCTGCAGTGCCTACCCTGTAAAGGAAAGTGGACTTTGCCACTGTTAAAATATCTAATTCGATCTCATCAACAGATGTGGGTCTTTATGATTGCACAGGATCTTGTTATGTGTATTGGTGTACTTCCAGGTAATATGTTTATTGCTTTTATTGTGGCCTTATACTTCATAATATGGCTTTATTGTGTATTTTACAGCAGAACCTGTCTGCAAAACAAATCTCCCTTATGGGGCCATAAAGTTTTGCACTCAAATGGCAACAAGGATGCAAAAACTCATGATGCATCTCAAGCAGGGCAGATGTTTATGGTGTTAAATGTCTCAAGATGCTTTTCTCAGAAATATTGAACATTGCGGGGGAGTGTGACTGCACCTTGACCTTTAACTCAGTGGTCGGCTGTCCAAAAACGTATTCTGTGTGAGATTGTTTGTGCTATGAATTGATAAATCACCAAATCTTTTATTTAATCTTTGTAAGTAAAAGATCTGATTTTAACATCAATGACAATTAAATACACAGTCCCATAAATACCTATTTCTGAGAAAATTTTGAATTCCATGACTTTTTGTGAAACATCATTGTGAGATCATTGACTACCTCTATCAGTTTGACTAGCTATTTGTCAAGGGTGTAACCTGCCTCTCACTCACCACCAACTTCAAATTAGAACAGAATGAGGCAAAACTGTCACTAAGGGTTTAGTATGTCCTCATGGGATCCCGAATCACTGCATGCAAATGGTTATTCCATCTGTATGTGCACACAGATGGAATATACATGCTTTTTTCCACTATTTTGCTGAATTCTTTAATATTCCCAGGTAAAGGTTTGCTCCAACTCTCAGTGGTCCCCAATTCAGATATTATTACTCAAGTGAATTGACATTATCAGTGGTTATCAGCCCATTCTTATGGGACAGTAGGGGCCTACTCCACCTAGCAGGCCCAGTGGGCTGTTATAGTTAATTCACACTGCTGATCAGCAGCACTGATACAGGAAGACTCCCAATCCAGTCTGACAGGAATCCAGTCGTCTGGCAGACCTCAAATCCTCAGGATTACGACGTATTTTCAAGTAAAACAATGTGAAATTGAGGTATTTAAACTGTGACTATTCCACACTGATAATTATATACAATGAAAAACCTTTCGGCTTTTTTTTATATCACAATGGTGACTTGAAGTCTGGATACATATTTGCGTACAGGGATAGTAGATAAATCATGTGCACACATCAAAAATGTTACTATTACTGTAAACAAATGATGGATATGGGGTTATACATGTCTTTATAAAACACTTTCCTCATTAAACCCTGCCTTACTTACATTTATTTAATCAAATTGTACTTTGGTTAGTGCACTGCATTAAAAAGGCAGCAGTGGATCATTTAATTATTCATGCACAAGCAAAATATTCCATTTAAAGTTTTTTGTCCAAAGTAAAACAATTAAAAATCTATGATCTAACACTGACCTCGACCCATAGACTGTGCACCGACTCTAAATTCAGTATTTCAAGCTCTCTTTCAAGCTTATATGAATGCCCAAGTGAACAGTATTATACATCTAAAGATGACTCTTTTTAGAATATAGTTCCCAAAAAATTTGAAGGAAAAAAACTCAAAGCTAAATTTTATATAATGGGTTTTGCAAGAGCTCTCTGAAACTGTGAAGGTCTGTCAATGAAATGAGAAAAATAAAACTTTAGCTCTCACTTAACAAAATACATCATTGAAAAGGTCTTCACCTGGAGAATAACGTACCTCAGTATGAACACTCTGCATGAAAAAATGACCTTTGAACCTTGACCTCAATGCATATTTGAATGCTCACAATTTGACAACCAAAGGGGCTAAAGACATGGAGCCAACTGTTATAGCAGGCTTTTCACCTAAGCTGTCATGTCATAATGCATGTGTATACCCACCAGCTGGGGGTACTGTCAAATATGGATTAAATACATATGCACCCATTTAGTAATTAGATTATTAAGATCTGAATCAATTGCATGATAGGTTAATTGGTCACTTTAAATTTTCCCAAGGAGGAAGTGTGAATGGGTGTTTGTTTCTCTGTCCTGGACCTGTAATAGACTGGCAACCTGTCCAGGGTGTACCCTGCCTCTCGACTGCTAATAGCTGGGATAAGCTCCATCTTCTCTGTGACCCTGAATTGGACTAAGTGGTATAGAAAATGGATGGATGGATTGATGGATGGATGGATGGATGAATGGATGGATGGATGGATGGAGATCTGAATCCACAGTTGGGTTTTTGTTGAATAAATGTTTGTATGGGTTGGTAGTTTTTTCTGGTTTTTTAATTGTAGATAAGGTGGTAAAAAAGAGAATGCTTTCTTCATATTTTAAACATATTGTTCAGCTGAACTAAATAACTAAATGATATAAGAAGAGAAAAAAAATAAACGTGGGTTTATTTAAGATATTCTAGCCAAAACATTTTTTTAAGTTACAGCTTTCCAATGACATCTGGGATTGACACCGAGAGCAGCCAATAAGAACAGGAAAAAGTTTTTTAAAAAATCCCAGAAAAGCCTGGAGCAGGACGAAATTCATGTAAGAGCCAATGTGACATGATATGTCTTGCTGATTATGATTGTAAAGCTTGTATAATGTACTTTATAACAGGAGAGTGGCAGCCTTGCGGTTAGAGAGGTTGACTTGGGATTGGGGGACTGCTTTTTCATTGTTGTATTGCTCATAGACTAAATAGTCATAGTTTAAATGCCTTGATTTTACATTGTTGTACCTGAAAATACATAGTAATTCTGAGAATTTGAGGTCTGTTTGGTGGACTGGATCCTTGTTGGACTGAATTGGGTGTATTCCTGTATCAGTGCTGCTCATCAGTAATATGAATAGATAACAACAGCCTACTGGACTTGTTCAGAGACAGAGTAGGGTACCACTGTCCCATACGAATGGACTGATAAGCACAGATAATGCCCATTCAATCGAGTAATAATGTCTGAATCAGATGCTTAACCAATGACACAATGTCAAAGGTGTTCTTATAATTTCAATGAGAATTAAGAGAATTAAGTCCTAAATTTAGCTTTTCTCTAAAGCGCAAGTATTTATCTGTCTGTTTTTTTGGGTCAGCAGAATGAGCTGTCAGCCAAACACATTGCATAATATCAGATTATGAAATTGATAAGATGAATATGCAAGCAAATTGTTACATACTCATACATCCTGGGGAGAACAATCATATAAGATATATTTTTTTAAAGATTAATATATTTAAGTTTTGTTTTGTTTATGTCTTCCTGATTTCCTTACACCATGTGCCTCTGGGGTCACAAATGGCCCCAACTGAAAACAGAAAAAAACCAAGCATTACTCTGGTCAGTGATAAGACATCATAATCTATTTCATTTCCAGTGTGACAAGATGTTGTTTATGCCACTGTTTGTGTTTTACAGGATGGAACAAAGTGGTTTGAAAAGCAGTGAAATGTGGATGAATAATATTGTTTTTCTAAAAATCCTTTCTATACATATAATTTCCAGTGGAACATTTGTGTAGATACATTTCACCACCGTAAAACCACAGAAGCCTTTTCAATGTAAACATCACTTCAAGGAACTATGGGCATTATTCAGCTAGCCCACTAGCCGGGGGGGGGGGGGGGTAATGGGCCCCCCTAGATGAGAGCTCCCCCTTTTGAAATTAAACACCAAATGAGATCTTCCAGTCCCTT
>JBBBVU010000016.1:17981058-17993919 GCA_037177055.1 Atherinosoma microstoma
CCCCCCCCCCCCCCCCCCCCCCCCCCCCCCCCCCCCCCCCCCCCCCCCCTGCTTTCCTCCCCCTAATAGGCCCTCATAGATGAGAGCTCACCCTTGTGAAATTAAACACCAAATGAGATCTGCCAGTCACTGTCTTAATGTGCTGCCGGAGCCCCCTGGCATTGGCCCACGCACAGCCACACACATTCAGAAATGACTCTACACAAACAGAGCGCTGGGTGTGCAGCCTGAATGGACCATTTTGAAATTCATCAGAAGTAGAAGGGAAAATCCATAAGGAAACCATTATTTGACAAGAATATTGAGAAGCTTAAAGAGGGGAAAAGACAAAACCAGTGGAACTTTTGGTGGCTTACACCAAACAAACATCACATCCCAGCGCTCTACATCTTATTTTGCCTCTTTTACTTCTGAACTTTCGGATTTTAGGACACAAAATTATTTTATCCTTTTGAATTTTCACTTGAACAATTAAGGGAAGGTGTCTTGAGGGGTTTATAAATTTTAACTGAATCAGCAGGCAATGGATGAACCACAAGCTTGTAATTAGACATCAAAAAGAAATTTAAAAAAGAGAAAATAAAATTAGCGGGGAGTTTAACACTTAAAAGCACAAAACAAAACTCCAATCACTGTGAGGCTTGCAAATAAAAAAAAAATCATTTTTTTTCTTTTGCTTTCATTAAAGATTGGAAGAAATGACCTGCTGAAAGTCAACAATGAGCACTTCCTGAGATTTTGTAAAGATCTGAATGCTTCTATATTTCAAAATGAGGCAATCGGAGGAAGGCGGAATCTCATGAGCCTTTGAGGTGCATCAAGTTTGTCAACAAGAAGCTGTTTTTTTCTAGGTTGAGGTAAAATATTTATTTACACCCACTGCTCGAGTCTTAAATGCCTTCAAAGCCTTCTTAATGAATTCATGGATGACCATGTAAGAAAACAGAGTAAAACATATCAAAGGCTTATTATAAAAGCATGAGCAAAGCCTAATATGAAGTAAGTATGAGAGGACTTGGCATGGCATCGATAATTTAACATTTGGAGGGGAAAAAAGTGAATCTTAATCTATTTCTTTTTATATTGTTACATTATTAATTAATATTTTGATTTAAGTAGCATAATATGAATATGACAGCTAAGATTAAATCTGGTTTCCGAGTTGAAAATAGAAATACAGAATTTATGCAAATGTTTTCTAGCAACTCAATGTCATCTTGCATAATAAGTCTGGGTAATTAAATCATTAAAAGTTCAAAGTAGTGGAACTCTTCTGGGCAGTGTCACCTGCATAATTCTGCATTCAGCAGTTTTAGTGAAAAATCCTTTAAAAAAAAAAAGCTTTCAACATCGTTGAGACTTTACTTCTTTTAATTCGCCTAGTAACATATAATTTAGACATCTCAAATCTGCAGCACTTTTAAGAATGGACAATTACACACATGCAAAAAAGATATCAAGAAACCATTCTGACTATCAAAACCAATTTCAAGGAAAAGTAAGTCTGTCTTTTGTGACAAAATGAAATTGCGTGATGATGTGATTATGTCTAAGCTGTCTAAAAGACAAGAGCTCTTTAGCTTTTTTTTTACTGTCAGTGTGAGAAAGCACGGGCTCTGTCTCTAAGAACAGATGCAAACTGTCAGGCTGCAGCTAATGGTGATATATCTCGGCAACATCATCTATGGATCCAAGAGGGTATAATGTTCCTACACAGCAGTGCTGAGTAATGTTGTTTCTCTAGTGGCACACTTTTTCACTAAAGGTTTTAAAAATTACAGTATGGGAAAGTTGTAAGTGTTGTTTGACAATGTGAAACAGTAACTTCAGCCAGTTAAAAACCTTTTCTAAGCATATTCAATGCTTTTGCAGGAAGAAAGTGGTACAGTGCAAGGTCATGCATACGTTTTTATCTATTTTATTATTTGATCTATCTTTATGTTCTCCAATGTGTATCTGAATATTAAGAGCAATACTGATAATGCAGAGTCAAATTCTCTGAGATGCGCCTTGTCAATTAGTGCAAGTAAAATATAGAGTTGTGAAACATTGTAGGGATCCTTAATCAACATTTGGGTTAATTAATTGGTTCCCAAACATGTTAAAGCTATTGATTGTTAATATTCAGCATCAAGAAAGCCCACGTAAGATTTTTTAAAACTTAATGATTTATCTTTCTGTGTACAAGAGTGTTCAAACCTTTTCCCAACAGCTATGGGCTCCTCAGAGAACCCAGCTCTGAAAAATATTATAACCACCGTCCATAATGCAAACGAGAGCTGTAAAGCCGAGAATGTGCCTGATTTTTAAACTCACATATGTGAGGCAACCTGCTCCATTGTGACTGTAATTGCACTCATAGTTGCTTGTGTACTATGCTTGATAATGCACAAAGGGAACATTAGGCTACATTCACACTGCAGGTCATAATGCTCAAATCTGATTTTTTACTGAAATCCGATTTTTTTTGTCAGGTCGTTTGATCCTCATTTCGACGCCACCTTCATCATGTTAAAGTTTGAACGGCATGCGGCCCTGAAGTGAAACGCATGCGCAGAGGATAACACGACATCACGTACTGCGTAGTGTTTGGAAGTACTTCCACACCTGCAACCGACAAAATTCTGCTAAATTGATGAATGAAAGAAGGAGACTGAGAAAAGGGAGAGCACACATGCTAACAATGGCCTTTTGTGCAGCAGTGGCTGTTTACAGAGGTGTAGACGCACTGCAGCCGCGTTCAGAGTCATGCACAGGTCCAATTTTAACGACCGGCACCCGCCCGAACTCGTTAGGATGATTACCAAACCCGACCCGTTATCCGCAGATTTCTCTCGGTGAAATCCGGACCCAACCCGACAATGTATGACTCACTACAATTAGCAAACAGCCATTTAAACAACAGACATTTAAACAAATACATTTAGCAAATAAGTTTGCAAGACTAATATAGTTAAAATAGAACAGTTTGATCTCAGTGTGGAATGCTGGAAGAAAGCTTGTACAGAACATCTTTTCACAGGGTTGTATTAATTATGATCTGGACTTTCAACTGGGGGAGGGAAGAACTAATCAAATTAAAAAGCAGCCATTCTGGAAAGCAAATCACAAAATCTGTACACAGCTGAAGAAAGAAAGAGGAGAGCTATTACCACAGGATAATTATCCCCAAACACTCTTAAAAATCCCTAATGAACCACTTCAAGAGGCACCAGTTGAGATTTTTTGTCATGGCTCTCATAGTTGCTTTACCTAAACATTAAAAATCTGAGGAGGTACCTCAAAAGAAAAAGGCATGCAAGACAGGCCTGGTATCTCACCAGTCTAGGAGTTCTGCAGGAATATTCACTGTCCTGTTAAAACGGGCAAGCAAGGGCTCCAAATAAGCTGATGTTTGATTAATGAAACCTTCTGGCAGCTGTGGCAAATATGACAGGCGTTAAAGAGGAAGTCAGATCAATTCCTGAAGTCATCACTTTAGAAAGGAGAGTGCATTCACAACAGTGATCAGATATCAATCCCTCTGAAATCTGTATGTAACCAAATCTTAAACTGACATGTAAATGAACGCCGCATGCAGCCACATAGACTCTCTATTTTGTCTGTAATGTCAGCAGGGAAAGCCTAGCAGAGTTCTCCTTCCCTCTCTCCGTTCCAGCTCCACAGCACTCCAGGTAGGTTTACTGTCATAGTTACAAATGACACATGCAGTTCCAGTACGACAGTCATTCCCCACTCAGCACGCTTCTTTTTTTCCTGCCTGCAAGTTGCTGACTGTTTAAAAAAAGATGACAAAGGAGGAAGAAAAGTAACATCTGTGAATGCTGAAACTGTAAGATGTGTATTTCACCAACCTCAAGTGAAATATTTTGCATATGAAGCCTTGCTTTGAGCTATGTTTGCTGCAATACTGCATACAGATGTAATTTTAAACTGCTTTTTATACTTGTCAGAATATCTTTCTCAATAATTGAGAAGAACCAAGAACTTGAGATATTCAGTGTGTCAGATTGGTACCTATTAAAGGTGAAATCTAAAACAGAAATGCCTTCTGTCAATCATTCTATGAAAGAAGGTGTCATATTTTTCACGAGTGAGGCAAGGCCCGTTTTGGAACAAACCCCTCTGCAAACTGACGCTCCACTGCTATCAGTTTGGGTCTGCCAGCATGTCTGCCTGCACTCAGCTTTCAAACAACCCCCTCTCTAACTCTGACGTCTGTGTAGCATGAAATAGAGCCACCGAGAGAATCGCCTTTGCCCAAACTCGCTTGTCTGCATTTCATTCTTGTTCCTGTGCGGTTGGAGAAAATACTGATGAGACATTGGATGTCAATCTGTCAGCCAGCCGTGCATCAGGATCACATGCTCTAACCTGTTTTTTTTTTTGTTTGGGTTTTTTTGTACAAACTCCAGGGAAAAAGGGGACGCATCCGTTCTAGCTTTAACCCCCCTTTATCTTGTTTTTTCAAAGGAAAAATGCCAGGATAGTCTGCAGTGGTGGTTTCCAGGAAGCAGTTGTGTGGCACAGTCGCATGAGATTAGAAGCTGTCACTCATTGTAAAGAGAAAGGCATATTAGCACTGCCCCTTGGTTCTTCATCATCCCAGGATCCGGACAGCTCACAGTTAAAGATAGAAATAGATTTCAAATAGAAAAGTTGGAATTATTTAAGAAAGATATTTTTTTCCTGCTGACTTACTCAACCATCATATATCTAAGCAGCTTTCCATAGTTTTAATCTACTTCCTGTGATGGAGAGGCAACCTGCCTCGTCTCATATCACCTGGAATGTCCCAGCCCCCCCATGACCCTGCATTGGAATAAGTGGATATAGCCAATGCATGGATGGATGTTTTTACATTTTTCCGTTGTTAAAAGTTGTACTGGTAAATATGTTTTAATCTATTAACAGTTAATAACATGACCACGTATATTACACCTAACCTAAAATATTTCCATGAATACAGATTTCCTCAGCTCTCTCACATTTCTATCTTTAGCCACTTTCAGATAATTGCCCTGATTATAAAGCCGACTTGTCTGCTTGTCTGATATCAACTTCTTTTTCTGGAACAGGCACATTTTTCCAGCAAAAATGCTTTCAGAATGCTAAAACATGATCTCAGAGGAGACTTTAACATCTCATGAATCATAATGTTCCTTTCAGGGTCTTAAAAAATGAAACTTGGATTTACATTCAACAGGTGAGCACAAACAGACCTGGTAGTGCTGCAGACTGATCAGTCACAATGTTAAAGTCCCAGTATGTAACTTTCAGACCATAAAACTTTGCCTTCCTGACTCATTTGTTGGCACAGTGACATTTATTATATACATTTCTGGAGCCATCACTCCCCAGCAGCATCCCAAGGCTGTAAAACCACAGCTGAGCTTTCATTAGACTGATTTGACAAGTTGGAAAATGTAAAGATATTAAATTATTATGTTGTGTAAACAAAATGCCATCAAAAGACCAGAAGCAAAAGTTTATTCCTGTTTACACCTGTGTCATACATGTAAATATATACTTTCATTCATTTAAAAAAAAACAACTCAGATGTCTCCTTTACTAATGAAGCTTTATGCTGTCTATGGCAAATGTTTGTCAAACTGGGGTTAATAGGACATTTGTTGGGGAATATTTACAAGCCTCTGACTTTGAGCATTGTGAGTATTTCAGCACGAGGAGGGTTTACCATATGTGGTACTGACTACAAATAATGTAGACTGCTGTGTTCAGAGGCTCAGTAATGAGAAAAATGCATCACTGATAGTTTTCAGAGAACAGGGGAAAAAGACAAAACAAGAACTGGATTCACATTTATTCATAAGAAAAAAGAGTGAAATACTGAATAATCCAGCCATTTAAAGTCTTCCTTTTGCTCCTTTTAACCCTGAAATGTAATGAAAGGGGAATAAATTGTTAGTTGTTGCTTTTAAACAGTGAAAGAAAGTATATTTAATTTGGCTCAAATAGAACCCTGATTTTATCCTTTAAGTGAAAGAAATTTGAAGAGTACTTATTGGAGATTAAAAAAAACCTTCATCCAAACCACAGCCTGCTTCATCAAACTCTAGCACAAAAAACACACACAAAGGCTAGAAAACAGCCAACAGAGCTGCGCGTAATGTGAGCAACGACAGCGACACCATTTCAGCAATTAGACTGCGGGACCAAAACATATGGCAGCTCTGATAGATAAGTAAATCTATTCATTTTGCAGAGAACATACATATGTGGCTTTTCAGATTGTGCTGGAATGTAGCCGAAGAGAGGAAAATAATGGCCAAAAAGTCCGGGAGACCTCATGAATTTATTGCTGTTTTTTCTGCTTTAAAAGCAGATTTCCTTTTCAGCCGAGCCTCCAAATGAACCATTTTATGACGCTCCCTCTTTACAGCTTTGTTTCTTTGCAGAAGAGACAGAACCGATGGAGCCCCCGGGCTGTTTAAGACCCCATTTTGACACAAAAGAGACAAAGAAGAAGAATAGCGACTTCTTCTTCTGGATCATATTCTATTCCCTTCCTGTCTCACATTGCTTTTCCGATATTGACCTTTTCCCCTGACAAGTTTCCGTGACCAGATTGGCAGCCCCTGGGTGTAAATGCCCGCATCCTGCTTGTCAGGTGTGTCGGAAAGACACACAAGCAGAGAGTGACTTGTTAAATCCATAAATCCCCTGCAGGCTGTATGACAGAGCTGCAAGAGCAAAAGGGATATCAGGGGAATCTACAGTGCCACATAACACGGTGGTCTGCATGGTCAACAGGACTGCATCTGTTAATTACACAGCAGCAGCAAAGTGCGGGCAAAAAACATGAAAGAGGTCTGCTTTGGAAAAAGCATAAATGGCTCCTCAGAGACACTTTGTGGTGGTCTGTATATATAATTATGACTGAATAAAGAGTAACTAAAACCCGTGTTGTCGTTCGCAGCCTCATGCCCGGCTGCAGGCGCTAGAAATTGATGCATGTGAAAGAGGGCAGAGGATTCCTCTCTATTAATACATTCTGAAACATCAATATACCTCCAAACACTATTGACAAATTCAACATTTCTAATGTCAGCGCCATTCATTCTCACTACGCTATACTGGGGAAAAGAAAGTACAGTTGAACTTAAGTTAGAAATTTTCTTCCAAAACCCCAGCGTTGATAGACTTTCCCCACCAGCACTGAAACTTTTAGCAGCTTCAAGTGTGTCGTTGACAATCTACAGAATTGATGCCATGCTCGTTCCATTGCAGCTCAAACGCTTAACAATAATTCACAAATGGGATTTTTATAGCTAAAAAAACAACAGCAAAGATGACGAAAGACTCAAATTAGAAAACCAAAAAGGTACTTTCACCGCCATAACACTTTTACTGATCTGTTCCTCAGAGAGCAACTTCACTGGATCCAAATCAGAAGTGACAGCTTTTTCCTGATGAACTCACACTGTGACACATTGTGTAGCAACAACTCATCTGAACATTTTAAGAAAATTGCTTTGGCATTGTTTGAGCATTTCCAAAGTATCTGATCATCTCCTCCAGACTGGAAGGTTATAAAGTCATCCAGGTCTTCATTAGGTTACTTTAGAGGACTTTTTTACAACTTCTAACCCTCCACATGAGAGCTGGTAACACTTAATCAATTTTATTTCATGATCACAAATTAAGTTGATCCGAAAATAAATCATCTTCCAAGAGTGTGAAGTCACACCCTTTCAAAAAACAACAGAATCTCTGATGCAAACAGGGCAGTGATCAGCAAGTGTTGGAAGAGGCAGACAGACAGCTGACTAAAGTCAATGCTGAAAGCAGATGTACCGGCTGACCTTTCTGTAACCCCCCCACTCATTCCTCCCTCTCCGCCAACTCTTCCATCAGGTTTCTCCATGCAGGCAGGAGGAGGAGGCAGCGAGCTCTGTTTGGTCAGAGCTGCGCTGCTGATACTCTGAGCTCATATGGGATGCAGCAGTAAAGGTCATTTCTAGAAGTTCAACATCGGTGATCGGAATTTCAAGTGAACTGTGTTGCCCCTCGTTTTGCAGCCCCTGCACTCTATGGGGAGTATAAAGGGACTTAGGAAGAGAGCCACAACAATGGGAGTGTGGAATGAGAATGTACAGAATGTAATGGGGCGAGTTACTATCCTACCTCCGTTTCAGTGTCATTCTAATTAAGTGCTTTCCATTGTCACGGGCCTCGTTTTAATCAGAGTTATATTTCTCTGAGTATGAATGTGCGTGAGTGTCAGTATGCCCCCCTTAAATCCATGAGGAAAATTTTCATCAGTTCAATTTAAAACTAATCTTGTAAGCCCCATCACAATGTAAGCGCCTGGTGAAAGTGGAAGCTCATAAGACTGTGACTCACAATCCGTAATGCATTTTAACCTTTTTTTTGGAGTAGGGCTCATTTCTTGGGATTTTGGAAAGCAAAGTCATGAGATGTAGAAATAGAGGAAGGGTAGTGACTAGTTTACCTGAGGGAATAACTTTGTTAAGGGCCATTTCCGCCTACTGTTCCAAGATGTGATACCAAACCTTTAAACTGCTCACCGATGGTGAATAAAATAGATCTTTAGAAACATATTACGTTATTCTAATTAAATGTTTTATTAAATTGTTTTATGTGTTATTGTTTACAGCCTGGAGTTCCTTTAAATAGGACTGGGACATGCCTACTAAGAAAATGGCAAATACGAGACAAGAGAAAAAATGATGACGGCTCATAACTACCAACAGCAACATGGGAATATTTCTGTCCATATATTACAAGTGAAACTATCAAAATCTGACACAAGGAATGCCATTGATGTGTCACGGTTTGCTACATATGAAATATCAACACAAAAACCATCAAAATCTAATCTTGTGTTGCAGCAAACCAACATTTGGTTCAAAAGATATAAATCAACAAAATGGAAAAGCACTAATCTTTATTTTTAAGAGGTCTTTAAACAAAAGCAAATGTGAAAATTTGCAATTTGCAGCAAGAAAACAGTAATGTAGCCAGCCAGGAAGACACAATCTGTTGAGTTTTTTTCTTTTTTCAAAATGGCCTGTGATCAGGAAAACAACAAGACACTGAACTCCAACCTTTCATTCAGTTGTTTTGATGATTTAGCTCATTTCATGCAACTCCTTACTAAGATCAAAACATTTCTTACAATACTTATCTAAACAGATTTAGGAATTGTCTGCTTACTTATTTGACAACAAATACAAACTGCATTTGTTGGATCTAATCAACTCAAAACCAGATCAATCATTAACAGCCACAACACAACACAAGTATTGACACTGTAACTATTCACTGGCAAATGAGAACTCACTGCGGTATCCATTTTGCCTGTGTCACTCATAAGGTCAATTACACGCCTATAATGATATATTTAAATGCAATTTAGGGGGCTGGAATGAATTTACTGCCAGACCAAAAATAGCATATCACAGAAAACCTGTCAAAGCATGTGAAAGCTCTGTTACACATTGAATTAGGCCTCCACTGTTATCCTTGAAATGCTTGCTTATTAAAACTAATTCCCACCATCTATAGCACACATGCTTTCACTGCATGCTGTTGAGGTTTTGCAGAGTTTAATTGGTTATCAGCTGAGTCTTCCAGAAGGCTAATTCAACCCTAATGATTGGGACTGTAACAGTGGGGATATGTTTGTGTGCATGTGTATGCATGTGGATGCACTGGGGTATCTTCTGTGTCAGTAACTGCGTATTAAGCTGTCTCTGAAGCAACAACCAGCCATAATCTGCTGGACTCACTGTAATGGCTGTCTCTAAGACAGCTAATAAGTTACACACCAGACTGCAAACTACAATGTGCCTGACTGAGTCACTATTCTGGGTTACATCATTATTTCTCAAGCCGACCCCAGGGCACGACTTGTTTAATCACGGGTGATTAGAAGTGGTTTTCATCCCAGTTCTTGTGCTGCTTTGATGCTGTTCTGTGCCTTCACCGCGTCTCACTGAGTCAGCATACACATTCTAAGCACTTGCTTGTTTATTTCCCCTTTCCATGAACTGACTCTAAGCAAGTCTGAGAGCTGCGTGTTGCCGTGAATTATGAGTTAGTTCATACAGATTCAGCTGAGCACCACTGCCATTAATATCCTCATTCGGGAGGGAAGACGAGATATTGATCTCTGCAAGTGCTTGCACGTGCGTTTGCCGTGTATGCGCGTGTGTATGTGCATATTCCCGTGGAAGACTGCGCGCCTCAGTTGAGAGTTGTACGGGTTGTTTGCCAGATAAATGCTGAAGGGCTGTGATTTGAAGGGATTTTTTTTTTGTTTGTTTTTTTTGGCCAGAGTTCTGGTGCTGCTCCACATCTGGTTCCAGGTAGAGAGGACATCAAACAAACAATAAGAAGAGTAAGGCACGAGGGGAAGGTAAAGAGTGGCGAAGCGTAGAGGCTGGAGCGTTTTCAGCACCACGGAGAGCTCTGCCGCTGTACACGCCGTATCAAGGCAACGTGCGCGCTTAGCAATCTCCATTTCCCACTCCGCTGGCCCGTCACGGAGGTTTTACTGCTGCTGTGCCGGCTCTCTGGTGACATTGATAGGATTTCCCATAAGAGAGCGCCGAAGCAGCCCATTTACCACAATCAGACAAGGAAATCTCGTTAAAGGTTTCCTTTCCTTTCACTCAGGAGTTGTTGTTTTTCTCCCCGTTCTTTCTTTTTTTTTTTTTGCTTGCTGGGGATCCAGTGCGCCTCAAAAGGCACTGATTGTGAATAGATGAAGTCTCACCAGCGTCCTGCCAAATGAATTGGCCGACAAGAGGGAGAGTGAGAGGTGAAGGGGTGCCTCGACCGGGAATCCATGCCAGAGTGTCCAGCGAGGGATGTGTGTATGCGTGTGTGTATCACAGTGTTACCATTCAGTCCCTCTGCTGCTTGAGCAAACCTGGCGCATCCGGGCAGAGAAGTCCTGCTGAAGCCATTTATCTCAACCCCGTCCTGTTGTTTTCAAGCAGGTATAGCCGCCGCATGTTTACGAGAGGCTAGAAAAGCTGGCATCTGGTCATATCTATATGATTAGTTACATCCCGTTTTGTGTCAGACAAAAATAGTGATTCACCGAGCAGCGCATTTAAACACTGTCTCAGATTGTCATTGACATCGCCCCTGCGCTATAAGGCTGCACCTCATCCTTTCCAGGCTTGAATTTCTGGAGCTCTCTATTATTAATGGCATTCTTCTCAGCTAAAAATTCCAAATTAAAGCCACCCTCTCAGCAGCTTCCATTCACTTACACTCCTTATGAAAAGCAATAAAGCATGCACACAAATCAAACAAACTTGTAGAAAGAAAATAATAAATCTGTCCTAGTAGAGATAGCTTCCACCTTACCTGTGATATTCCGAGGCAAAAGGGACAGAAAGAAACACAATTCGTGCCAAAAAAAAAAAACAACCGCCACAGACTTCCTCGTGGAGACTCGTCCAAACTGTGCTCTGTACTTCCAGCAGTCTCCTCCCGGCTCGGCAGGGTTTGAAGAGCTCAGAGTGATTATGAGCTGGCGTATAAGTAGCAGCTGCCTTACTGACGGGTAGCGCGTCCCAACTCTCAGCAGCAGCTTGCCATCCACCGGCTCCTCGGGCTGGTTTCCTCTCAGCGCTCCGCTCCAGCTCTGCCCTATTTCAACTCCTCTCGCTCCGCTTCGCTCCTGACGTCAGCCGCTGCACGCCAAACGCGCTGCGGCTGCTTCGCAGATTCACGGCACAGGAAAGCGACACCTGTGTGTGCGCGCGTGTATATGGTTGTATGTGTGTGTTGTAACACCATGGAAGACCGATGTTACAGCAATGGGTTGTAAAAATTAGAATGGAAAATAGCAGATCTGAGAATTCCTTTAGAGTGTTTTAGATTTCAGGGTTGGTTTGGGCACAAAGTTGTCTCAAAGGTGACCTGGAGTTTAGCCAATTAATCCTGATTATTTTAGTAATAAGAGCCTTTATAAAGTATTTCTGACTGAACTTTCATATAAACATTAAACATAATACAGTCGTTAAAAATCCAAAGCTGCGCACAAGATAAAAGAAATTATAGCTCGTCCTAAAAATATTTGTCTTTGGGTGAAAGCAAGCTTTAAATGATAATCAAGGTACAAAATAAACAGAAAAGAGAACAACATGACAAGTGACTGCTGCTCGGTTCATCAAGTGAGTGTTTGTTTTTAATGTGGTGAAATATGACATATTCATTTTTTATCTTCGTTCCCTCTGACCCCCCTAGGCCTGACTGTCGGCTATGACAAACATTTGCAGCATCATTGATCAACAAGGGAGTTATGATGTTGATGGGAGAATTAGACTTGCAGAAAGATCACTTTCGCACATGAGTGGACCAGAATAGAGTAGAATATACTGGAAATAAACCATTTGGAAAAAACGCCTGTGTCATCTGTGGGTTGATATCTCATCAGTCAATCTGTAGGATTGAGAGTACGGAAGGCACTCGGGATGTGAGAGTGTCCTCTCTTCACCTTTTCTGCATTTAAGTTGAACGAAAGAAGAAAGATAAACTGCGCATGGCACAATTAGGCCAACACTGTATTCTAAAAAGACACTGGAATGGTGGCGCCCCCATCAAAATTGCATGTGGCGCTGAAACATTTATGCTCAATGTAACATTTATCAAGACAACGACAAAAAAAAAAAAAGGAAAAGGGGGGGTGGGGGCGAAAATCAAAGAAACAAGATGGAGGAGGAGAAAGTAAAGAATGAAAGTCAGTGATGAAATTGCAATGCTCAATATTCTTGCAGTGATGTAGAAAGAAAGAAAGAAAGAAAGAAAGAAAGAAAGAAAGAAAGAAAGAAAGAAAGAAAGAAAGAAAGAAAGAAA
>JBBBVU010000016.1:17998133-18009899 GCA_037177055.1 Atherinosoma microstoma
TAGCCAATTTTGCACATTTTCCACCGCGGGCAACCACGGGCAAAAAAAAAATCGCAAAATTTTACCCGTGATTCAGCTGCGATACGCCCGTGAAAGGCAGTGTGACCGGGCCTTAAACAACAACAACAAAAACAAAAATAGAACCACCATACAGAAAACAATTCAATCCATCCAGTAACCCAACTGGACTACAACCGGCACCCTACGCACATTCGCACACACGACCCAGAATATCCCACATTTTTATAATGAGGCAAAAAGAAACAATGCATCTTGATAACAAAACAGTAAGAACCTACACAAAGAGACTAGTTGAGAGTATCCATATTTTCGTATCCGTAATTTTAAAGTTTTAATTGTCTGAATTGTGCCTTCTACGATTTGACATATTTTTTGAGCATGCACAGTCTGGTTATTGCCAATCGTTAATGCAGCATTATTATTTCTCCTGTTAAGAATAGGTTAAAATGAAAGGATTTAAAAGTGTCCATAACAACTTTAAGACTTGAATCTTACACTTTTTCATACAATTCAGAGGTCCTAAACATCCATTCCCATCATTTATCTACAGACATTCGTATAACTAACTACACAAAGGAAACTCTACTTCCCACTATCACTACATTCCCATGTTGTACCATGATTAAAAAGGACAGTCTCAATGTTCTTTGAGTATTAGTTATAGAAAACCCTGTCTAACCACAGCCATGTGCTTTTAACACCTAACCACAACCAAAACACTGGTAAAACCGCAGTATGAAAGTAAGGAATTGCAAATGAGAAAGAAGCTGAAAAGTACGAATGTGGGAAAAGTTGTGCAGAAGAAATAATCTCTTGCACAGAGGTATTACATTATCACAAAGGTCTATTAGCTATCTACATCTGGCATCCACTCTTATCTTAGAAGCATCTGTAGACATTTCAATACTAGTCAGAAGAAGAAAGTGGACTTCATTACAAAGAAATGTGCATGGACATGCATGACATCAATGTGATGGCGAATCAACACTTCAGCCTGTGTCTGTGTGGGAACCAAAAAATAGAAAACATGGTGCACACACAACTTTTGAACATTTATCATGAGACTGCAGCACTTTATTGTAGACTAATAATTTTCCTATTTTTTCTAAGTTTCAGACTTTTTGTCATACCATTAATTTCATTTAATAAAACTTACCTCCTATACACTAGATGAGTATATTTTGAGAATCTGTCAACAACATTATATGGAAATCTCCCAAAAGTCACTTGTTTTATCTTATTTTCTCTCCTCTCAACTTTTTAAAGTAGATATTTTTGTTCCGTAGCTAATTCATATATGAATCAGTGTCACATAAAGCTAATTTATAAATCAATAATACTTACTCTACTGAAATCATGAGGTGGACACACCTGATCTTTAAAATTGAGAAGAGGCAATCGATATGAGTAATACACCTCATAAGGAAATCCGCTGGCTCTACATGGCCAGCTGAAAGAAGGTCTTGAGAATGACTGGGGATTTGCTGGAGGACTAATCTCCCTAAAATTATGATCACCCAGGAAGTTATGGCTGTCTCTTGTCCCACCACTGTGACCCTCAAATAAGAATAAGAGCATGGAAAACAGATGCTCATGATATAACTTCACAAAGATAATGTGGCTTGATTCAGAGCAAGACATCATACAATTTGCCTTTAGTTGAGTCTTTTGATTCTGTGCTGTAAAAAAAAGCAACCAGCTGCATTACAACTACCTGATCAGCACTGCGCATTTAAAATACCTTCTTCACATTCTCAAATATTTTCTGCCATGCATGACAAGTCTTTAATCAAGTCTTGGTCACTATCATCCTCTCCAACCCCTACCAAGGTCCAAATCCTATTAGATGTTTTGAGTATTGGGTTCAAAGTTCAATTTAATTCAATTTTTCTGCTTTGCTTAGCATAAGAAAACACCTTTTGAGTGAGTTTCTGCTCTGGCACATTCAGCTGTGGAAGAAAGCCCAGCAGCTTTTAACTTTGTAAATGATGGCCTTGTATCAAGCCTCCTTAGAGGGGGCTTTCACACAGCCCTAGGGGCTGGAACACATGCTTCCAAATCATTTTGGGCAGTAGCATATGCTACCACTAATGATGTAAATACTTGAATGCATGCTCATGGTGGCACACAGGCAAGCAGATCCACTTACAGAAACAGAAAGACATTAAAACTTTTTTACTTCATGCTGAACTTTGGTGGATAGCGTACCATATCAGCTGCTGGAGAGAGGAAGGCGGTGCACACAAAGTGTTGCGTTAGCTTCTCTTTGTGGCCGGCAGCCACACAGCTTCTCATGGACCAGCCCGGGCTTTTCATTTCTTATGCTGCCTCTCTCACTCGTGCTAATGTGCACACTGAGAAATGCATGTGTGCACCCATGTGCACCGAAACACACTGGCACTTCCACAGAGCTATATTTCTCACTCTTGCTCCCACATCCGTGCCAATGCATATACACACACGCACACCTTGTATAATGGTCTTTGTTTCCTCCTTCCTGCCTCGCTCCAATTTGATGGCGGCGCGGCCGGCAGGTTCCCCAGATGACCATTGAGATAGAGCTAACAGATGAAAGCAGCAGTAAGACGCTGGCGGTAATGGTGCTACAGCTCCAGATTACAGCCCATATTTCCCAGTGATGGCTGTACTGCCCCGGCTCCCTCTGACACCTGCAGGAGTGAGCGTCTAGCAGTGCTGTTTGCATTAGAGAGGTAGAGACATATAAAGAAACAGAGGCTTGTACACACCATGCACACATGCTGTCAAATACTTGTGAGTTTTGACATGAAAAGACCTTTTACTGGGTTTATTTGCTAATCCTTCTCCTCACCATTTGTACACCTTTCAGTTGCTGACACACTTTCAACCCACAAAATTTCTTTTTTTGTCATTGTTTGTGAAGCAAACAACTGTGCATGTATTATAAGGTACGCTACAAGTCCAAAACTTAAACCAATAAGCAATGCAAGATCATGTGAAACTGACAGAACAGATGATCCTTTAGGTGGCATGCTCGGTCTGATAATGTTCCTCGTGGAGTTTTACAAGGAAATATATTCTAGCCCTGGAAGTATTGGGGAACAATTACAACTTTTTAGTACATTTTTGTTAATTCTATAACATTTATCCCTTTAAGGCTTAATTTACAAAGAAATTTGAGTATTCAATTTGAAAGAAATGAGTTTAGGCTTTAATAAAAGGCAATAATTCTGTTTATGAGTAAAATTTTAACTTTTTTTCATCATTATCTGGACCAAATACTAACTTGGTATGTAAATTAAATATATTCAGATCTTTGCTATAATGATTCATTATGAAAGACTATCATTTCCTGTCAAGCTATGGAAGCATGCTCTTCACTTTTTCTCTCTTGACATATTCATATTATTCTTTTTATGCAAGTAGCTAGCAGTACAATCCAAACCACAATCTTTTATTTATCTTGACCAAATCTCTTTTCTTTTTTACCCAGTCTGAAAATATGTTTGTTAAAGTGTAATGACTCAGACTCTGAGCTCAACAGTCAACATTTCTGGGCCAGCGAATATATGAATAGCAACTGTCAAAGCCAGATGATTGCCATTGGTTTAAAATTCCACTCATTCATTTTCCATGTCAATGTATCTTATTCATTCTTACAAGGGGGTTCACCAGTCCATCATAGGGCCCAAGACAGTGACAAACAATAATGCATGATCAAATTCACTCCTATAGATTTAAAATCAACAGTTTACCCCGAATGCATGTTTTTAAACTCTGGAAAGAAGCCAAAATACTTGTTGAGAAACCGTGCACACATAGGGAATATGCAAACAGCACAGACAGGACCCAGTCTGAACTATTAGGTCTTATCAGTTTTAACATCTCTACATTTATCTACTATTTATATAATGATTATTATCTATATTATTCAGATAACATCAAAAGCCAGATACCATATTCAAAACGATGCTGCAATATAATCTCTGATAATATAATATATATTTGGCATGACAAAAACTGCTGGGCTTTAGTGCCTCAGAGGGCATGCTGGTAATGCTCTGCTTAACCCTCCTGTTGGCTTCAGCTCAAAAAAAGACCCAAAACTGTGTTTAACAGCAGAGAAAAACCCCTTTAATGTTGTTGTCTCAATGTGAGATTTTATGGCTTTTCCTAAAGTGACCCCACATTGTTTTATCAGCCAAAGTGTGGTTACATCGTGCCACTAAACACAAATGTGTCTTGTTTTTTGTTTTGTTTTTATCATTGTTTAGTTCTAGAAATGCAGTCTACATGAAGATGCTGAAAGAGCTATAGGATGTCACACATATGAGAATAGCTGTAGCTATCAATGTAAAAAAAAAGAAGAAAAAGAGTTAAAAAAAAAAGTTTAAAAAACCAAAATAAATAAAAGGGACTGCTATAACAGCTGTAACACATATGCAAAAATATTTAGTGGTCACAGTTCCAGCTGCCCCAAAGGCAAAACATCCCCCAGCCCTTCCATTATCAGCAATATTTGGCTGTAGAGTAAAAACTAAGTGGTTGGTTAGGAAAGGATGAAAAGTTCAATTGACACGATCACCGGCACCGTTCACACTTGAACCCGAGAGATATATGGCCCAAATACCACTGTCGATCTTTGAATAATGACTTAGTAAACATTAAATCATATGATGATATATTCTAGCTCCAGGTCTGCTTGCTGGATGCACTCTGACTTTATCCCTCTTCACCCTTCAAGCCTTCTAAAAAAAAAAAAAAAAGGACTTTGGTGGTCTCTAAAACTCCTCACCAGGCAAGATTGATTGATTTTAAGGTTCTTTTAATGGTTTATAAATGTCTTAATGGTCTTGGGCCTTCTTATTTATCTGAACTGCTTTTAGACTATAAGGCCTCGCGGACCCTGGGTCCTCTGGTACCGGCCTTTTGATTAAAACTAAAGCTAGAACTAGAACACACGGCAAGGCCTCGTTCTAATATTATGGGCCTCACCTGTGGAACAGCCTGCCAGAGGGTCTCAGGAACGCAGAGACTGTCAATGTTTTTGAAAAGAGGCTCAAAACCCACCTTATTAGCTTAGCTTTTAATTGAATTTTTCTTTTTATTTTATTTAATCTATTTAGTTATTCTATATCTTTGTTCTTAACTGATTTTATGAAGTACTATTTATGTATTTACATATTACTCATGTTTACTTTTATTGTTCTTATCACTGCTTTTAGGTTTATTTTTATTAATTTATTTATTTTATCCTGTTTTATTTCTATCTCTCATCCAGTGTTTTCCTCATGGGAATCCTCCACGTCGGGAGCTGTGCATGATCGTCGCTGTGGGGGTCGCCTTGATCGGGGTGGTTGGTGGGGTTCTGCGCTGAAGTCCTATGGCTTTGGTGGGGGCCCTGGCCTGCCCTAAGATATCATTTCCTCACAGCGGTGTCAAGCCATTTGTCTTTTAGCTCAAATTATATTTTAAAATAATTGTTTCGGTTAAAGAGACAGAAATTAGGCAGATTTTTAATTTCTTAATTTTATTCAAAGAGGGGGGGCATCATGTGTTTGCGTTGGGGGTGTGTGTATATGTGTGCGTGTGTATGTGTGTGTGTGATGATGAATGTGTGAAAAGTGAAAAAGAGTCTGATCAGGTGTGTGCTATGATTTTGATGTTTTATACTTATTTTTTTAAAATGTTGTTTTTATGATGTGAAGCACTTTGTGATGTGCAATGTATGAAAGGTGCTATATAAATAAAGTTTTATTTTTATTTTATTTTATTTTATTTTATTTGAAGATGAAGATCCTTTTGAGAAATTATGCTATGGTTGTGCACAAATGTGGCCGAGAATTCCTCAGTGTCAGAATGTCAAGAACTGGGAATGAAAACTTTCCATTAATGCATGAAACAATTATTTATCTTCCTACTTTAAAGCAGCATGACGTTATGAGTTATGTCCTTTCTGTGTCTGCTTCACTCTGAATTATAGTTAGTTGCACACGTTTTTGAACATTTCTTTTTCATTCCAAGTATTGATGAATTTTCTGCAGCCTACCGGTTTCCACCTCCACTCAATCTAAAAAAAAAAAAGATTAAATACTTGTCTACAATTCATTTGCAGCGGCACTGAAACAATTAACACATTGAGTGATAATATCCAAAAGTAGCTTCATCTTTCCAAACAATGCTGGTGAGCTGAGAATCTGGAGGTCAGACCAGCTTTCCCACTCATAATCCTACTTTTACATTTTAGTATGTGCAGCCCTCATTAACCTAGAAAGGCTGTAAATCCTCACATGTAATCTTCCCTCCTTTTTTCTTGTTTTCAGGGTTGGTTTCTCTCTGGAAAGCTAACACTAATGACTCACGCTGAGGTCAAGGTGTGAAAATGTGTCACTATCTGCCTACAGTTAAGATATTGTATGACTTCAAGTGTTTACAATACATACTCAGCAGATTGGGTGTACGTTTATCTGCCGCCGTTCATTTCTGTCTTAGGACTGAATATCATCACAAAAGACAACATGGAAATGATTAGACCAATTACAGGTGGGGAAATCAAATGCTTTGTTATGAGAAACCTCCACAACACTGATTACTAAAATAGATTTCCATGTCAAATACATTTTTTAAAAAAGCACCTCAGTCGTTACGGTCATTGGCCATAGCAGTGTTTCAGTGCGTCCTAATGGCATCTGACTGTGTTCCCATCATTTAGAACCATAATTCTCTAACTGGGACAATCTGCCTGAGGGGATTTGCCACATGAATGAATGCATGAATGAATGAATGAATGAATAGATAGATAGATAGCTGGATTCCCAGACAGTGAGGGCAAAGGATGGCTATGTATAAAACCTCAAATAAGAGACTTACGCATCAGAGGGTGAAGGTGAGGGAGACAAACAAAAGGCAATATCCTCATATCGGTTTGTTTTAAAATCTGATTCTTAGCCCAGATGAATAGGCACAATTCCTCGTAGCTGGACTGATCAACAGTTGCCTGAAACATTATTGCAGCAAACTGGAAGCCAAGGTTTATGTGCATTTGACACTACAGTCACATGAAAAAGAAACTATTTCCTCATTCACGTTTTTACATCAAACATGATTTTAAAAAGTACTATGGTGCTTCGCAGGCCTTAAAATGATGTCAATACAACTTTAGATGAACAATGCCACTTGATACACATAATTTACTGAACCAAAAACGTCACAAAAATGCAAAGTACCCTTAAGTCAAATATGATTCCATCTGTCTGGCAGCTAAAGCTGGGCTAAAATTGGGTCATGCAACAGGGCAATGATCCCAAACATAGCTGCAACAGAGCTGACAAAGAAAAGAATCAACATGTTGCAATGACCAAATATCTATAGCACCTTCAGAGAGCTCTCCAAAAACTAAATCCTGTCCTAGGTTTAGCTCATTAAATAACGTGATATGATTCAAAGAAGAGGCAAAGAGATGCAAAGGACACGTAAAACCTTAAGAAATTATATTGTTTACCTTCCTTTTTCCATAACTTTATGTAAACTGTATGGCAAATTCTACCACAGTTAATTCTGCTGAATATAATTAGTGTACTCAACTTAAGCATTCAGCTTCATACTGTCTAAATGTCTGATATCTCTCTTTATCTCCTTTGGAATCGAATTTCGTAATTATTTTTCTTATCAAATCTGTATTTTTTATGAAAGGATATATAAAAAGGGATGAAGAGAGTCAAGGAATTTCAAGATGTCAGATAACTAATCCATGGATTGCACAGATCTATGGATTAGTGACATTGATAGGACTACAGCAAAATAACGAAAGGAATGCATTTAAATAGTGATGAGAGAGTAAATAAATAATTTCTGCCAGAGGCAAAAACAAAGAATATTAAGAGCTGACAATAAAACGTTGGCTTAAGTTAAAAGGGTCTAAGACCTACCCGGGTTCATAATGGATCAGAACTTCAGAGAAATAACAAGAGGTTAGCACATGTAGCCTTGGAGTGGTCAATAAAATCCTAAATCAGTTCTCCAGCTGAAGAGCTTACAGTTTTATGGCAGTTTTCTGCTCAAGTGTTAAGGAGGCTTGTGAATGACAGAAAATAAGGATAGCTGTAGTGCCTTTGACATTTCTCCTTTTTTCTGAGATATAATCAGTCATTAATAAAAAAGAAAAAAAAAGAAAAAATCCTTATTCACTGTGTTTTAGAAACTAGCAGAGATCAGGGTCAGAGATTGGTTTAATGGCAAGTTTCCCTTCTTTGAACTACATGCTTTATGTTTTATAAGCAACAGTAAAATTATGAACGGTAAAAAAGAAGAAGAAAACCATGAGAGCAAACTGTGGTTAAATAGAAATAAAAATATAGGAAAAATAAACCCATCATTTTACCTGCCCTGCTTCCAAACACATGCTAACAATGATGCTGAATATTGAATTAATGATGATGTATTTCAGATACTATTTGTAGAAAAACAAACAAATCCCTGTATTTAATCATGGCTAGTTTGTGCACATTGATATTAAGCATTTTCTTTCTTTCATTCAGTTTTAGCTTAAATTGGGCTCATGCTCTTATAGGACCAGTTCACAATGACAGCAAATAGTATAAATGTACCTGCATCGATAGTAGAAGGGAAAACATAAATGTCATCGATATACACTGAGATGTTTACTCCAGTGGAACTATGTTATTTTTTGTGTAAAAAACAGTGACCAGAAATTGTTTCTTTTTTTTAAATAGACAGGCCAGGCTGTTATATCTTGCTCTGCACTATGATCTTTCCATGTAATTCTCACCCTAAGGTGCAAATTATACTACAATTTACAAAAAGAATACAGTAGACGTGGATGTTTTAAAATTCAACTCCTGGGGCTGATGTGTTTTTGTGTGTCTGTTTTTAAACCTAAGGGCAACATAGCAGTTCTGCTACGTTTTATTTTTAAGAAAAATGGAAATAAAACTCCTTTTACCAGAATCACAATGTTGTACTACTGATGGCTACATAATCCTGAGAGGCTCAAACGATTTAACTGAGCAGAGGGAGAGGTCAGCAGTAACATCCAAGAGGGATTATAAATGACTGGTGGTCCTGCCAAAGCCTAGAGCCCGATCAATACTGTAGATGTGATCTTAGTCATTAAGTTTGAACGAGAGCCAGCTCGGCATAGAGGAATTGGTTTCTGCAATGATCCTCATTAGTTGTTGTCGCTCCATCTGTGTAATTAATATGCTGAAATGAAAAGTAACTGCTACGCCTTCACTTGTCATTTCAATATGGTTCGTGAGATTTGATCAAAAAGGTCTAATGAACTTGGACTTCTTCAATGTGGGGCAACACTTGTACACTTCTGTTGAGACAATTATCACAATACATAGCGTATTACTGGCCAATGGATTAGGGTTTAGGACATGAAGATAAATATGAAGATAAATGCAAAGAAAACAATTTGACGTTAGAGTTAGAGAAATTCAAGACCATTTGACAACTTAAGTAGGCTGTCTTGACACTTGTGTACTTAGAAGGGATGCACTGCACTTCAAAGGCCAAATGTATTCATATAAATTCTCATTTAAAAAAAAAAACATTTAGACTAGCTAAAGAGGCTAGTTTATTTCAAATTTTCAAGCTTGGATGTTCCCACTTCCTGTTGCACTGCATGTTTTAAAGGAGCAAATGTCCAGTAGTTACTTACAGCCCCACTTCTGAAATTTGTCAGATTTGACCCCGAGGTCTCCTCCCAGTGGAACGTGCCCAAAAATACCTCACCAGGGAGGCATCATGGAGCCATCATAACTAGATGCCCCAGCCACCTCATCTGGCTCCTCTCGATGCGGAGGAGCAGCGGCTCTATTTTGAGCCCCTCCCAGATAGAGCTCCTCGCTCTATGGAGAGCCCGGCCACCCTGCAGAAGAAACTCATTTCGGCCGCTTGTATTCATGATCTCGTTCTTTCGGTCACTACCCAGAGCTCATGACCATAGGTGAGGGTAGGAACGTAGATTGACCGGTAAATTGAGAGCTTCGCCTTTTGCCTCATCTGTCCTGCATATTGTTTAATACCTGAGGTCTTACCCATCCAGTAAAAGTTATTCAGATTTTTACTCTTGTCTTATCTCTGCTCTGTTCCTTTTTCTCTTTCTTTCCCTCCCATCCTCCAATATGTCATCTGACATCCAGTTGCTAGCATGTGACACAGTGCCATAAACCGAAATGTTGCTGTTCTCAGCCACAGGATGCTGTCGGGCAGAGACAACTCCAGGAATGTTCATAATGAAAGTCAGTGTGCCATAAAAATGAGTCAGAAGCACAGAGTTCTAAAGTTGGAAAGTAACATAAAGCTACTTTAAGGGTTTCATTTACTGTAAGTGGTTTCATTTCTTTATAATTAGGCCTGAGCACCGAAGGCGGTGCGAAGGCCTATTGTATTGCAAGTGTTTCTTATTCTTGTCTTTCACTTTTTCCTCTTTTCCGCCACTTCACGTGCATTTTTGGGGGACTGTCCATATCTGAAAACTCATGAAATTTTGCGTACCCCCCCAGAGTTAAAGGCAACTCGGCGTGTGGCAGGGGTCTCGAGTAAAGGCGGGGCCAAGTTTGGAACAGCCTTACCTATTGTCGTTGCCCCGCCACTGACCGTCAGATAAACACATGAAAATTGGTACACAGGTAGAACTCATTGAAAAAAAATCCACTTGGAGAAAATGCCTAAACCCAACAGGAAGTTGGCTATTAGGGGTCAAAGTGGCCATTTTGGTATTTTTAAACAATGGAATTTAATTATCTCCTCCTAGGGAAATGATCGTACGGCTTCCAAAATATCACCAAGAATTCAGGACAAGATGTGATTAAAAGTTATCAAAATGGTGAGTTTTCACCAGTGGGCGTGGACGTGGCGGCCCCTCAAAGTTTGATGTTTCGCCATGAAACAGGAAGTCATAATAACTTTCACATACAAGCAGGTATCTGCACAAAATTAATCACATATGATGTCAGTCCCATCCTCATCATGATGACATGTCAAGATTTTGTCAATGCCAAAGCCCCGCCCCCTGGCGCTGCCATTGCTGTTTTTTACTAAACAGCTTATAACTCGGAGATCCTTGACACAGAAATCTTGAAAAATATTCTGTAAACAGCTGGGAGATACTTTCGACCGAAAACTGTGACTTTGCCCCGGTGGGTGTGGTCATGGCGGCACGGCGAACTTCATGTGACGCCATGGCATCATAAATGCCTATAAATCAGTCAAACTTTAACCAATCACCATCAAACATAGACTGATTAATCAGGGTCTGACCCTGAACACATCCATATCATAATTTCCTGCGTACACCTTAGCTCCGCCCACTTGCAACAGGAAGTGACTTTTTTCACTCTGCACAATCCTGATTTTTAACTGTAGAGCCTATAGACCTGAAACTGGTTCACAGCATGTCAAACCCATTCATGATACCACAGAAAAATTCTCAAGTGTCTTTGCAAAATGTAATGTTGGACCGACGCCATGAAACAGGAAGTCCTTGTATCTGACACACAGTTACATTGATTGTCATGAACTTTTGGGATTCTTGAAGAAACCCAAGCCCTGAACAAGATTTTATTCAAATAATCTGAATATCTTAAAAAATGGCTCTGTAGCGCCCCCTGCAAAATTTCATTTAGCAAGCTCCGCCCACTACATCGATTAATATGAATGGAAATCGGTAGGTTGTTAGAACATGTCAGGACCTACAAAAAAGTCTCTTGGACCTATAGGCTAAAGTCAACAGGAAGT
>JBBBVU010000016.1:18021511-18045118 GCA_037177055.1 Atherinosoma microstoma
CCTGAGTTAACTCATGATTACTCACATTTTAATCGCAGAAATTTTTTACATCTTTTTTATTTTGATTTGATCTTTTTTATTCTATTATATTTTTAACAGGATATTTATCATTATATAGTACTTATTTAAGCTGTTAGGAAGCCTGTATATATTAGAAACAGATAATTTATTCTGATATCCTATATTTATTTCTTAATATTGTAGTTGCCATTGTCTGAGGTAGATTGTTAAGAGTTGTGATTTCCGAACTGCCCTGAATGGAGCACAGCTGCAAGTTGTGTGTCTCTGTAAGTTTAAGATTCATTTTCTATTTCTCAACCCTTAGCTGGTTTGAGTCGCCTTCTGCATTATTTGGAGAACGTAGTTGATAAAATACTTATGAAATACTTAAATTATTAAGATCATTGGACAGCTTAAACTTAAGCAATTTAAAACAGGCCATGTTGTATCTTACAGAAAAAGACCTGCAACACACTCATTTAATGAAGTATACAATCATAAAATAGTAACTTTATTTAGTCTTTAATGATTTTGCAGTGATATTGATCAGCTTATTAAGTAGAACATTTGCACAGTCTTCCTTCTTTTCTTTTTTCTCTAAGTTCAGTTTTACTTCCTGCCTTGGCTTCAATAGATGCATTGCTGCTCAGCTTGCTGGAAATATACAACTGTGATTCGTCACATGATCCCAGCTTCACTCCTTTACATGAACACTCAGAGCAAGGAAACCTTGGTTGACTTGCCATGTAGATAATCATTGTTGTAGTACCACTTGAGGGGCCTTGAGCAAGGCCCTCAACCCTCTGACTACTTCCCAGGTGCCGTACATGGCAGCCCACTGTTCTCTAGAGGATCTAAAGATGGGTTAAATGCAGAGGTTCATTTCTAAATTGGGATTAATAATGTATTTAAATATATATATTTAATGCTCTGTACTGTTTCCTCTGGTCTCAAAGATCTCCAAAATGCATGATGAGTAGATTATCAAATAAGATACACTTTCCCATTAGATTTGAAGGGAAAAAGTGTCCTAATTTTGACTGGTACTGAATGTGTTTGCATTTTTACCTTACTCGTCCATTTCTTTATTATCATTATCTATTGATAATGCACACTTTCTCAGCACTGGAACATGAAAAACTGCCAAGAGCTGCCACTTAGCCATTTTTACAAATAATTACTTTGGTTTGACTATAGACTGGGCGTCGCTCTGGTAGAGTGTGCAGGAGACAGAAACAACCTGCTGGTTTGTAATTCATGCAGAAAGTCAAATTTCTTTGCTTTTCTGAAATTCATCTGATGTTTTTGGAAAATGTTTGAAGCTATTGGTTTGCTTTTTTATACACTAGGTTTATTAAGGCATCTTTGTGTTACATAACCCTAGTCTTCATTGTTTGGTGTTTGTGCTTCCCATATTTACACTAGTTTCATGACAAAAGCACTAACTGTGGACTAACAGACCGGCTCCATTCATATGTAAACACTTTCCAAATCCAGCTGATTTCCACTTTTACATTCTCATATACCACATCTGTGGATAAAGCAGTAAAAGGTGCCCAAGTGAAAAAAGCTTAATAGGTCACATTTGCCTCAACTACCAACACATTAATATTCATATTAAGGAGTTTGTTGTATAGCAGCTGGAGCCCCCCCCAAAAAAGACCCACCGATTGTGTCGGGAACAACAGCCACACTGAGCTGGCAAATAAGATGTAAGGTCACTTTGGAGCAGCGAACATGCAGTGGCTGTGGGAGTTTCTCATGGCCAAGGAGGGAATGTTTAAGGACACCAGCTGAGCTTAGGTGGGCACCATCCCAACCCTTTGGTGGAGAGGAAATGATGCGATTCCTTCCATCCCAAGGTCATCCCATGCTACAGTGACTCCCACAAACAGTTTCCAGCATCAGTAATGCCCTACTGCACGGAGAATCAGGGAGCCAAGCAGAGGCCATTTCAGGCTGTAATTCCATCATATTTTGATTGATATAATCATCCAGGGTGATATGTTTTGGTTGCTGTAAAATCACTTCTCACAGTTTTCGAATTACAGTCATTTTTAGCTCCTCTTGTTGTTGTTGTTTATCAGTCTGAATATACACTAATTCATTTTTACACATACTTGACTTGCAGCTGCTGTCCACCAAAAGATGGTGTGTGTGTGTGTGTGTGTGTCTGCTCCACTGTGGCATTTGCACTAGCTAAGGTGATGGATTGAAATCACAAAATGCTGGAGATGAAATCGCAATCAGAACAGAGATCCAATCATCCGAACAATTTCTGGAGATGGTCAGAGACACAGTTGGACATTTGAACAACAAAGAGTGGAGCAACGCATGTCAAATCTACACACAGGAGCACCATAAACATAGTTTTCTTTGTGGGTTTCACAGGATCTGACACATCAAACAGGCAGCAGGCAGCTTGGATTATCTGGGTGCTGGCAGACAGCGAGACAGTGAGCTGAGCTGTTTGCCATAAATTTTAAAGGATGTAAACATTATGAGGATTTAATGTGTATGGCAGTCGAGTAAATGAGAAATCGGGTTTCAGCTCATTTTTACATGAGCTGTAAAATGTCATAGTAATGTGTCTAGAAGTCATAACTGTATTGAAATTGTATCTGCTCTTACTGGACCACATCTAACTGAAAAGTAATAAAACATCTCTGTTGTATTAAGCTTCTTTGTAGTTGCAGATGAATTTATTAAAAATCTCACTATTTTCTTATGTGTCCTCTCTTTATTTTTCACGATTTCTAACTTTTTCATGGCAATGTCGACATAGTGGGTATTCAGTTTGTACAAGCAGTGGGGGAATATCAGCCATCAGCAGCCCAAAACATTTCATGTGTTATGTTTGATCTGACTTCAATTTCATGACATTTTTGAGTGGGAAATTTTAAATATGTAGAATATAAGTAATGTAACACTGAGTTTGACTGCAGATTTATTTGCATTTTAGAAACTTCCAGAACTTTGAAATTTTGTGTAATTCTAACATTTTTCACCACACGGTCATTCATCACCAATGCAGTTTGACCCTTTACAGCCTGATCCCAGACATAAAAGACAGATTTTTCTTTAAATCTAAAGTATTAAACAAAATGGCCCTTAAACAAAATATAACAAAAAAAACAAAAAACAATTTGAATTGTACCGTTTATTACTGTGTTACATCTGAATTATTGTATTGCAAAAAATATCCACCGGAGCCAAAAGACAAGTACCAAATTGTATACAACCGGGTAAAGTTTTCATCAAAAAATGATGGAATAGGTCTTAGAAACTGTACGTATCAAATATGATACACAAGGAATTTAAGTCTTTAAAAAAATAAATCTGTTTTTCAGCAATACAGCGCCTTGTGAAAGTGTTCACTCCCTGTGGTAAATTTCCTCATTTAGTTTTTTTAGTAAATGCTCCATGTTTTCTAGAGTGTTTATAATGTAGAATGTGAATTTTGCTTTAGGAATAGGATTGGGGCATTGGGGGAATGTGATGTAAGTGTGCATCATCAATCATTTCGGAACATGTAAATGGAAATCTGAATTGAATATCCCACACACAGCTCATGTAAAAACCACGACTGGATTGTTTAATTTCAATAAGGGTCAATAGTCAGAATATTGTTGTCTATGTAAACATCCACTGTGTTGTTGAAAGCCTAGGCCCTAACACACCGCATTGAAGTCAAGACTCGGCAGCGATGAAAGACCCCTGCTGTGTCTCCTTAGATTTCCTGCTTCTAGGTGAAAAAAGAAACACTTCAACTTCTAGCTAAGATGTATGATGTATAGCAGTGCAGAAGGACATAACTCTCCATCACCGAAGCAGCTCCAGTTTATACGCATTCAATAATTAAGTAGAAATAACTAGAAATAAAAAGCGAGAACCCTTGTGGTTAAAAACTGTAGTCAAAGCCATGTTTGCATAAAGTTATCTCATTAATAATTTAGTTTTTTAGTATCCAGCATAGCAATGTTTTCATGTGTCAAGATCTAAAAACCTATTTTCTTTTTCCTTTCTTCTAAACACTAGCAAAGTGAGGAGACCCAGCAGGGGGGCCATCCATCATCGCTTGCACTTGATGTTGGTTTAGTGAATAAGAGCCTTTTTCAGAGACAGACTCTGATGCTGATTACAACGTGTTGAAGGGAGCTGAAGGAGCAGATGGTGTGACACCCCTGACATTCCCAACAGCCAAATGTTGGCTTGGTGTGTCATGTCCTTAAGGCTAGTCTTTTTTTCCTCCAGAATCTTTATCTACTCCTCTTTTCTCTTCTGCATCGCCTGTACTAAGCTGCCTGTACACATCCGCAAATCAGAACTGTTTTGTTTCGACATCTTGCTTCAATAATCTCCTCTTCCAGCACCTGTCTGATGTCAGAATTAGCCATTTTTGATCATTTCTCTGACTATCCAAATGCAAAAAGTCCACATTCACACCCACTACATGCAGGATATTTACAGCTGTGCAGAGAAAAGAGCTTGGCTACTCCAATAAATTACAGTCCCACAAGTTAGAAAAGATTAAACAAATTATTGACTTTCTAACTTCAAATAAAATAGCCACAGTTGTAGAGAAGGATCGATATCTGAATGAGATGAAGAATCACTTTATTCACAGAGAGCGGGGAAGCAGCCTGGATTTGTCTTGGTAACATCAGTGCAGGAGCACTTTGACAACTTTCGCTATAAGATGAATATGTATAGACACACCAGGTATGAGAGCACTTTCTCTGATTGAATGCAGAGGTACAAAACATGGATTCTGCAACCCACTATATGCAGCTCTAAAATCACCCTGGAGTCAAACATATTATGATTGCAGCAACCAAATAAAGAAAAAAGGGAAAAAAAAGATTTGTCCTGAATAAAAGACAACAGTTTTACAGAATCTGAAATGTGTCAAGGCGCAAGGCCTGAGGTCACACAGACTCACACAGATGTTGACAGTCTGACTCCTCCCTGCAGTGAGCCCTCCTATTAGTCCAGTCTGGTCTCAGGGCCACCTAGCTTTAATTACTGCACCCTAATGCCAGGGCCAATCACTAGCAGGTTAATTGTTTGATCTCTGCCATATGTACAGCTTGCCGTCATGTTAATCCACCTCCCCACACATACAGGAGCCCATCACACAGCATCCCATATGGCCCAGCTGCTCCTGTCACAGGCAAAGTCTGTCTTGGTATGGAGCATGGGAAAGTGTCAAGGAGAGCTCAGATGGGAGGTCACATCTAAATTAGAAAAGTCCAAAAAGCAACATCAAAAATCTTTTTTATCATGTCTGAGTGGCACCTGTTTGCATCTTTATGTGGAAGTGGCAAGAGACTGTGCAACAGAGGTATAGTCGTCTGTGGGATGCAAAACGTGTCATTCTTTTTAAAAACTGCATTAGCTGTGAAATTTTGAAGGTCTGTAACTCTGACTACAGAGAAAACAGGCTGCTTCACTACCTTTTCTGATTAAGAGTTCACAGCAGATACACTATGAATACCATTTATTTGATGTGTTCTTGGCCAAGTTTAGTCTGCCTGCCGCTTTGTGCTGAGCATGTAGGTTTATTAAAGACTTTAATTAAAACAGCTACCTGATGCATCTGGAAACAATGCTGATGAGAGCAGTGAGCGTGAACCAAAACAATAAAGTTGCAGGCTTTAAAAGCGAATCAATGAGGTGGAAGATGATCAGAGAAGCTGCAGCAAAGTGATAATGTGGATTTGTCATTGCCAGTGACCCTTTTTACAAGCACACAGACATTTGATAGATTGTTAATATTAGAATATAGATAAGAACACCTTGGAATTGTTTTAAATGACTGTTCTACAAGGTGTGAGTGTGTAAATCTCCGAGAGCCTTGTGGACAGTTCTGAAAACCTGAGGGATGGAAGAGAAAAGGCTGCCCTTGACTTTTGTTTGCAACTCCAAATACCTTGTAGACAAATTAATTAAAGGTTTACCTTCTAGAATAACACGTTTATTACAACCAAAATATAGTAGAGCTATCAACAGAATTGGAAAAAAGCAATGCCTATGACTTTATATAAAAAAAATGCCAAGTATCACCCAGCTGAAACATATTTTCCTGTAATACCACTTTTTAACACCAGATGGGAGGTGAGTCATCACCACAGTATTTTTTTCTGTCCTGAAGCCAACAAAAGAAGAGGAAACCCTAGCCAGTGTTCCCAGTAATAAACAGAGAAACTGCAGGCTAACAGAAAAAAGGGCTGAGTAGAAGTGAGAAGACTGATACTTTTTTGCACTGCACTTTTATATTATAAGGCTACAGAATTAATAAGTTTGCACCTGTATTTGTACTAAAATCCAAGCTAAGCTGTACAAGAATTCATATTACGAGGCAGTAGCTGTTGATAAAAAAATATATACATTTTAACTGAATATTTATTGTGTGCCACAGTGCACTTTAACCACACTTTATATTACAATCACACAGCATTTAATGTTACAAATATCACAAACTCCTTTAGCTGAAGCTCACCAGTTAATATAAAACTGAGTTGAACTGTAACACTGACCCAGACAGTATCAGTTAGCTTACGCTTGTCTCAGTCTTAGTTATTCTTCCTCTTAAGGATTATTCAATAAAAATTAAAGGTCCCAGCAATAATCAACAGCAAACAGAGCTAATGGAGTCAGGCAAACCACCCCTTATCTGTAGAAAAAAAAACAAAAAAACAAAAGAGAACAAAGTTACAAAATGCACCTTTTAGAAAACACGATTTTCAGATAGCCATGCAGAGAGAGAGATAGATTTTTCCATTAACATCATACTAAATTCTAAATGGTTATTCTTTGATGATTCAGAAAGCAAATAAGTACCATTCATATCTTAGATTAGGACTATATTAGGTCCTGTCACACCAGCCTTGTTTAGTCTAGTTGAACTGAACCCTGGAGCATTTACCTCCTTGGTGTGGTTCGTTTTGGTTAATGTGAATGCTGGCCTCGAACTCTAGTGCGGACCAGTCAACCAGTCTCAGGTTCGCCTGGCAGGGATGGTCTCAGACCGCTATCAAGTGAACTCTAGAGCGGATTACTTCCGGTGTGAACCCCATCCAGCTACATGCAGGTACAGTGCTGCAGTCTATCAGCACTTCCATATATATTTGACATACGGTATTTCCTTAGTGATTTGCGGGCTTAGTCACTGTCTGTTAAGTGAGGTTTTGCGCTTGTGTCTGTAGGTAGGGCCGTGCCGGTTATTTTTCTTAATACAGTCTATGGTCAGTTCAGACGGCCCTGCGGTGCTCAAAGAAACAGGACTGCGTCCACTAGTTCCTGAAAAAAGGGACTGTTTTCACGGTTCCTGTTCTGCATGCAGGGGTTTAAACTCTTTAAAGTGATCATATTGTGGCAGGACGTAGGAGGGCCCAGGCAGGGATTGAACCCACAACCTCCCAGGTGAGAGTCATGCGCGCTGACCAGTCAGCCAAAGGGATATCCCTGTGGCCATGTAGCCAGGGCACATGATCAATCGGAGGCATAGAGACAGGACCCACACTGTCACAATATGAAGAAGCCGTATAGATCCCCGAAGCAGAGCTAAAGCTGCTGCCTTTGTTTTGCCTGCATGCTTCGCTATGTGATGACGCATTCACGGTGCAACTGTGGTGGATGGTGTTGCCAGATTTGGTGTTTCCCCCCTAATTTTTAAGGCACGTTTACAGTGTATTTTAGCAGGATTTTGCCTGGAGGGCTCCATAGAAATCTGACACTCTCTTGAACAAAGATGATCTGTGAAAGACGCCTTTCACGAGCACAAGAATGAGCGCGTTCACAATAACGTTCATCTGGCGGAAATTACAGTCCGTTCAGTTCACATTCATCCAAAATATGAACGAGTTCATGCACAACACTGGGGGTAGGTCTATTCATTCATTCATTCATTCATTCATTCAAGGAGATGCATGGATTCAGTAAAAAAAAAAGAGCTGCTTTTATGATGAGCCAACTTTGTGATTTTTACATGTATGTGATTATAAACTTTTTATTGTCCACTTACCTCACTGGTCGCGCTTGTATGGCAAAACAAAAAACATGGTGGTAGGCTCTCATTATTGCCTGTCGTCTTCTGTGATATGACTGTCCGATTCCAGAGCACCATCTGCGATGTGCGTGTACTAATACATTATTTAATTGCTGCAGTCTTACCAGCCGTTCATATTTGCGGTCCATTAAAGTCTGCTGATATGCAGTCCAGATCGGTACCAACATGAATATGAGCAGATGATGCTCCATGATGTACAGTAAAAATTGCAAGGGATTTGTTGTCTACCTACCGAAACTGTATAAGCCATCACAGAATGGCATTTGCTGCCCCGTGACAATTTTTGGACCGTTTGAGTTTGGACTTTGTGAACACGAACCGGATCAGTTGAGAAATTGCAACAATGTATCATCCTCGCTTTGGTTTGAATCAGAAAATGGACCTTTTGGTGTGAACACGACCTTAGACTACTGGACTGATTTATAATACAAACTGATCTTCTCCATCTCCATCACTCCTGACCAATTATTCAGTTTAAAACTCACAAAAGCTTCATAATACAAAAAAAATGAAAGAAAAAAAAATGGAACAAATATTGAGAAGTTACATTGGAAATGTTATGTAAATGAGCGAACAGTTCAGTTACCTGTTATATTTGGTTAGAAGCTTTGATGTCATTAACCTTGCATAGTGGTATCAGTGATCTGGCTGTATTAGTTTAACGTTTTAGGCTGGAGGAAAAACATATTCTTTAGATTTTAGAAATCAGTCACATTTGTTTGAGGCAGTACAAAGCTTCAGATATTTTTTATATACTGTGTTTATATGTGCTTTGGAAAACCAAAGGACCATTTCCAGCAAATGTTGTTGCATCAATCACATTTTTGAAGATCTCTAACCTTCAATTGAAATAACTTCATAGGCCTATTTTACTGAAACATCCAAATTTCCATCAAATCTTACAGTTATAGTTATTGTACGTGGTTTGCCTTCAAGTTTTTGTTTTCCATGAAAAAGTGTGCATATAAGGAGTATATATATGAGGAGAATGCCTCTGGAAATGATAGGCCAGTGACAGACATAACTAGCTGCTGACATTCAGTGAGTCAGACAATGCAATCAATGAAAAGCAGCAATTGTCGCCAAAAACTGAAAAGCAGCCTTGATTCTCAAAGGTAAAGGACTGATAGATCAGATAGTTTGTTACAGAGACAGAGCTATATACGAAGCTGTAACTGGCATGTGATTGGAAAAAAACAGCTGTGCATCATTGTTGATAAAGAACTAGTGACAACTAAATAGATGGAGCGAGAAGGTACGTTAGTTGAAAGAAGAGCAAAACCAAATTAAATATCAGGAAAACCTTCAGTGTCACTTTTTGTTCTTCTAATATAACTGTTTCAATTGTAGATTCTAAAATATATTGTTAGATTATTAAGAAGCTGTAGAAAAATAACCCCCTTTTCATCAGCTACAAACATAATGCTTGATGTTTGTTTAAATGGTTTCGCTCATTATTATTATCATCATCTTAGAAATTTTGAAAAAGTAAAGCTTCCTCACAGAGTAAAAATGTCTGATCTAATACTTGCATTAAACAATTATCACCACCAGTACAGATCATCCACATAACCACTGCTTCTCTTCACCTTAAATATGCATTTACTATCCAGGTCTATTGAGACCTATCTAATTTGCATTTTTAGATCCAATCACAATGTTAGGACAACTGAAAGAAGCACATGTTTAAGAGAAAGTGTCATAGATTGGACCCAGATCCTATAAGCAGGTGTAGGTTATATGTTAATGCCAAGCAAACAGTATATATGACTGCATGTCAAAAACAATAAAAATTCATGTAAGATTTTGAAAAATGTTCCTTTGTTTGCTTCAAAAGAGTGTGTCTTTGTGCTCCAAAATTGTATTGTAGTTTCAAATGGTCATTCATATCATTTGAACAATAGATCACACATGCACGCATGGATACAAACACACACAAACACACGCCTCACACAGTATTCCAGAAGGCATTGACTTGATGGAAAACAGCACATCCGGGGGGAAAAGGACAGATATTACACGGATCATTAGCCGCAAATATAAGAAGGGAGCATCACAGCAGCCTAATGACGCTTTGATAAGCCCTGTTCTGGAAGTAAACATAATCTGTTGACTTTCAATTCTTTTGTCACACCACCAATGATAGTTGAAGCAGAATGAAGCATTCGGCTGTAAATGGGCTGTTGTCGTGCAGAGCAAGGAAATGTGGGACTCTCTGGAAAAGATAAAGGGAACCGGTGGAAGAGAACATGTAAATACCTTTTGTTTCATGTTCCATTTTCTAGTTGAGGAATTCAGCCAAGTGTTTTCAGCTGCTTCTCATCAGGTTTGACATAAAGTTCTTTTGGTGAGGCCAACAGTATTTACCAGTCAGAATATAAAGAACAAAAGAAAAACCCTTTTGTTAAATACATGCTGCACATGGAGTAGAAAGCATTGTGTATCTGGCTTAGAACCGAAAAATAAGTCATATTCCCTGTCCTTAGATCTCTGTCCTTACATTATGAAAATCCTTGAGAGACTGTTACTGACTCACCTCAATAAGCGAGTGAGCACCTTTCAGGACCCGTTACAGTTTGCTTATCATAATGGGCTTGGTGTTGAATGAGCCACCATCTACCTGCTTCGCCAAGCCCACTCTCATCTGGTCAAACCAGGGAGCACATCGAGGAACATTCTCTTTAAATTCTTAGTTGTTTTAAACTATTAATTGTAGGGGTGGAAGAAAAAAATCGATTCACATAAGTATCAAATTTCTTTTGAATCAAATTTTTTGTTAAAAAATATATTTTTTTCCAAATTGAAATGCTTCTCAGCTGGTTTAAATATATTGCTGCTGAATAAATCTTAAAAACTGCTTGTGATGTGCATTTTTTGGGGGAAATATGGCTCCTGCTATATTCTGTAGACAACATCATCATTCAACATTTTAAGATGTTCAGATGTTAAAAAAGCTAACTAAAAATCACAAAAATCATCAATATCGAATAACCGCAATTTCAATCGAATCGGAACCCAAAAAAGATTTGAATCAGGAGAAAAGTATATTGTCCCAGCCCTAGGTAATTGTTATGTTAGAAGCTCCAGAAATTACAGGTAGATACTTCCACAACCACCTGCATTTTTAACTACCTAACAAACCACAGTTTGTGAGGCTAAAATATTGTGTTTCTGAGCACCACAAGGGACTGTACACTCACCATCTCTCTTCACATACGAATGAACAAAGCAGAGCCTTTCGGGCTAAACACCATTCAATGGAAACACCTGCAAATCGCAATTTTACTTTGTATAAATTTAAGAAATATTGCTTTTATTTAGCAAAAAACTGTAATGGAAATGCAGCTTGAGAGTCGGATGCAGGACAGAAAGAGACAGGAAGTCATTCCTGCCAGCAGCCATCACTCGAAAGACTAAATACTAAAGTGAACATTTTTTACTTTTAATTCTTGATTTATATCAAACAAACAAATAATAAAGAAAAAAACTACTACAACTTTATAATTTTCTTTGTTAATTAATAAGGTATGTTTTTTATTTTATTTTATTACATTTAATTTTAATAATTCTCAGAATTTGTTGCACACTTGAATAAGGACTCATTGCGTAATCTTTGTGGGTTTTTATTGTGGTCTATGTAGCTACAGGCACATTTCAAGAATACTCACAGTTAAACTCTAGTCCCCATACGACTGATAAAAATTTGCTTAGCTGCAAGCTTTCTCATACTAATATTAACCAAACTTCTGCCTCGAGACAAGGCGCACCGGCTCCACATCTCCCCCTTCTTTCCGTTCCACTGCTCCAGTCCCATAGCGTATTGGCTCAAAAGCGATCTCGATGCTCAATAGACCTTTCAGCTTTGTCTTCTTGTATTCATCTTATTAAATGTATTAGGTCTTGTTAGATTTAGCGTAGTGTAGCTTCTAATACCTTTGGATTCAACTCGAAGGCAAGGAACAAACCAACTCCATTACGTAGACAGTTACGTCACGACAAGATGGCTCCTCCCTGTCTCGCTTGCTAGCTAAAATTACAAAATTTAATTGGTCATATCTGTCATTTTAGCTTTTTTTAAAAACAAATTTTAGGCCGGAAGTTTTTTTTCATGTATATTAGAACAACCTCTGTGCCAAATATGGCATGTTTCATTCTCACTTTAAGTTAATGCCGGTGGTTCTGCGCATGCTTGTTTCCTCGTCCCATCGTCATGACGCACATATTCCGTGCTGGCCGCCCAAAGCAGGTGTTGGACTGGAGACGAGTCTATGCATGTGAAAGTGAAGTAGTATGTGTCCAGCTGCTGCTTCAAAACTAGAATCAAAATCAAACGAAAAAGATACTTATTATGTAGTTTTTCCATGTTGTAGTCGAAAAGAAAAGAAGCAGGAAGCAGAGTTTGTTTTCTTCCGGTAGACGTAAGTACATCACTTCCGTCCCCTGTCAAATCAGAACCCTTCCAGATCTAAAGAGGAATTGGAGAAAACGTGTTTTCCATTTAAACGTTAATTCAGAATTATTATTATTGCCATGTAAACCCAAAGTAGAATACTTTAATTCCAAATTATCTAATTAGGAGAAAGTAATTTAGAATTAAAAAACATCATGTAAGTAAATTTGGCACGCTGTGTCAGGAGTACTCACTGTGTGACATGCCTTCTAGTGGCGAAATGTAGCAGTTACATGGTGACGACACCAGAACCCCTTTCAGAGTTGCTCCGAAAAGCAGTAATAGTCTTTTATCTTGTCTTTTATACGATTTGCATTCAAACAAAGGTTCCGGTCTTTTACCTCAGCTAGCCCTCGTGTCATAAGAGCAGAAATGTTGCGGCACGTTGTTTTGACTGAACACCCAAGAAATGTTGCCGATATCTGAAGGTGGCCGGGACATAAAAAGTCTTCAAGGAAGTGATATGTTTGAAAAGACAACTCCGGTTAAAGAGCGGATGGACTTTACCATAAATATTCCACAATGCAAGTCTGAAAGCGCATTAAGTCTGTGTGGGAGAAAATGAGCTTGATGAACAACCGTTATATCAAGACAAGATCATTTCTCAACATTGTAAGCAGTCTTTCATTGGAATAAACTAAATAACGAGGCGCTGGCTTATGTCCAACCTCTATACTCCTACAAATGATCAATGTTTAATTACGGTTTAAAATGAGCTAAAGTGCCTTTAAGCAAAACATCTAGCTGATAGTTAATGACCAGCAGTAAAACCCATAATGTAACTATAGTACCTCACCCTGGTCTGTAAATAAATTGATAGAAAGCAGAGCGCTGCCTGAAAGGAAAAAAAATCTCCTTAGTCAATCTACCCTAAATGGTGATGCTTTACTAGAAACTAGTCACAGAGAATTGAGGTCGTAAGGCATCGACAACATTTCTTGTAGGGCAGATCGTTTTCATAATTTATTCCTCTGCTATCTATACAGGATTCATAAAATAGAAACTTTTGGAGGGGGCTCTCCACACATGCCCACACATTAATTATTGTGTCTCCCAATCTTGTTATATATTTCCAGAGCCCACTCCACCTTATTACTCAAACTGAAAATTATCCAAAGAATAATTTGAATGCATCAGGAAAATTGCCTTGTGGTGGGGGATGCTTGCATTTAGAGAGGGTCAACTAAGGCATCTCGAGTTCCTTTATATTAATTTCCTTTATAATCGCTGGAATCCTCTGCAGCATTTGAGGCAATCCTTGCCCTGAGCAGTGTTTACTTTTCACACAATTTGGAAAGTCTGGTGAGAAGAGAGGCGGTTGCTTCATCCTAAATTTTCTATTCAGTTCTGAAAAGACTTCATAAATTCTAATACAGTGAGCAGTGGAAAAATGCATTGCAAAGTGGGTAAAAGTTTCAGTTATATACTGTATGTGTTGACTCTTCCTGTTGCTAATCAAGTCTACAGGATCTTAGCTCTATGAAACCATTTAAACTGCAAAGTGCATCATTTGAGGAAAAATAGATTCTGCTGCAAAGACACACAAAAATGTGTAAGTGAGCCTACACCACCATACTTATCACCCTTACAGCTTTATTTGCTTTAATGAGGTATAGTTTAGCTACCATAGCTGTATTCTGTGTTTAAGTGATCCAGAGCATTAATATTTTATTGTGCATGCACACAACTGAGAAACTAGTGGTTTTGGAATATGAATGTGTCACAGGGGTTGCCACTGTATGACTGATTTTAAAGGGTGGCAATCATAGTTTATATAATTGTGAACCAGTGTTTTAAAGACTGTTTTTAACTCTTGAGTCACATACTGACCTGTGGCCCAGTGTCCTTTGTGATAGTTTCCAGTGGGCAGAGAACCGCAATATGTAGTTTTTCAACGTGTAGGGTTATCGGGGGACATCTCACCATGGAAATGTTGGCAGCACTTGGCACAGCAACATTTATTTTGTAACACCTAACCATGTTTTTCCAAACAAAAGACAAAGAAAAAACTATTTAAAAGAGGGAATTGGAAGTAAAGACTGAATGAATGAAAATGTGGAAAACAGCAGTCCAACTAAACGATCAATTCAAAGTTACTTTTTCAGCGTTTCCTGTTGGACACAGGAGGACACCTGCCGAAATGAACCCAGTGTGCTGAGAAGTGCCTTAAAGAGCTCTTGACCAAGTGTCAGTATGGGATGAGAATTGAGAATGTGAATGGTCCTTCAAAGTGGATCTGCCTATAGTATTGCTGACTTTTAAGTTGATAAACTAAAGTCAGGTTGGACTAGCTGAGTATTTACCAAACCACAGGCCACTGAATGATCAGATCTAAACACTGAAACTCAAATTTATTTTGTAATTTACTCTTGCAAGACAGACATTTCACAGAGAGAGAGACTAAAGAAGAAACTCAAACGCTTTCATACTGGCTAAAATGCTATCAGCTATGGTCTGCAGACCTAGCCTGAGGGGACAGCAGTGGATGTTTCAGGCCTTCCAGTGTAGCCGGTGGACATACATATAATGGATTACAATATCCATGGAAAGATGTGTGTTTTTGTGGTACATCTAGTGAGTTTTGGCTGGACACTAAGTTTACCTGCATTTAACCAAAGTCTACTTGAATGGGATTTGTCAATGCGACTTGGACTACAAACAAAGCATTAAGAGAAAGAAAAAAAATGTTTGGTTTAGTGACCCGGAAAGTTTGATTCATTTGATGCATAATCACACACAACAGTCAGGATCCGTCCCCCCACCCGAAGGCGGAGTGAGGCTACTCTCTGCGAGGGGCAATGAGTATGCCTACACTTTTCAGCGGGAGCAACTCTAGAATGGAATAGGGTCCAGTCCTTCTCGAGGACCCTGGTTCCACAGCCCAAGCCGTGCGTCAAGGTGATTCCTATATCTAGCCGGAACAGCTCAAGCTTGGGCACCAACTCAGGCTCCTTCCCCGCTAGAGAGGTGACGTTCCACGTCCCTAGAGCTAGTTTCTGCAGCCAAATATCAGAACCTGGGATCCCCGCCTTCGCCCAACCCACATTGCACCCAACCCCTATGGCCCCTCCCACAGATAGTGAGTCCGCACAAGGGGGGGACCATGTTACCTCTGCGGGCTGAGCCCCATTAGCAGAGGCTCGGCCACCAGGCGCTCGCCCCGTGCCCCAACCCCAGGCGTGGCTCCAGAGGGGGGCCCCAGTGACCTGTGTCCGGGCAAGGGAAACCTGGTTCCAATGTTTATACATATCATAAGGGTCTTTGAGCCGCGCTTGGTCTGGTCCCTCCCCAACATCATGTTTTCCTTAAACTAATAATACTTATGCTGAGCTCTATAATGAGTTCTGATTGTTCAACAAACTCAAGCATGTAGAAAACGAATATTTCTTGCTGCTTCCTTTCACCAAAGATTTCTTTCACAGAACCCCAATCTGCTTATCATGCTAATATAGTTATTGGAAAATGACACGTTTTGGTCAGAAAATTATGATTCTATGAGAATTATTATATTATAGCCAACCACAATTCATGCACTGTATGATCTCACACATCTCAGTCTAAAACATTGCTCTTAGTGGCTCACTTCGGTAATTTTTACATGGATGTCTGAAGTTGTGAGAAACATTAATGGAAAAGTGATCAATGAGTGAATTACTTAATGCCACCACTTTAAAAGATTGATGTAGCTATAAATGTTACCCATCTCATGTGTGAAAATGGCATCAAAGCTCTGCAGTTTCACACTATGAATATAAAAAGCACTAGATTTCAATTTTATTTTGTCCTTTTAACTGACTTTACCATCAGTAATAGATGATAATGTTCATTTTGCAAGTTATGCTTCAAAATAGGATTTTTCATTCTTTACACATCTGTCCAAAGTCAAAGCTGTAACGCTGCACCGCCTCACCACTCAGAATTTGCCTCAGTTAACCTGCGCTGTGTTGCACACGCCCTGAGGCATGCTGTCAGAAAACCTTGCCTGATGACGACCTGACAACTTCATCCATCTTATTTACCCGCTGGACAGCGCAGATCTGCTGTGGCAATCAATAACGCTCACAATTAGTTTCCCTCCTGGGTGCAGGCAGAGGGAGGTACACATCGAGGGGGTTACTGGGTTGACCGGTTGTGCTTTGCACAGCTGGACGGAGTGTACATGTGGCCCAGGTCCATGCCAGCCACATGTCCTGACATTAGCAAGCATCTCTTGGGAGGTGCTGACATTTCCATATGTCCACCAGAGAAGATAGAGAGGTGTGTGTCACAGTTTGTCTACAAGCATGCATGTGTGTGACTGTGTGCATTTTTCGTTCCTGCAATGTGTGAACACCTATGTGCTTTTTTTTTTCTTTTTTTGTTTTTGTCACCTTGGCTTAGTGACCTGGAAAATCTCCTCCAAACAGGAGAGTGGTGCTGAGGAGGACTCTCCAGAGGAACCTGATGGATCTATATCAAGCTGTAAGAATAGATAAGTGTCATTCATCATCGGGGCATCTGGAAGTTAACCCTGACCAACAGGGCTTAACCACACAGCGCATACAAGTCCCAGCATGCCTCAGTGTCATTTGGATGCCCTTAGCAACCTGCCAAGATTCTAGACAGGTGATTGATACCGGGTTTCTTCTTTGTGATTATATCTTTATGCGATGAAATAGATTAGATCAGAGACAATATGTGGAGGGAAAAAAATCATATAAGGTTGACTTATTGCCGGAATTCCAGTGATTTATTAATCTGAGAAGATGATAGATGCAAAATATCTCCTGTCATCTATGAATGATAAAATGTCCCTAATTTGTCTTTGTAGCCAAGGGCATGTCATCACTGTTAGAAAAAAGAAAAGAGCCAAAAGCAAAACAGATTTAGATGTATTAAACAATGCTGAAACATTATATAATCTCTTTAAATTGCACTTTTGATAAAATAGTTTAAACTACAGAACTGCAACATGCATCCAAAATTTCAATCATAAATGAGTATAACATTTGTTTTTTAATACATTTTTGTCATGTGTTTTCTTTAAGTTCAAGAGGAATGAAGTATTCTTGTCTACAGCATCATCCAGTTGCTGCATTTCATATCCCTGCACTTTTATCAAATTATATCAGTATAAAATGGTTAAGAAGAAATGAAACAAAGTTTTACTCCCCTGATAGTCAAAAATACTTACAAATACTTTTTCTCTTGACTCTCGTACTCCATAATGGGCTCAGTTTCCCATCATTTTGACTCCCCCTGAAACAGATTACCTTTCTCCAACCTCTTCCAGAGAGCAAACCCTCTCCTAAACTCATCCAAATGCTTATCTGGCAGAAGTAGTTTTGACACATCCAAAAAAAAGAAGCCCATTTCCTCTTTTATGTTTTTAGAAATTATTAATGTTGCTTCACCCTGTTAAAATCCAAAGAGAATGGCAAATACATATTCGATTTCCCTAGAGGGCAGTGAAGAAAGTCTGCACAAGCAAGTTGTTCAGAGGGAATTCTGCACAGCAGTAAAAAAAAAAAAAAAAGTAATTACTCAGCATTACAAAAATGCTAAACAAATAAGAGATGTACGCTACTTAATAAATGAGGCTCCAGCAATTAGAAACCATGAGAGAAAAAGGGTTTCTTAAGGCAGAGACAATACTCCAGGCAGAGTTGCTTTGCAGTACTTAAGACAGCATAATTTATCCGTGTTCAGTCTGAACAAAAATGTTTATTAATTGTTATTAAAAATTATCTATATTTTCCTGTCAGTGCCCCATTAAAAGAAAGGGGGTGGCGGGGCTAGCAGACTAATCCATGAACAGCTGACAGATAACCTTAAAACTGAGTTAGTTTAACTGTACAACTTGTATGTTTCATTAACCTGGATGTCTTTGAAGGTTAAAGACAGGGGTCCCAACAGCCTGTGGTGCGATTAAATCACTTTGTGTCAGCGTTAAACTTTGATCATGACAAATAATGGTGTTTTCATGTGAGCCCACGCATTGGACATCAATAAAGCCTAATGGCGTGTCAGACCTATTAATGGATTACTGCACAGAGCTCATAAAAACACAATATCCTATCAAGTCTAAAGGCTCTAATGATCCTGCAGTGTCTAGTAAAGTCACTGTAGGTCCCATCCCCTGATGGATATCTGCTCTTAGTCCATTTTATCTTACTGCTGGTTAAGAGAATAGAGAATGTAAAGGGAGGAAAACTCCCAGTGTAGTCTTAAGTGCAGTAAAAAATTGTACTGAATATTAATTTGGCAGCAGGAGAAGAAAAAAAACGTTGCTTTGTGGGAAGAGGAATACAGCCTTCAAAGCTTTTTAATGTGGATTTTTATGCAGCATTTAGCAAAGAGAAAGATTCTGTTGTTCTTATGGCATGCATGTTAGATCAATAAGTGATTCTAAATTCAGCCATGGCACAGTTTTGCGACTGTGCTTGGTTGTATGAGAATGGATGGATGGAGCATAAAGCTGCTGTTATGCTTGCTGCATTGGTTATGGTTCAAGCAACTCATGATGTCAATATAACACTATAATCATGAGCACTGGACCCAAAGCAGTCTTCATCCTAGCCAGTAAGCGTCACTATTGAGAAAATGACAGCACAGGTATAGCACTGGAAGGAGTCATAGAAGTAGTAAATTATGTCTACAGTGGCAAGGGAGAACATGCTTTTCTCTGAAATATTAAAAAGAATTACAAAAGAAGAACATTATGAAAATAATTTTTTTATCTCATTTGATATTTACCACTTAAGGCACATTTATGTTAGACGCAGAAGACAGATACCCAGACAGAAGGACAGTTTAGTCCCTAACAGTCTCCTGCGCCATTTATGGGCGTAACTGATGTATTTTCAGGGGCGTTACGGATCTGTTGCTTGACACAGCAAACGGAACAATACCACCGGCAGGGTCAGTGTTGAGCAGTATTGCTGACATGTGACCAGGGAAAAAAAACAAACCAGAGAAGACGAAGAGTAACTGGAGGAAGAAGAAGGCACTATAGTAAGCTGGTTAAAAACATACTTAGAGAGCACAAAGTTTTTTGTGTCAATAGGTAACTTTACTTCTGAGCAGACAAGAATTACTTGTGGAGTTCCCCAAGGTTCCATCCTGTGGCCTCTATTTGTTTAACATCTACTGTACATGCCACCACTGGCACAGGTCATACAGAACAACAAAATGAGTTACCATAGCTATGCAGACAACATGCAGATTTATATTACAGTAGCTGCGTTTCCATTACAGCTTTTCGCAAAATAAAAACGATATTTCTAAAAGTACAATTGTGATATGCCCGTGTTTCCATTGGTGTTTAGCACATAAGCTGTAATTCACGTAAAATCTCATCCCGCGAGACCCCACTCTGAGGAAGATGGAGATGCAAAACATTTTAGGTTTTGGAGCATGTCGCTGTGGTTTGTTATCAAGGATGACAGTTATATTTTTGTGTTTAGTTATTTGTAAAAGAAATTCCCGTCTCCAACTCCATTCATACATTCCAAGTCATCTTTACTGTAAACAAACTGGTCACACGATGCCCCCACGTCACGTCCAGTGAAGTGAAAAAGTGGAAAAGGTGATTGTAGTTTGAGCCAAAGAGAAATGACTAAAGGTCACCACTGAGCTTCATTCCCTGTACCATACCCCATTCACTGAGCCCCCTGCAGCCACGGCGCACAGGCCCCGAAGGGCACTGGCCACCCATGGCGGACAGAGCGTAGGCCCCAGGGGTCAAAGAACCTGACAGCCCCCCCCCCCCCCCCCACAGGTCTCCTGGGCGTTGTGTGGCCAACGCCCTGGAGGACCAAGCCCAAGCCCAAGCCCCCTGACGAAGCCCAAGCCTAAGCCCCAAGCCCCCAGAAGCCCCACCCCAGTACCAATATGACACCCATCCTCCCACTCCCTCCCATCTACATACACCCACCCCCTCCTTTCCCCTGCTTACCCACCCACTTACCTTCATCCCTCCACCATAACCCCCCACTGTCAGAAGCCAAAAGGCCAAGAACCAACTATGGATTTAGGAGAAAACCAGACCACGCACAAATTCAACGTCACAGCTTTATTACAGACTGATGAGGTAGGCACCGAGTAGAAATCAAGGAGAAATCCAAAAGGTTATGGTGTCAGTGGGAGAGAGGAGAGACAAGAGTCAATTTCCATGAAGGATCCGTGACAAGTGGTAATGTGTAGATGAGCAATTATTGTGGAGCTGCATTCAGCTAGAAGCTGCATTCAGCTTCTATGCTCCACATGTCTGGAACAAACTCCCAGAAAGCCTCAGATCAGCTGAAACACTGTTTATTTAAATCCAGGTTAAAGACCCTCCTGTTCTCTCCTGCATTTAAATAGTTCTACAAATAAACTTGCCTTGCCTAATAAAGCTGGAAAACCAACTCCTTAACTATACATTAATGCAGACGCAGAATTGTTCTTTTTCTGTGTTGATACCTGAACTATATGGGTTTACAGGCCCAACAGCCCCAAATGAGAATCTTCACATGGAGTGTCCAAAGTTCGTCCTCAAGGGCTGCTGTCCTGCAGGTTTTGAATCAACATGCTTGAGCAAAACTTGACAACAAGATGTTGAGGAGAGGCATTCAATTTAAATCAGGTGTGTTGGAGCAAGAAAAAATCTAAAACCTGCAGGACTGCGGACCCACGAGGACTGGAGCTGGAAACCCCTGATCTACACCGACATATGCTCAGCAGTCTTAAATGAAGATTTGACAAAAGAGGTGTTTGAGAATATCCTCGAACTCCTAAAACTATTGGTAACACTCCTGCAATGAGTCAATGTTTCTCTCCTGTATTACTGGTTTGCTTTAGATTACTGAATCAGTCTTCTTCCATAATGTTTAAATTGATATGCAAATTTGGTGGGTTTTTTGTTATGCAATTGTTTGCTTAAATTTTAATGTGGGCAACTTTTGGCTTTTATTGACGGTGATTTCCTAAGGAGCTGACACATATTACTTATGTCCACTTGCTTTCAATCATTTTGATCTAGTTGTGGACTATCCAATTTTCATGCAGGTAATTTTCGTATGATTGCAGCCACTGTACATCTAAACTTATTGCACCCCTGAGTTTGCAAAATTCATAATAAGTTTCACTATTTAATACAGACAGACTGGATGCTGGACTTTCAGAACGTCTATTAAATAGACGTTCTGAAAGTCTGTCAGATGGTGATAAAAGTGAGAGTTTGAAAAAACTGAAGACAGAAAAGTTACATTCAGAATAGTTCCAACATTCAAATACTTGTGTATCTCTGTAAGAATGCTGGTATTAAATCTACAAATTATTGCAAGAGTAATTATTTGTAAATCCATGTATCAGACTGCCGTTTTGGGGATGTGTGTGCATGTGTGCATCATATCTGTTTGTGTTATTTTTCATCATATCAGTATGAAAAGGCTGCGTAAACCCTCTTAGCATTGCTTGCTTTGAAGCTTTGGATCTAAGGCTTTTAGAAATCTAAATTTAAATCCGCTCACTAAGTCATTGGACAGGCTATGTCTATTTTCTTATTTTAGTTTAACACTTAATTTACATACAGTGTATTTGTGGTATCCTGTTTGCCACCATCAAAAATAAGGGGGTGTAAAACATTGTCATCATTTTATCTGGCAGGTCACATTCAGACTCGTCTGTATATAACTCCAAGCCTTATATGACGGTTCAGAAATCTGTTCCAGCTGTAATGAATATACACCTCGCTACACACCTTTGATCTACAGCTTATTGATTTATTGTTGTTATGCCATCCTTTGAAGTGACAAGACGTCATATTTGGTGTTTGGCTATAATTTTTCTTTTTTACATTTCATTTTTACACAATTATGATTGTTTGAAGAGAAATCCATATGCATTGGACAAGCTTTAAGGTTCTAGATTTAATTTGACTTTTTATTTAATCCCACTCTTACCGTGCAAAAGTCATCCTCTCAGGCAATGTCTCACCACTGATGCGGATGGATAAATGCCTTTATAACTACGCCACTTGAATATCCACTTTACAAATGTCTGAAATGACAAGCGAACACATTATTAACATCAGTAATAATGCACTTGCTTGCAAGCACTGAGCTGCATCTGCCTTACAAGGCTGGTGAGTGGTAAGCAGTATAAATAGCAATTTAATTAAACTCACACAGCATCAGAACACAGATACCAAGCTGCAGCCATGACAGTATTCCAAATGCTCGCTACTGTCCTCATCACCACAAACTTTCTCTCCTTGCATCCAGTGCAATGTTATTATGCTCTAGTAAGCTAACACACCTGACTCAAATCAGCTTATTATCCCGCAGGATAAAAGAAAAAGCAATACAATAACAGTTTCAGGGTTCTGGGAATAAACATAATGGCTGTATCATTGAGTGTGCACTATGCAACTTTTATAGATTTGCTGTCTTATGTCTGCAGAACTAACAGAAAACACTTGAAAAATACCTCTTCTCTTTATTCAACAAGATGTTGAAAATTTTCAACACATACTTAAGATTAAAGCTCCTTAAACGGGTTGTTCTTGCTTATTTGCTTATCAAAAATTAAGCTGGTAGAGTCTGGAGTTGATTCTAAATGTGGGATTTGCATTTGTTTGCTATAAACTCACAATATGCAGTGAAGAGAGCTCCACATGAAACAAGCCATCTTTGGTCTGCAGCAACTCTTTACAGAGCGGAAAATCATATCTGAGGGATTTTTTCATAAATGGTAAGCGAAAAACCTTGTCAGATCATCCTGTTAAATGAAAAACATTCTCCAGGAGGAAAATGATTTTTCTGTGAGGTGTAAAGAGAAAACTTAAAGTGCATCTAGGGTTCAACACATTCATAAACCTGTGGCATGGGGTTCTTGGATTCTTTATTTGAAGCATACATCATTATACTGTCTTTAAGTCTTCTCTTTATGAACTTTGAAATTTAAAGGAATATAACGTCTGCTCAGACTCAGGCAAATGTTACATGATAAGACAATGAGTCAGAGTGCAGTTGGACCATGACACTGAGGTATCTGGACCAGGTGATGTGGATGGCTTTGTAGAAAAAAGGTCTCCGGACAACGACTTTATAATAAAAAAGGTTTA
>JBBBVU010000016.1:18096702-18113972 GCA_037177055.1 Atherinosoma microstoma
TCTTTATTAAACGCCGGCTCTGTTGTGGAGGGGCGAACTGATGACTTGGTGTTGGTATCAATTCTCTCTTTACAGATTCTGAACATTTGCAAGGAAACTCTGTTGGTCCTTCTGATTTTAGTTGAGTGTCTTAACAAATATTTTTCCCTGTGTAGAAGAGCTGCAAAAATTCCTACAATACATACAACATCATTTGACGAAGGAGAACTCCAGTCTTCACCTCTGGATGTGATTTCTGATTAGTGGCCAATGTGTGTTGAAGGGAGTGTTGGTAGATGTGACAACTAGATCATCGTCCACAAAAAGTAGGCTGGGATCAAGTATCAAAGTGTCATCAAGTTGGCAAGCCAAGGGTTCTCCAGTGTAGGGGCCAACCACAACCTCAGATGTGTCTGATAACCCATCTGCCTCAACATCATTTACATCTGATGACAAGATAACAGTTTCTGTAGGTATCTCATAATTTTCATCTGTGTCTATCAGTTGTATGTCATGGTTTAAATCAGATTCTTCTCTCTCAGTCCTCATTAAACTGATCTGCAAGTTTCTTAGTGCACAAATAAAATCTTAGTACTCCCATTTTAGTACGGAGTACAGTTCCCCAACTGTGATGTCCTCATCAAATACAGCTTCTTCCTGATAGTCTGAGATGTTGTGGCTAAATCCCTCAAAAAATCCAACTTTACTTCTTCCATTTGGGAAGAAAAGATCTTTAGCACACTGCATTATGTCTGTTTTTTTTAATCTTTTGGCACATCAATAGTTCTTGTTTCTCCTCCTTTGCGTTTCCTCACTTGCTATCCTTGGTCAATCCAGCCCAGCTCAATTTTTCTGATCTGTTTTTCAGCCCATCTGTTGTTTTTTGCACAAGGTCTTTTCGGTTTAGGAGCAACAGTCTCCTCATCGTCACATTTCTTCTCATCATTCACATCAATGCCCATTTTTCTTTTAAATTTTTCGAGCAGTGATTGTTTTCTTGATTCTTTTGCACTTATACCTTTATTTTCTAAACAGAAGCGTCTTGCTTCAATCTGATTTCCATATGTTGGGATGTATCCAGCAAGTGTGTTATCATCCGTGGCATCAATGACTGTGGCATCAATCTGTAAGAAGAGATATAACTATGAAATCTACATAGTAATACTAGAAACAGTTACAATCTTTCCCATCCCACTCATGAACATGCTCACTCACATGGGCACAGATTGACAAAGGATTAGGCATGGGCTAGCAGGAGCTTTTCTGAGGATGGGCTAGCCACCATCAAAAACATTTTTGGTGCAGCATTTTATTCAAATGTATACACTTTGCTATGTTTTGATTATGCATAATATTTACTTTTGTTGTTATACTTTCAAATGATTGTTGTTTACCACTATTATTATTGTAATGGTATGATTAATATTATTCATCCATACCAAGTACAAACAGCCTAACTCAGACTCCATACAATGGAGGAAATGGGAGCAATAAATCAAATGCTTACTTTAGGCGTTTTGCTTTGACAGGTTGTTGGTAATCTAGAATAATGTCTCAAACAGTGTCATTGCTACACATGGAAACTTTATCTCATTGCTGAATTGACTTCGGTGTTTGATTTAAATTAAACAACACAAGACCACTTAAAATGATAGATCCCGGGAAAGCATTTTTTCCCTGCAGTTCTTGTTTCCCTCCTGAAATCCGGGGTATATCAATTTGATGCATCATTTGTATCAGTCATCTTTCCTGATTTCTTATGCATATACTTAACAAACTACAACATCGGATCCACATTCTACATACCATACATCGAAAAACGCCATTTGATTGCTATTGCAAAGCCATCGAGTAGAACTAGGGCTACCTAAATAGTTAAGTAAGCTAATTTGGCAACAGAAGCTACTTTAAAACAAATACAGACACAGTGCTTATTGTTTTAGTTTTTTTACATTTCCTTACATGTTCTTGCTTCATTCGGGAAAGGCATTCTTCAGGCACACCGCAAATTCAGAGAAACCTCAGAAGCGGATTATCCAAGCTTCTAGCCATGGCTGTGGTAATTGCAGTTCATTTTCAGCAGTTGCTTCCAGTCAGTGAAGAAGAGTCCTCTCCTCAGCAGCCATGTGAAACGTATCACATTACAGTGTTGGACCAACTGGACCAAACTGTGAGCAATCCCGTCGCATCTGCAGCTGTTGACCACTCTCGGGTTTCTGGCAACCAGATCTAGCGGGAAATATCCAACAGGTCGGCTGATATGTGTTTGATGTGATCAACAATATGACATTTTATGCCCAAAGCCCTTTTGAGTCAAATTAAATAATTTTTAATGAATTATTTTGGTCTGGAATATCAGTGTAGGGAATAGACGCAGACAGGTGCTGTGCATGGTGGATGCTCCTTGTAAATCCACATTTTAGAAATTCTATTATAACAATTAAAACCTGATTCAAAATTCCTCTGGTATAACTTGCGGGTGACATAACTTACACCCTAAGGCGCTGGCTCACTCCATCTGCAAACCTGCAGAGCGCATGGAGGTGCGCTTCAATGTGGTCCACGCTCATGCGTCCTCAGTTATGGAGCGAGCCATCGGCCTCCTCAAACACCGGTGGAGAGGTTTGGATGCATAGGGGGGCAGACTGCTGTACCCCCCCCCTAAAAGGTGTGCAGAATAATCATGGCGTGTGGTGTCCTGCACAACTTCCCATGAAAGAATGTCATTCATCTTCCACATGGCCTCCCCCTCACCATGACAACCATGATGCACAGCCCCCTCCCCAACCTGATGAGTTTTAACAGGGAGCACGTGAACATGTCAGCCGTATGTAAGACAACAGCAAACAATATCTTTTAATGAGCTCGAGATGTCAGGCCCTCAGCTGTGGCAGACACGCTGTGGTGGTGGCATGCCATCATCTTCTTCACCTCCACCTTCAGACCTTCTGACCACTTTTTTACTTCTGCTACAGACCTCTCAGTGACACTTCGTTCACTCGGCAGCCCTTGTTTATTTGTGATTCTACTACTGTGACCCCCAAATAAAATGTTTTTGCTAGCCTCTATCTCACAAACAAGCACCTCGACTTCGGTCGCCAGATATTTTACAATGATGTGATAAAGATTTAGAGCTACAGCTGCCTTATTCCAAAGGAATATTCTTTTTCATCCTGAAAGTGTAGGGAAGAGGTCTATAGCTTGGACAGAGCACACAAACATAGCTGGCATTTTTAACGTCTGCAGGAATGCAGAGGCTAGTCTCTTAAATGATTCCCCAGAGGCTAAATTCTTAGCCCATGTCTTAAGTAACTCTCCAAAGGCAAATCTGTTAAGAGATTCCAGATATGACTTAGAAATTGTTTTGTTTACAAGACCTATATAAGCAGCTGATGTGAGAGCATCACTAGGATTTTCACATTGGCTCCCGAAGTCCTCACAGATTCTGCAGATCTGTTTTGTCAACTGACTTTTTTGTAATAAACCTTTTTTATTATAAAGTTGTTGTCCGGAGACCTTTTTTCTGCAAAGCCTGCACCAGTCGAGATACATCAAAAGTTTTTTTTATTATTTTTTGTTATGTATCATCTTCGTTTATTCTTCAATAAAATATATACTGATATCTACACATCTTAACAAATCTCACAAACATTCCCTGTACTATTGCTCCAAACTATTCAAATAAACTTTGTAGTTGCAGATATATACACATTTCATTATGGGTATATTCTATTTTCAAGTACAGTTCAACAAATAAGCACATGGCTCAAAGGGTTAAACAAGCTCAAGATGAAAGTTTGAAACATCTTTGTAGATAATTATGAAAGAAATGAAAGCCAATGAAAGAAATCTTATTTCATGGTTTTGCACTGATAATATATTTATCTACTGCACTATAAAATATTGTCTGTAGATTTAATGCAGATTAAACTTTAATATTGTATATTGATGCAACCTTATCTCTACTATAAATTATGGGGAAAATGCATTAAGAGTTATATTTGCAGCAGGGAATATTCTGAAGACATAATTACCATGATGCTGAAGTAGTATTTGTTTCTGTACCGTCAATGTCACAAAACTAATCAGCATGAGAGTGCAGTAGTGTGTGTTAAAGAAAAAGGTCATTATGGTTCATAGAAAAAGAAACTTGGCAGCAAACAGGTGAAACGACAAGCTGCAACACTTGAAATTCTAATTGTAATATGGAAGTGGAGTTGGAACACATGGAGGGGGGGGGCATTCAAGGAGTAAGGAAAAAATTAAAATGACTGAAAGTATGTAGTTAAAAAAAATCTTGTTAATAAAGTTGGGAGCTTCTAGTGACAGTGCTTGTCTCTGATACGGTATAATGGTCATTTTTAGTTGGAGTGGGAGTCACAGAGTGGAGTTGGCTAGCAGATGTTAGTGTCATCTATTCCAGATGGGACCAAGATTTTGCCTAATCACTAAAACCCAGCATGAGGTCTGCAGGGAGGCGGAACGTTGACGAAAAGGAGAGAATTAAAGAAAAAAAGTAAAGCTGTGCAAAAAAAAAAAAAAGAACTCAAGTGAATGGGATTAGGAGAAATGACAGGAAAGACGGAATAAACACAGCAAGGCAGGATGAAGGTAAGAATGAGAAGGAAAATGAGTCAAGTGGTGCATGTCCCTCTTCCTCAATGCCAAGAGCATGAGCAACCAGTGCCAAGCTCTCAGCCTCCTTGACAGTCTCTCTCTTTTACAGATTGGGGGTCAGCTCAGTTTTCACTCACTCATTCATGTCTGTCACACAAACCAGAATGTTCATCTCTGAGCAAAAATGACATATTTTATTGGGAAGTTGGTCACATCTAGACACATTACAATTCAAGAAATGTTTTGAAACTGCAGACAGTGAATGCATAAACATCAGATCAGACATTCAATGAACTAGATATGGGTTTTTTTTTTTTTATTCATCTTCCAAGCCATTCCAGCTCCTACATCTTTAGATGAATGTGTCAGTACCCACATTACCCAGACATTCATTGCTGATTCTGACCGTCTTTGATTCAATTGTATGCTATTTTAGCACAGAAATAGCCTTCATTAAACCTGTACACAGTTAAAAGCTTGACAGACCTTTTGTACAAAGAATATAACAGCTTGCTCTCCATCACCAGTAAGGGACATTCAGTGAGAATAGTGGTTTTGTCTAGAGTGTTGTATGAGTAAGCAGCCACTTTTTAAGTCATAACTTAAAGTCCTTATTTGATTTAGAGCATGATACCCTCCCTTGCTTAACTGATCTACTAAACTACACAGAATCAGCTAATTTATAGTTAATTTAACGAGGTCTGTGTCAGAATTCTCAAGTAGCCTGATGCTATTCAAACTTAACGTTACAAGCCAGACGATGAGATGCAGGGAGCATTCTGATCAGTTCATCTTGTGCAATGCACCAGAATGGGTTAAGAAAGAGTCAGAAAAGGTTAAAAACAAAAATTGTGCATCACTTTGAAAGTTGAATCTATGGGCTGTGTTTATAATGTCAAAAAGTGAGGCAGACATCCATTAACTAACTGTATATAAATATGCAGTAGGCTATATTTCACCAAGCATGGTGCCATGTGTTATGAACAAACACCTCCTCTTTGGAATCAGCTTTCTAAGGGACGTCGTTCCAGAGCGCTTGGTTCAGACAAAACTTTGCCAACCTAAGCTGTCTCGTTCTTCCGAGAGAGAGAAAAAGCTCTCTCCTTCAGCTTTTCCAAACAAGTCTTGCTTAGTCAGTCAGTCTTTTTCCTAATTACTGTAATAAGCTTTTACATTTCATGTGTGAACTAAGGCCTGCAGAGTCGGAGATATAAGGCGTGTGTATACATTCTCCAAGCATACAGGTCTGATGTTGGGAGGGCATTTGCTGGGGTGTCCGCTATTGGCCGCTGACCACTTTCTTCAAGTTTGGAAATGCCTGTACAGCCCTTCCCAAATTGATTGTCAGCAACATGTGCTTCTGTGATGTTTTCCCTCATTTGCATAATATTTGTTTTTGTTTTTTTGTTGTTTAACAAAAATTTGGGGGGAAAAACAAACACTCAACTTAATCTTTTATAGAGGTGCTCACACCTGGTGATGATCAGTTAATCAACAGCATTTAATTAGCAGCACCTGGCTGTTATTGAGCCTGTCAGTAATCATGGAAGCAGTAAGGATGGACTTTTAACATGTCGTTTTTATGTTTTAACCTGGTTTTCGTTTAACAAATACTAATGTGTTGCCATACATCATTTGTTTTTATTCATCTGCGGTTGAATACCCCGGATATCTCTCCGTTACCCGGGTTGACTTACCCAGACATTCAGGATCCGGATAAGCTGTACTATGCAACTGGTTATCAACTCGGTCATTAAACCCAGGGTTTTCCCGTCTTGATCAGTGCACGCTCACACATAAAAGGGGTGGGGTCTGCAGGGTTTGACCAATCACCATGGGGAATCCCTGCAGGCTGCAGAGCAGCGTATGTCACCATGGAGGGGCAGACAATGATTCTTCAGAAATATGAAGATTATGAAAAATTTGAACACATCATCCAGGCGAGATAAGCAACACTGTTACTGCAGCAATAGCCAGGAGGGAATGCGGGCAGAAAGTTGCAGTGGAGGCCTGTGCTCTATGCTTCTAGTTTCCAGTGAGTAATTCTGAGGCTAAGCACCTCATGTTTGTGTTGGAATATTAACTCTGACGTTGTAGGTACCAGATATGCTCAGGTCAGATCTGCTCAGGGCCTCTTAAATGATTGACTGGACGTGGTTCGGACAAATTCGCGGGATTGCAGTTGTACGTGAGGGACTCAAGCAGATCAGGGGCCTCATGTACAAAGCGTACGTACAAAATAAAACGTGGCATATGATCATTGTCACAGTAAAGTTGAGGTGTATCGAGAGTAAAATGACCATTGAAATGTGCAGTGCCTCACGTCAACTTCATAGCTACCATACGCACATTTCTACACTTGTTGATCCTGTTAGGATGTGCGGTGGAAGTGGACCCAAATGCAGGCAAGAGGTTGCGGCAGGCAGGATGAAGGTAGTGCCGTTTGATCAAAACAAAAACTGAGCGGACAACTAGGATAAGGACAAACAATGAACCGGCGACAAGCAACAGAAACCAGGGGGTATAAATGCACACAGAACACAATGAGACAGGTGGAGTGAATGAGAAAAATTAAGACCAGGTGAACTAACAAACATGAAGCAAACAATACAATAGACAAGGGTAAAACCTACAGAATAAAACAGGAAATTAAACTAAACATGACCGACATAAACCAAAACCAGAACCATGACAGATCCTTTGGCAACACTTAGAGGCGATGCTGGAAACTGTTGTAATAAATAACTGTGAAAACAATCAGTACCCAGAGTGAGTACTGTGATCATCAAAGGCACATGAACAATCAACACTGATAACAATTAACACACCTGTGTCTGGAATTACATGAGTGGATATGAATGTGCAAAGTGGTGCAGAAAATACTCACAGAACCATGGCTGCTTTATCTGTGCTAGGAGACATTGGAAATGGTGCAATACGCAGAGTGCGTATTTAGAGACTGAGAGGATTTACTGGCCAATGATGACAACTGACTCGTCAGCCACTTTGCGCAGAGCTGAGGCTGGGCTTGGAGCACAACACATCCAGGAGCCACGCGCTCCCTGTGCACATAAAATTGCTAAAAACTTTAGGGTTCCTGGCAACCGGGACTATCCAAAGGGAGCTGGCAGACTGATCGGGAGTGTGCCAGTCGACCCTTTGCAGCAAGAGCCGGTTTTCCTCATGTAATCGGAGCTATCGACTGCACACACGATGCTGTAAAAGCGTCATCACATGATGAATATGTCTATGTAAACAGAAAGCATTTTCATTAGATCAATGTTTAGATCTGTGATGCGCAATTGCAGTTGACATTGTGGAGAGCAGATCCGGTACCTACAACGGCACAAGTAGTTGTGCGTTCCATAAATGCCTGGTTCTGCAGTTCTGTGAACATTATCATTAACTTCATCATTTCAAATGCAACCCTTAATGGAGCTAAACTGACTTGGGAACAAGTCGAGAACAAAAACATACTTGAAAGCGGTCTGTGACAAGGCTTTATTTCTTCATTAAAAGGCAGGCCATTTTCCAAGAGAGTATATTGGTCAAGAGGGTGGCACTGTCTACTCGATCTCTTATCCAGAACATAACCTGCTCCGGACCAGGTTAGCTGTTCAGCGTCTGTTGCCGCAGTGATACATCCTGGTAAGAAGTGAACCAGCATCGTAGTACGAAAAACCCCGGGTTAACTCTGAAGTTCCCTCAATAAGAGAAAATCCAGCTTCATAGTATAGGCCTCATATCATCATTATGTTTTTACAATATCATGTCACAATTTGATTTAGTTATTTTACAATAGTTTAACCAGTGCATTAAAAATACAGTACATTTTCATTTCAGGATATGTATGTCACACATTCAAGCAAGATTGCCAATAAATTAAAAAAGTATGTTTTCATAAATTAAGTATGTGTTAATGATTTTTATGATGCACGCTCCATAAGAGGAAAAAATTCATAATTTATAAATGTATGTTGTGTGTCTCCCCAATATGAAAGATATTCAACAAAAAGATATTTAGCTAATCAATAATTTTTAAGTGAAACTAAAGCTCTCCAATATATCCAATTTATTTACTAAACAGCAAATGGAGATTATCCCACACGGTTTACACTTTGTACCCTTAAACCTACACTTAAAGTATATTACATGAGCTTGTTGATAGCCCACACTAATATTAAATGTTTACAAAGACTACTTCTAATGGTTAATTGAAAAAAAACTTGACCCCACAGAATATCTACAACAGCATCAAATGTATGTTTATCATATAAAACTGCTCTTGTGGTGTGATTTTATTTTCACAATTCAATGCGTCGTCTTTATGTAGTTTTTTCCACAAAAGCACACAGTGAAAAATGTTTATTACCACAAGTCCACTGGCTGTTGTTCCAAAAAGGCTGGCAACAAGATGTGTTCAAGGAACATTTATTTTTTTTTCTTTCTTAGAAAAGCTGCACAGTAAGTGCACAGTGGGGCTCTTGTCAGAATCTGCTGGTTGACCTGTATTATCCCTGATTATAAGTCTCTTTTCCCCAGCTGAGGCAAGCAGAAAGGGCTTAAAGCATGTATCAATCTTTTGTCCAACAACTGGACTGTGCTCTGCAGAGTTTCGGTATATTCAGTGACCACTTATTTTGGTGTGTCCTTGGTAAAGCCAACAATTTGCTTTAAGAACATAAAATGAAAGAAAATTGAAAGATGCAATTAAATTGTAATTATCATTTTTAAAATTCCAGTCTTCAGGATATCAGGAGTGGTTTGGTGTTGCTTGTAACTGGTAGAAACAGCAGCTTGGTAATTCAAGGTCCTGTTGCCTCTACCATGCTTTAAAAAGTCAATTAGCTGATTCAGGATGCTAAATATTTGGAGATGTGGATGGTTTGGTTCTTTAAACCCTCGGCGAGTCTGATAGCGACAGAATAATTTATCAAGACCAATTGTGCATCAATAACAAGGCTGTGTCTATTTAAGCTTACGTTTAATTTTTATTTACAGACTGCCAATTTACAACATTAAGTTAATAAAAGATACTATATATTATACTATAGAAAATTAGACCACTCTGAGATCTCTGAAATATTTATTGGAGATTCTTTCTGTAGAACAGAGATTATCCCCCATCTGGAAATGTGAATTGGGTGCACTTTTTAGAAATCAATTTCTGACCTGTCTGCCTGTTGCTAACTGGTTTTGCACTTTTAACCGATGCTTGATGTTTGGTGTGACAAGTGTGTGTGCTGTCAGCAAAAGCTACAACGTACCAGATTCACACACCACATTGGAAGACTATTCTTTATTTAGTGTCATTCTAAACACAAGTATGTTTAAAACATTTTTCTTTGGCAAAATAATAAACATCAGTTTTTATAGTTAGAGCAGTTTGTTCCCCTGCAACGTGAGATAGACAGCATTTATGCAACATTTCCGTTTTTAGCTGTTATGAGGAACATTGGGACACCTAATGACTTTATATCACATACTCCTGGTAGCTGAAGGCGTCATTGGTAACTTGTTAAATAATTTTCATTTTTTGTCTAAGTTCTTAATAAAACAACAAGGGTCTCTTAAAAGACAATTAAGACTTGATTAAATGTATACAGAGACTTAGCAGTTTTTACTAATGCAGTTGAGTGCTTTGCTCATTGAAAATTTTCCTTTGTTTTAAAAAATAATTTGCAACAAAAAGCGGCAGCTATTCTTCCTGTGGTCCGGCATACAACATACACACAGAAAGCAATCTATTATTATGCAGTAAATATCACAAGGTTAAAAAAGAGAGAAGCAGATCTATGTTGCAATCCTGTATCATTTCCTTTACTCGTAATACCAATACTTAATTGAACACAAGCCTCCTGAGGGAAAAAAGGAGTTTTAACATCAATATATGTCATTTCACTCCTTATTTGAGCTTTTTTTGCTTCTCCCAAATATCCTTCCTTCAACCCTGATTAGGAATAAGTAGGTTTGTGAAGTCAATAAATGAACATATGAATGAATAACTGTTCTCCACAAACTGCCCTATAATTTCTTCATATTCAACATTTTCAATTTCTAATTCATACCACTGACCTATAAAGTCTCTCCTGCTCCCGGAGAACTTCCACTCTTGCAACAAAGATACACTCATTTTTAATCTAGAGTGCAACAGCGTAACATGAGTAGAGGGGGATAAAGGGGGGGCTCAAACAGCTCGACAATGACCGGCTCCGCGGTGGGACCTGGGGCATAATCAGCGCCCTGCCTGCTGCAATATTTAAATGACTGTAAAATGTCATCGTTGTAAAAAGACAAATTATTTTACCTTCTTACTGCAAAATGTTTGATCCTGTTCTCATTTTAAATGTTCATCTGGGAAAAAAATGCTATGGTTATGAAGATTTGTGGGGATCAGTATATTTATCTTGACCAATCTTATCAAACAAATTGTTATTTACAAATAAAAATGGACATAAATTTCTCCTCAACCATGCTGACACTTTAAAGTTTAATGGAATGAAGTTGTGTGGAAAAACTTCCACCATAGCCAGAAAATAAAATAACTGGGTCATACTGTAATTCAAATCTAAGTGGGATAAAGGACTTCATGAATCATGTAGATACTGTGGAGTCAAGCTTTACTATACATTGAATGTGTGGCAGTAATTACATATCCCTGAAGGGACTGTTGGGGGATGTTTATGAACTGTGCATGTGTGTTGATGCATGTTAATGTGCACCCAACATTTTGCACAATGGCCAGGTTTTTTATTCCTAGAAGCAGGTTTGTGCTGCAGTCTAGTCTTTGCAAATATCAATTATCACTTCAGGATGTTTTCTAAGGAAATATTTTCTCCCCTTGAAGGATTTATTGACTTGTGGGTGTTTCTGATTAAAGACTCACATGTCAAAAAATTATTGAGCTGAGCTGAACTCATTTACAAGACATTTATTTTAAAAACTATGATGTAATTTGCAGAACTGCTGTTTTGCAAAGCATCAATTTTGAATGTTTCGCTCAAACAGCAGTGACGCAACTATAATACCATTACTGCTATGTTGGTGTGCGACTGGTGACTTGTCCGCGTAACCTGATGTACTCTGCCTCTTAAACCCCAGTGCCCCCCCGTACTGCATTTATTACTTTAAATTAATGATGGGTAGATGAAGCCTCATGAAGCTCTGAGGCTTTCCTCCTACATGTGCAAACAACAAAAGAGCTTCAAGGCTTCAGTCTATGAATATTATATCTGGTGGGCAAATGAAGCCGCAGAAACGTATCGAGCACAGCTGAAGCATTGACAGGTTTAACTTCATGTCAACAATAAAAGGTTGTGATTATGCGATCATTAATACTAATGATTACATCCTCATCATACATTCAAATTAATGATATGCTTGTTGTTAAAAGACACTGAGATGCTGCACCAGAAGTACAAGTAAGTTCTCTATTAAAACTTGTGAGACATTTAAAAAATAACGTAAAAATAGCTCTTCCTCCTGAGCTACAGCCACCCTGTAAACAAGATGTTTTTTTTTAAAATAACTAATGAAATTATAATCCTGTGTGGCTCTTTTAACCAAGGCAAAAATAAGCGACATCGCTGCTGACCCCTTGCACCCTTTTACGTGGGTCGGTCCCCGCCATGCAGTCAGGGCTGTCTGCCTCGGTCGACAGTCGGGCTGGGGGTGAGGGGAGCCCCGTCCCTCCGGTGAGCGGAGAGAAGGTCCAGTGATCATTGCTTCCACGGGCGAAGCGGTGAATTAGAGGCGGGGGGAGCTGTAAAGCCACCTTCGCCCCCGGGTCTTTCCTGGCTGACTTGGAGCTGGTCGTGGTGCATCGACGCAGAGGAAATGCGCCCGGCGATGGCCAGCTTCCCTCTCGGGGATGGAGGGATCCTCCCTCACTAGGCGACTGTCCCTTGCCCCATGAGTTGAATTCCCCGGGCGGACTATGTGGTCTCTGGAGGACAGAGTCCCAGGTGTGTGAGAGTATGAAGGTTACCTCATCCCGCTTCCTTTGGCCTCTTTAATCCATCTTTTGTGTTTGTTTGTCTCCGATCCAATGATGTGTGTGTTGTCCCAGTCCATGATGTGGATGTGTGATGCAATGCGTATTGACACAACAAATCTATTTGTGCTCCTGGAAGTTAGTTATATTGACAGATCTACTCTTATAGAGTGGTCAGTGGAGACATAAGATATGTTATATACAATACAATTCTTAAAATCTTACCCGTGCTCCGGTTTGTAGTGCCTTCGGTTTGTTTCCCAGCTGTGTAGCCAGCATACTGCTTCCTGTATTGGCAGCGTTCAAGCGCGTGTCCGAAGGGTGTGACCAACCTGGCAGATCTGTCAAGTCAGTCGAGTTGGTCATGCCTTGGAATAACAGCTGATAAATGAAACGTCACAGTGGTCGGATGACACATCTGAGGAGGTCTGCTGACAGTAGTCCAAACATGTCAAAAGTATAAACAAACATCTACTTTAACTTTGAAAGATGAAAACTGTAAGTATATTAAAGATGCAGTACAGAACCTTTTCAGATGCTCTCAGTGATATGCCACCTATTGACCGCTAATTCAGCATCCATCTTGCATCCTACCTGTACTTTGAGCTCTCTCCAACCAGTAAAAGACAGTTTTATCTGGACTCTTGTCTTATCTGTTGTTATGTCCCTCTCTCTTTCTTTTCCCATCTTCCTCCGATAATGCTTTCTTGCATTTCTTTGCTGAATCAACCACGGTGAGCATTCAAAATGACCGGTGTATTTATATCCACTTGCTAGCGTTTGACACGGTGTGTAAAGTGAAACTCACCATCAACGTCAAGCAGCATCATGGAAGAAAAAGTTGTATGGTGGTTTCTCAGCCTCGGGATGACGCTGGACAGTGATGCCTCCAGAAATGCACATAATAGATGTCACTGTGCCATCAGACGGGCCCAGAGTTTTAAGGTCGGAAAGTTGCGTAGTGCATCTTTAAAGAAAGAATACTAAATTAACCCTGGTTTAAAAAAGAAAAAAATTGTACCATAGTCTGACTGAGTGACAGAATGTCCATAGTGGATTCAGCCTCACTTGCATCACTTCAACCTGCTAAACACTGAGATGGTTAGATGCTATATTTGACACTTCAAAGCAACATCTTTTACGTATAGCTTGTGCACAAGACTCATTTCTTTAACTGGTTTCACCTTACTGTCTGTTTCCTCTGTCCTCGGCGTGACAGAGAAATCAATCTGAGCTCATCTTTAAGGATGTCTAAATTACTCAAATGTATCAGGAAGAGATTGATTGTTTGCTGAGCTATGATTGTGGATGCACACAGATGTCCTTTTATGGAAGTCTTTGACACCCTTAATGCATAAAAAAACAATGACAGATTAATACCAAGTTGTAAACTGAAGTAAAAGTACACACATAAGTTGTGTGGAACACTTTTATGCTTATCTGGCATCATAAAATTACAAGGAGAGGATGTAACTATGGGCAGAGGATGCAGCTTTGGCACATGTCATGTTTAAATGACATCATTTTGTCAGGAGCCTTTGACCTACACATGATGCATGGTTGCTGCCTCTTCACTCACACCAAGGCTTGGAGAAGAGGAGGCATGTAGAGTAATTGAGATGGTAAAATACAAGCCATGATGAGAGGATAAAAAGTGAGAACAAAAAACACAAACAAGGACACATGGCTGAGACCATAATAAGCTGAGGTTTGCAGCCAGAAAAGACACATTTACTACACCAGGAACTACTGTCCCATGACCCGTTTCAAAACACAACCTGATCAGTCAAGTGAGGAGTTGCTGGGTGGCATATTTTATATCTGTACTCACCTGTTTCTTGCCTCTAATCTCATAAAAAAATCAAGAACTTGAGTGTATTGCCAAAATGTTAATTTGTGTCATAAATTATAATTTATTTTACGAGTGAAGACAGTTCAGTGCTGGCAACTGTCCGGGGGTGTACGTTTCCTCTTGTCTGATGGCTGTTGGGATAGACTCCAAACAAACCCACTGCAACCCTGAATTGGAGATGGATGGATGGATAAAAAAATAAAAGTAAAAACTTTTTGCCCCCCCTCACACACAGACAAAATAGTGAGCTGGTTGACTTGCAAGAGCATTAAACTATGGCTGGTTTATTGATCATTGCACTCTTTCTATGATACAGTCAAAAATATAAACTGCACTGCAGATGCAGAAGTGAGCTTCTTGTCAGGCCAATGGGAGTATACGTGACATCAGCTCTGAGCATATGGTAATGAAACATTCAGCAGTGACCCTCCCAAATGTGAAATTGTTAAGCCTTTGTCCTCATACAATATCAAAGCATATTCCTTGACATGAGGGGTAGTTCAAATTAATTCATGAATTCCTGGACTACATCTGCAGAGGTTAAATCCCATCTGTCTGTTCTTCCTGTTATCTTTCAGACAGTCCTGGGGGGCTGGACTGAGCTGGATGTAGCGAGGCATGAACAGAAGCCTCTGGAGGTGTGACATAACAAAGAGATTAAGATTACAATCACACTCCATCCCCCTGAGTTAGAGGGGAGAAAGGGAATTCAGCCACAGGGCTGCAGCTTCCTTTACATGCATGGAAGAGGCTAAAACTACTAAAAGATTCTAAGTATGCAGAAGCTTTTTCTTGTGAAAAAAAGAAAAAAATAATTTATGTTTTCAAAGTCACCGCTACTCATCAAATCAGCCCATGCCACTCGGACTGAAACCCATAATTAAATTGCTCGGTATGTTTACCCTTTGACTTACAGACTGTTGACTGCTTAACAGTGCAGAGCCAAGAGACATGAAGCAAGATAACTGGAGATGTGAGTTATTTATTAAAGTATCCTAATGATCTGAGATCAGTACCATCTGTTTTTGGTTATTTAATAGATTTGATATTAAATTATCAGAGACCCGGGTGAAAAAAAGTTTTGCTTTTTTTATCTTTCTATACTAATTCAAGTATTGTGGTTTAAAGAAACATGTTGCAATTTTTTTTTTTTTAAAGATTGTTTTTATTGATTTTCTTTTTATGGCCTGTCCCATTGTAGTGGACATCGGGTCTTGCTTGATACATTTTATAATGGTGTTATATAATAGTGAATTGATTTTTGTGTTGATTTCTATCAAAAAGTCCTTTCTTTTCATGAACATTATACAAGACATCATCAGGGACATCAAAATCGTTTCTGACATTGATGGACTGACTGATCTTGACGCATCTGTCTTGAATAATTGCATTAGCTATAACTGGGACCCATGTCTTTGCCACCCAGTACATCTGGATCCTAGGGTATCCAAGGCAATGATGTGTACATAGACATGCCAAAGAAGGTTTTCAGCTCCTCTGGAGTCCTTTTTAGAGTTCCTCCAATCATGAAGACCTCCCAGTTGTTTGTTTTTTCTGACATTTCTTGAAAAATGTGTTAATCAATGTACTGTTCCAGTTAGTCAGAGGACTTCCAGTTCTGATAGAATTGTCTTTGTGGTCATAACTGCTGTCTTCCTCAATGAGTGAGTGTGATTTTCATGCGATCACCCGTCAGCGTTGTCAAAAAAGTTGCCTGCACGCTATACTATTTAGCTGATGATGGGAGATTACGAAAAACTGCAAATGCATTTGGACTGTCAAGACAGGTGGTCTCAAAGATTGTCCGGGAGGTGTGTAAAGCTATAACAGTGCACTTGGGACCTCGATACATACAGCTGCCAAAAACAGAAAGTGCGGTGCATTCACTTGTGCAGAGATTTGAACAGATACATGGCCTCCCCCAGTGTCTAGGTGTTGTAGATGGCACACGTGGGAATAAAGCAACCACCTGCTAAACTCCACAGATTACCTGAACCGAAAGGGAAATTCTAGCATAAATAAGGCCACTTGTGACTATAAATATTGTTTCATGGATGTGGTGGTAAAATGGCCAGGAAGTGTACATGATGCCCGTGTTTTCACCAACTCAGCTGTCAATTACTTTTTTAAAAATGGAAAAATCCCGTCATGTTCGAGAATAATTGTTGACAATGAAGAATCCATCCCAGATTACATTTTGAAGGACCTATCCTTTGCTACCGTATCTAATGAAAGAATATGCCAATGGAGGAAGCAATGCTCAGGAGCAATATTTTGGACTTTCTTTGTGCAGAGCACAGATGGTAATAAGAGTGTGCTTTTGGGAGGTTAAAGGCCCGTTTTGGAGCTTTGAGGAGAGCCATCGACATCAACTTACAGGAACTGCCCTTTGTCATTTATGCGTGTTTCGTACAGCATAATTACTGCGAAGCAACTATGTTAATGAAGCCATTCATCACGACAAAGACAACCAACCAGTCACAGAAACGGACATCAGAGGAGACAGTTTGACAACAGAAGGAAAGAGGGTCAAGAGAGTCCTCACCCAGTACCTGGATCCATAATTGGAAAAATATTGCCAAGAGACGGAGGGAAACTTGACATGTTATAACAAAGTTACACAATTTGTTAAAAAACATTTTTTATAACATCAAAGCAGTCATATGTTTACATGTTTTATATGTGCTGCACATGAAATGAAATGAAAAATACTTTATTTATCCCTTTGAGGGAAATTATTGTTGTAGCAGAGTTTTTTTTTTTTTTTTAAATAATAATAATAATGATTAAACAAACAATTAAATTAAAGTAGAAGATAGGGCCTTGTTC
>JBBBVU010000016.1:18142123-18156506 GCA_037177055.1 Atherinosoma microstoma
TACATTACATAAATAAAGTGTTAAAAAAGCATAAAGTCTGCTTATCACATATGGATAATAAAGTAATATTCAAACAATCTGGTGGTGCAGATTATACAATAATAACTTCCATCCATGCATCTTACATTATCTAAATTTCTTATCATTCTTAGCTTGATAGTTAAGTTTAACTGGACATATCTTTCATTTGATAGCAACAGGAAAAAAAAGTCCCAAGTTAGCTGTTTTTAGCCTGCTAGCTAAGTGAACAAGTAAATTGCAGGTGTTTTTACTGCAAGACTCAACAGGAGCAGAATAGACTGAGCTGTTCCAAACAGTTTTTATTCTTTCGTTTTTCACAGCCAATTTCCACTTTTTCGATATACTCTCCTCATTTTGAACGACCGCCGACTCACTTGTTTTGGTAAGACGTACTGTTACTTGCTGCGACTGCCAGAGCGAGAGCAAGGGTGGGGCCCCTTTAGGGAGTACTGCATTGAGCCGACGCAGTCATAACTATCCTAATTGTTGCTGCTCTGTAATCTAAATATGATCAGCCCTCTGAGGCCCCCTTCTGGCTCGGCGCAGCAAGCACTTGCACACGTATGATTAAATTCACACACAATTATCTATAAATTACACACACAAAATAAATTTACACAAGCAAAAGATTACAAAAAGGCATCTTTCCCACTTCAAATTAACTAGAGAAGAAAGTCCGAGGAAAATCCACCAGCACTTAAATGCACCACGTACAGTTGAAGCGTCTAAAAACTATCAGGTCCTATCAGTTAGGGTACTCTCTCTGGGCTGTGATAAATAACGTTCTCATTTTTTTATTTTGTTTATATTGTGATTATTTGAATCTTTACTGTTAATGTTGTTTTTATTGTATGGACCTGGTAAGGGACAAAGGATGGAAATTAGCTTTGCTATAATCCTGCGTGTTTTACATGATGTATGTATATTGATATGCACTGTCCCTTTTTAATAGATAAATACAAAATACAAAGAGGTCTTCCTGCACTAATCATTGTTATAGCAGATCTGAAGAAGCATGTCACTGAGCACACCCAAGAGGAAACAAATAACTTCTACATTTTTAAGTTTTTTAAGTTACTTAAAAACTTTAGTTTTTAAGTTAGCTTGTAAATTGTAATTAGAAAATGCAATAAATGTCATATCAGCAGTCACAACTATTGGCTTTTTGTCCACATCAACCATAACCATTCATCTCAAATAAGCGTGAACACCATGATGTTTCATTCCACTGATGCAGCAAATTAAGAAAAACAAAAAAATCTTCCATAGTTCTTTTAAAATAATATTTCCGATGCAATTGTACAACTTATAATGACATCTTAGCTTTAGTTATTAGTTTGATTAATAATATATTTGCCTTGTTACTGATCATATGTCACGTTTAATCCTACTGCTTCATGTCATAAGAGAAAATTGTAGATTAGCTGAATATTTGTACAAGTTGAGGTCATTATCTTCAGGAGCAGCAGCATCAGAGCTTTAGAGAGACTTGTGGTGTTGTGATGTTTCAGTGGTTTGCCAGGTTTAGAACTGGTGTGTTGTCAATTATTATTGAAAAGTCTTCTAATACGAATAGTAGATTCTGATCAAAATTAAGGTTATCATTATTAGATCCATAAACATTGGCTATTGTAAATCTTGCATTGAACTCTGATGCATAGATAATGAGATCCTCAAGGCTGTGAAGACTAAATGTTGCTCAAACATAATTTCTTTTTTTACTAAAACTGAGAAATCTTGCTGTCTGCTATTGAAGGTTGCTAAGGATTCTTTATCATGTCATATTAGAGCTGCTAAATATAAAAAAGAGAGCATTCAGGGAGGGAGACTGTATTAATGAAGATGACACAAAAAACATCTTAAAACAAAGACTGAAGAGTGCAAGAAGGAGTACAGAAAAAAGGAAGAAAGCAATGAATGAAGAAGATCACAGGCTTCAACATAAAGGGGGCTCAGACTGATGGAACTCTGGACAGGACAAATGAGCTGAGCATGTTTTTCAGCAGGTTCAGTTCAGAACAGTGTTCAGCAATATTCCCCTTCCCCTGCAGGTATTGGGTGGATTGCTCATTTGTGTAATCAGAATGTGAGTGAAGAGCATTGCCTGAAGTCTTCCATTAAGTGGGGGTGAAAAGCAAAGAGTCTTAGTGCTTATACGGGAGATACAGGAAACTGTTTCCTCTTTCAGTTATCTGAAAGGACAGTTGTACTTTATTTAAGTTGTACTTTGAATTTGATTATGTACGCATTGAAGTCTTATATAGAGTTTTTTTTTTTATCTTTGCATGAAGTAGTTTAAATAAATCTGTTTATTTGTGGTGGTAAGAAGACTAACCTTGGTTTCCATGGTCTGCAAGTCCTCTGCGTTGGTAGATGAGTCTTTCTTTTTCATTATGATTTGATACAATATGATATATTTTATTGTCCCCATAGGGAAATTTGGTTATTTTTAGGCTTTAATATTGGGTCGCTCAAGCCAAAATGACTCCTTTAGTCAGAAGAACACCATTATTTCTGCCTTTCACAAACTACAGCATGTTGAAAAATTACACAAAAGGGTGCCTAGACTCCTACTGTGTTACACCAGGGGGTCCTGACAAAGCAGACATATGAGGAACAAGAGATGGACATTAACTCTTGTGGTGCTTTTCTGTGCTGTTTTTGAAATGGCCACTCGTTCTCTCCCTCACTCACTCACTATATGGAACTATACAATGCACTCTGTAGCAGGGCAGGGGAGGGCAGGTGCCATGCCATAGGCCCCTTACAAGGGGGTATTAAAGACCAATTGCTGCAATCACAGCAAAACTGTAATAATAGATCATTTTATTCATATAGTGCATTACATCAGGTAAATTGTTTCAAGGTGCTTTGCAAGGGTGGCTGTAGCTCAGGAGGAAGAGCAGTTGTCTGCCAATCTCAGACAGCTGCTCATTGTTGTTATCATTATTATAAGGAGGTAAATAAGTGAAAACTTATTGAAAATAGTTAAATAATAGAAAATTATTTCATTTTAGAATGATGTTTAAATTATCAATACATCTTCAAAATATTATTTATTATATATATAAAATAAAAATATTATTTTAGTTTTGATTATGCAATATTTCTGTAACAAAATCGTAATTTCAGTAATAGAAGGGTAGGTGCTCATTAATGGAAAACATGAGAAAAGGGGGGTGCAAGGAATGAAAGTCCCTGTGGAGACAAAGCTTGGCCAAGAGAAGGGAGAGTGAGAGTACAACAAAGAGAGTGTAATTCTGGGGTCACCATTCTTCCCAGTTTGAGAAAACCATTAGAAGTGTCTGCCTCAGATTTCTGCCTATTCCTATTACCATCACTGCTGGAGGCATCCAAGTGTGAAACCTCCAAGTGGCAACTCAAGCTCTGCTACTGTACTCACTTACACAACCTCACTCATTTTAGGAAAATGTACACTGTGTTTACATTTTTTTTCACATTTCATATTTATGCTGTTTTATATCTTTGTACTTACGTGTCAAGCAGAGGATACAACCCTCTCTAGCTTGCCCAGCAAAGTCCCCTCCCTTCTCGGCTAGGTTCAAACTCAGGTTAGGTGAAGACTCCAGCACTACACATACATCCTGCTCTGTCAAGCACAGTGTCTTATGAAGTGACATGACAGAAGCAAATAAAAACATTGAGAAAAAAAATAGAGAACACAAACAGATTCCGCCCTTAAAGCTGTGCTTTGCCACTAGTGTGTCGCTAAAGCAACTTCCTTATGAATGATTTGTGAGTGCTCAATTATTGAAGAGGCTTCAGAGATCTTATGAGTTGCTCAGAGCCACTCAGCGGGACAGTTAACTGGTGGGTGGGATGGTTTCCAGCAACCAAGCAGTACCGTTTGTGTGTGTGATTCCAGTAAATACATCAATTTTTCCCCTTGGTGAGGTTGACGCATGATGAAATCTCAACTAGTAATAGGATGTGATGAAAGCGTGCATATCTGTGTATCAATAAACCAACTACTCCAGGGTGTGGAATATAGCTCAAAGCCAATGGATTGTATCGCTCCACAAAATGTGATTAAAGAAGTTCTTTGCATATATGATTAAGATCAAGATGTGTGTGTTTGCATGGATTTCATTATTACCATTCTGTGCCTCAACTGTTCTACATAAAGTTGTCTAATTGGTTTACATCAGCACCTGTGGGTTTAGACGCTGTGCCCCATATGTCTGTGAAGTGTGAATTCTACTAATGAATGAAATGAGGTGCCTCAGTTCAATACCTTTGAGGGCTTTTATATTTTGCCAACTTTGATGTTTCACTACCATTCGGCAGGTTTTTTTTATTAGATCAATTGCAGTAACAAGAGCTCCAGCATTCCCCTTCAGCTGCTTAAAGAGGTTCAAGTGTTGGGGTAAAGACAGGGGAGGCAGAGAAAGAGAGAGAGGCGAAAGATGAAAGAAACACAAAGAAAAAAAGAGAAAAATGAAACTTGTACAGAGTGATGCCTTTTAGTTGCCAATGACAAATGCTCCACAAATGAAGAAAAAACATGACCCAAACAGAGACAGAATGCTGAAAGTGGAGAATGCCAGAAAGAGCAGCGCTTCAGTGAGGCAACAGCTAGCAACAAACACAATGTCCTAATTCTTCTCTTTACCCTGAACATCATCGTCTATCCTTGTATATTTGCATGAGCATCAGAGTTAATAGAATATTGACTGTAACCCCTTTCACATTGGACAAGGGGGAAAAAACACACTAACATGTGGCTTTTGTCTTCAGTGCGTAAGGGTTCAATTAGCATTCCTTCTGGTAACTTCTGCCACTCTGTTGCGAATCTCCACCACAAACTCCATCTGTCTCCATTCAAGCAGCACTTGAACATCTTTCAATGGGCTCTGAGTCTTAAGAGACTGAAATGAAAAAGATAAATCAGTATCTACTGTTTATTAGAGGGGCTGGCTTCACGGTTCAGTATGATTCTGGTACAGAGCTTGGTCCTCTGTTTTTGTCTCATTCCACTAATCGATACATTCCAGTAATGCTGTTGTAAACATCTCTGCAAGGTCTACCCGTAAGTGTTTTCTCTTATGAACCAACTTTAGCAAAGCACTTAAATAAAGTTTCAGCTTAGCTAATATGGCTAATGCTGTATTTGAGCCATAATGCCAAACGTTCCTTGTTGATGCATTAAAAGTAGTGCATATGAGGACACCTGTAAAGCAGATGATGGTCATTTATCCTTGTTATCTTTATCATTTGCTACGTTATATTATTTGTAATGTGAGATGTAATTGTAAAAAATGACTATGCTGTGACATCTTGGCATTAACCATGAAAATACAAGATCATAAATGTAACACGACACATATAGGCTCTTCTAAATATGATGCCATGGATCTTAGCTGAAAAAGGGGACAGAAGATTGACAGAAGGCTTGGTGCTTCATCGGCTGTATGAGGGGGTTGCACCAATTTGTTGTTAAGAGGGAGCTTAACTGAAAGGTGAAGCTTTTGATTTAATGGTCAATGTTCATTCACCTTAACTGTAGTCCTGAGTTTTGAAAAGTTACTAAACAAATAAGATCACAGTTACAAGCGGCTGAAATAAGTTTCCCTTGGAGGTGAGGAGCTTTAGTATCAAAGGGGAACTTGGAGTCAGCTAAGCTGAATATGGGCATCCAATGGATACCTCCTGGATGTCTCCCCAGCAGGGACAAGACCCCAGAGGAAATCCAGAACACATTGGAGGGGTTATACATCCTGGCTTAAGAACGCCTTGGGATCCCCCAGGCGGAGCTAGTGACACGGAGTCTGGGTTTCCCCTCGTGAACCAGCTGCCTCTATGACCTGATCACAGATAAGTGGAAGAAAATGGATGGATGAAGGAATGGATGGATGGACAGCACATCCAGCCTAGACCTCAACTCATGAATGAGAACTCATAGTCAAGTTTCCATAACGAAAGCAATTCACACAATGTTAACCTTTCATAATCAGTCAACAGTCATTCCATAAAGACTTCTGACCAGACAATATAAAACTTAACTAAAATCAACTGAAAAGAGTAATTAACACATTCAGCAGCATTTACCAAAAACACTCTAGATACTCGTCACCAATAAATGTGACACTTCAATTTGACCTGACATTAAACTTCCACCTGGAATGCTGTTTTCCAGTAATAAGCGGATGAGAGACGATGTATGAACATGTCAGTGAATATTCCAGAGTAGTTGCTGTGTGCGTAAGCTGGTTCGAGTTTGTCCTGTCTGTTGCTCGCTATTGTGAGTATGAACAGTAGGGCTGGGATAATATGCTTTCCTCGCAATTTGATTCTTTTATGATTTTTTTGGGTGGCGATTTGATTTAAATTGTGGTTCTTGCAATTCTTTGATATTGCCGATTTTTGTGATTTTTAGCTAGCTTTTTTGACCCCAGACCATGTGAAAAAAATTGAATGAAGACAATGTCTACAGACTAGGGCTGGGCGATCTATCGAGTATACTCGATGCATCCCAAGAAGTTGGATGTATCCCAAGAAGTTTTACGCACGAGATACAAAATGTATATCGCGAACATCGAGTATTAACGGCCACAGCAGCGTTTCTGCATGCATGGGATTTTCTCTCTTTCCATAGCGCGTCCCTGTCTGCTGGTCGGAGTGTAGCTCACCGCACGCGGCATGGCTTCTCACTTGCAGCAGACCGACAGCTCACTCCCCCGCCTATCCAGAAAACTCTCCTGCACACATGCGTGTTGTTGTTGTTTCAGGAGAGACAGGAAAGAAGCATGGAGAGTAGCTGCATCCACTCCAGCTCTGTCCGTACTTATATCATATAATCATATGATGTTATACCACAATACCAGTCAAAAGTTTGGACTCATCTACCCATTCATTGTAAATGAGCAGATGAGTCCAAACTTTTGACTGATACCATGTAAATGTAAAAAGGAGAAACTGTGAAAAAAAAAAGACTGGACGTAACAGTTTGGACTTTCTTTTGAAGTTTCCAGTGTTCCTGTGGGAAAATTCCTTCAATCGTTTGAGGATCTAATCAAAGACAGACTTGGTATCCAAAATGTAGAAAAATATAATGTAATATAATAAACAGAATCAAAGAAGTGAGTCAAGAAATTGCAGGATACTCTTCAAGAAAAAAAGACTGAGAAAGGGACAGAAATGCAGAACAAGGACCCAGCTGGGCAGACCTGTCCTACTGGATTAGCTGGTGCAGGCGTTTTCACCCCAGCAAGCCTGACGAGAGCCAAGCATAACTCTTTCCAGAGCTAGCACCCTGGCCCTGACAAATAAGCATCATAATGGAAGTCTATCCGGCTCAAAGAAGGAACATTCATTTTCATTACTTCAGGTTTGTCCCAACATTCTGTAATGCTACGATGCAGGAGTGTCCTTAGGAAGCACATCAGAATGGTGAAGAAAAAGGCCAGACATAAGGATTGAGAGCAGAGGTAGACAAACAGGTGAGGGTTGCTGGCTCATCCCTCAGATATTTTCTCTGTTAAAGTTGTGTTTTGCTCCATGTGTGATATTCATCTTAATCACAGGACAAGAAAGTGTAATTCCATTTTTTTGGGTCAGGCAGATGGTAGCTTTGTTGAGGTGATTAATTACCATGCTGCACAACATTAATAAAAGCAAATATTTGAAGGGAAAATGCAATTTGCCCCAAGTGCAAGGCTAGTGTAAATGTGAGTCAGGGCCAGAGAAGGCTGATAGCCCGTGGGTGGATCATAATTTATTCTCTCTGTACGCCTGTTGAGCCAGAAGCTGGCAGAGCAGAGCAGACAGGGAGACTAATGGGCATTCAACCACCTGGCAGCAAACTGAGGATCACAGTATACACCAACAGAGACTTCACTCTGTTTCTCTTTTCTTTTTTGTTTTCTAGTCTTTTTTTATCTTTATTTCCTTGTCTTTTTACTTTGAAAGATACTTTTAAAGTCCTCAGAGGCAATGTATTGAGCACATTTTTGTTAACATCTTTGCATGCAGTTTGTCTGTGAACACTAGAAGGATTCTGAGCAAACTATTTATGATAGGTTCCAAACACTTGATTACAGTTTTACAGTAAAACTTGAGCTAATAAACTAAAAAAGTTTAAGTAAAAGTTAAAAAGGTTTTCCAGCTCCAGGCAAAATTCTGTGAGACCACACAAAAGATGTCCGGAGATTTTTTTTGTGCATGTCCTTATCTTTTAAAGAGCCATCTTAATCATAAAACTTTATTCCTCAGTTGATAAATGGCGTAGCATTTTATCCAACCAGCATTTACAAATGAATAACATAATATTGCATCAAAGTCACCTTTATTTATGTCCTCAGTCTTTGGATTTCTACCTGATATACATGCAGCACCAGGAGCCAGATCGGGAGTGCTTGCCGTGGAGTTGTGCCAGACAAATTTCTGCCAGTAGGACAGGGATGTTCCCCAGAATTTGGAAAATATCAGAGAAATGAAAGTCAAATATAAGCATCTGAGCAGCATCAGCTTTACAGAGGCTCAGGCACTTAAAATAGCAGTAGAACTCCTTTATACATGGAAACAAGAGAAGACAGGGCAAAACTATCTGCACTATTGTTACTGGGTGATTATGAAGAGGAATATAAAGACCAAAATTTGAACAAAGGATTAAATCAGTACACTGTAAGGCCATGTGTATCTAAGTGATCTTGTAAATAGAATCTTTACTGTTTTCCCATTCTAACCAAAAACAACAGGGTAAAAACACAATTACTTCAGTGCAAAAGAATAAAAAATAAAGTTCAAGTAGTCACTGCGTACGATTCACAATACTAATATCTGAGTTGTAAAAGTTCTTTTAAAAAAAAAAAAGAACAGACGGCCACCCGGCGGGGGGCCAGTCCCCACCCCAATGCGCCAACCACACACCCTCCCTCCGCCCACCCACATACACCACCCCCATCGTCTCCCTCCCCTCTACACCCACCCCCTTCTACCCCGCCCACCCACACATCTCCCCCCACAAATAAACATCCCCCACACACACTCCTGCCCTCCCCCACCCATCCACATACACCCATCCATTCCTTCCCCTCCCCACCCACCGCCCCACTTACCTCCATCCCCCCCCCCACACCCAGAACCACCCCAGCACCATCCCGCCCAAAAGTCTCTCCTTCAACCCACCATCACCCCTCACACACTCACTCTCTCCCTCCCACCATGCCCTGTGGGAAACAGCCCTGGAAGGCAAGAGAGCAAGCCCGGAACCGGGCCCCTACCACCACACCACACCCCGCCCTAACCCCCACTACACCTAACCCTGATGCAACAGACCTGGTAGCCCCCAGAGCCAGAAGCCCTCCCCCCAGTGCAGCCAGCCCAGGTCTATGGGACAACTCCCTCTCTCTGCCCGAACCCCGCCCCGGTGGCACTCAGTAAACAGGGGCGTAAGAGGAATTGTAAGGGCTGGGATGTACACTTGCTGTGTACGCAAGCATACACGCCAATGTTCTGCTACGTCTGTGTGTATACTTGCTGGAAAAGAGGAAGGCACAATTCAGCCAAAACGGTCAATACCGGAGGGCACTGCTAGGGGGAGTATGCAGCACTTGTACTCTGAAAGTGTCAAGTTGCCGGTCGCATTGTATTTCCGGGCTTTTTTCCGCTAACAACAAAGACCCCGTGTTGAAAATGGACTTTCTCAACAAGGAAGAAGAATAGATCATTTTACTTTTACTGTTGAAACTCAAGGGAAACGGTCTCGTCGCCGTCAGAGGCAGTATATGCTGCCGATGTGCACATACATGCGGTATGTGCAACCCATTGACCAAAATGGTGCGTTAGCACCTGTAGCGTTCAAGTCAATATTGCAGCTCGCGCACGTGACACGTTACCTCCCGTCAACGCGAGCAGCCCACGTGCCTAAAAGTTCTAATAATTATATTATAACAGCTTATGTCGAATCAAGACATAATTTTAGATTGGGAAAAAGTGCTCGTAAGTCTTATTTCTCTACATCCTGCTGGGAAGCCACTAAATTCCAGGCATTTATTGTTTATTTTTCAGCACTTTGAGCAACTGGTGTTTAAGTAAATGTACTATACAAAAAAAATTGAACTTGAACTTTGTTTACAGGTCACAAGTAAGAAATAAAATTTTTGCTTTACTTGAAAAACCTTATCGGGAAATAAAGAATGCATCCACTTTAAATGTAATACTTCAGAAAAATCAGTGGTCTGGAAACAACGCTTTCCATCTTGCATACTAATTCAGACCAGAAAATAATTTAAATTCCACAGTTTTGGAAACTTAGAAGGAAGACTAAGTAAATGTTACTATTTGGAGCTGAAAATATTTTACCCTTCCTCTTCATCTCCAAGTTGAAAACTCCTACAGGACTTCTTCTATGACAGTGTTTTTGCTCCGTACTTTTTATTTTTTTGTATCCTCCTGCTCAGTTGGCACATCATGTACCTGCAGTCTTCTTCGTTCAGAAGTTTTCTGAAGGCCTCAGCATGTGTTCTTAATTAAGACTCTCTTTTGTGCCTCCACCTTTAGCAGCTGATTCTTTAAATGTTTCTTCTCAGAAAGTTTAAAGTTCTTAGACAGCAATTAAGCTGGAAAGACTGCAAGTAATTTTTCCCCCACACATGAATTACCAAGAATTCTTCATATGAATAAATGAGCAAAGCAGGAAAAGATGCATTGCCTTCAAGAGAGGTGTTAAAAAAGGTTCCTTCCATTTCTTACTGCCTATCTGAGGTTGTGTTGCCGGTGGCCGCAGCATAAGCAGAAGTCCAGACTTCCCTTCCCCCAGCCATTTCCTCCAGCTCTTCTGGGGTAATCCTTTGGCATTCTCAGACATAGTCCCTCCAGCAAGTCCTAGGTCTTCCCTGGGGCTTCCTCCCAGTGGGTTGTGCCTGGACACCTCAACAGGGAGGCATCCAGGGGGCATTCCAACCAGATGCTCGAGCCATCATCTGGCTACTCCTGTTATGGATGAGCAGCAACTCTACTCTCACTCTGTCTCTTAAGGAGAGCCCAACCACCATACGGAGGGAACTCATTTCAGCTGCCTGCATCTGCATTTTTTTTTTTTTTTGGTAAATACCCACAGCTCTTGACTATATAGCTGAGGATAGGAAAGTAGATGGAACAGTAAAGATTCACCTTTCGGCTCTGAAATTTTTTCCCCCACAAAAGACTGATGGTGCAGGGCCTGTATTTCTGAGGATGCCACACCGATCTGCCAATCAATTTCCCACTCCTTTCTCCCCTCACTTATGAGCAAGACCCAAAAATACTTGAACTGCTCCACTTGGGGCAGGATCTCAAGTTTGGGCTGGCTCTGGGTAGTCTGGATAAAGAAAAGAAATGTTCATAAGATACAACAAACCCACTGCAGGGGGTGTAAGCTCTATAAAGACATTAGGAAAGTTAGCAAAAAACAAACAAACACACACCATCAAGATAACCTTATCTCACAGAAATACGTGCAGTAGGTCACACATGCAACCAAAAATATATTAAGTGCAACTAATTATTTTTCTTTGTTGCACCGGTGAGCCTAACATTTCTCAGGTCTAGGTGAAGAACTTTAATTCTGTCTCTGAATGTCTGTCTGCATATTCTGTGTTCATTCCCTCCTTACTCAAGCTCATAGAAGAATAACATGGGGGTAAAAAGCCAAGAGAAGAGGAGGGTCTTCACCTCTGATCCATATCTGTACACCGTGTTGTGTGTTGGTTTTTAAATGAAGAGTGGCGCACACTAGACATCCTGCACTGACCCAGCTCAAGTGTCCCCCAGAAGTTCATCAGTGGCTAACAGGTTATTAGAAATGAAGAAATATATTATATAGATTAAGGATGTCACGATTATAGATTTTCCTGGTACTATTATTGTCCAAAAAATAATCACGATTTTACGATTATCACGATTATCATGCAAGAATTAATTTTCCATCACTATAACATGTATAGGGCTGCACGGTGGTGTGGTGGTTAGCACTGCACCCTCACAGCAAGAAGGTCGCTGGTTCAAGCCCCAGGCGGAGTTTGAGCCGGAGGGGGTTGCTGGTTCGAGCTCGTGAGGGGTTTGAAACAGTGGTCTTTCTGTGCGCAGTTTGCATGTTCTCCCCGTGTATGTGTGGATTCTCACCGGGTACTCCGGCTTTCTCCCACTGTCCAAAGACATGCATGATAGGTTAATTGGTCACTCTAAATTCTCCCTAGGAGTGAGTGTGTGTGAATGGTTGTCTGTCTCTCCGTGTTGGCCCTGTGATAGACTGGCGGCCTGTCCAGGGTGTACTCTGCCTCTCGCCTGATAATTGCTGGGATAGGTTCCAGCCCACCCGCGACCCTGGATTGGATTAAGCGGTTCAGAAAATGGATGGATATAACATTTATAATTCACCTGAATACTCTTTATATGTCCATTAGTTTGATTGATCTCTATAACTAATATAGCAACATAAAGTAAAGAAAACGTCTTATTCTAACTAAATCCCCTCTGGTGTGTAAAGAATAAATAAATCCTACATACTAAATCTGGATTTCTCTCAGATAAAACAGATGGAAAAGGCTACAGTACATCTAGATGGACTTGGGAAGCTTCTTTCTGGAAACCATCTTATAAAAACAAAGTTGAACATTTCTTTTCAACCCTAGTAGAATGTATTCTATAAACACAGAAAAAAATCCAGCTAGCTTTAACTTCCAGCTGCTGTTTGTTTGGGACATAAATAATTCTACAATAGAGAAAATGAATAAGACCGGATATCTGGAAATAAATGACTTCACACTGACAACTGAGCAATGGACCTCATGCCAGGTTTTTTTCCTCATCATGTAACATTTATAAACACATCACACAAAGCTGTAAAACCAACCAGAGTTGTATATGAATACAAAATAGCAAATGACACGCTAACATTTCATTTCAATGTTACGTTAGATAAATATTAGCGTAAGAAGTCAAACTAGTTTATTTTCCCTAATCTGTATAATGTAATGCTCCGTGAATGGTTTGCGCTGCGCAGTAAGACCAGTCGGAGTCCAACATAAATACAAAATAGCAAATGACACGCTAGCATTTCATTTCATGCTACGTTAGATAAATATTAGCATCATCTAACCAAACTAGGTAATATTCCTCATCTGTATAACATTCCACGAACGATTGCGTTGAAGACCAATCAGAGGCTTACATAATCAAAAAAAAAACAAATGACACACTAACATTTAATTTCTACGTTATGTTAAATAAATATTAGCATTATTTAATCCAACAGCTGTGCGTTTACCTTTACTGTAGCTTAAAAAGCCACTGGTAATCCTACAGGTGGTAAAACGTATTTCCTCCTCTCTCTGAAACGTTTGCCCAAGGACAGGCAATCGAACCGCTGACCTTCCGGTTGGCAGGCAAATGCTCTTTCACCTGAGCTACAGCTGCCACAAATCTGGTCATTACCTGATTTAGAGTCTTCATGTTATTCAAGTGATCAAGCAGACACCACAATCTGATATCCTTTATCAGATAATGGCAGTTATCTGATAAAAAGAAATTGGAAAAACACACCAACATTTCTCCACAATCTCTGATGCTTTTGAGTATGTTGGGCCATATATCTGATTTACATAGGTTTGTTTTACATCTGTGCATGTGCAAAACACTGCATCACTGCTGTCTTTTCAACATCAGTTAAAAAGATGTAAGCAACGCAGTCACGTGAGCATACCACAAAAGAAAAACATGTTGGTATACAGCAGCAGGAAGTCAGAGTATGGACACAGCATTCACACATAGTCTATTTTGTCTAGTAGGCGCAATTAAACGGTGGGCCCCACCATGTTCAACAAAGACCGGATGTTTTGAAAATAACAGGAAGTTCCTTCACTACATACATATGTACTCTGAAAGAAATCCAACAATGGGCTGGAAAATGTACACAAGGGTTTTTCAAATATCATATTTCAGAAGTTCATTTGGATACGTCGGATCCGCTTATTACAATTATACGATGACTCCCACTTATTAGATTTTGATGGTCATGTAAACTATGGCTGGGCGATACTGCAAATTCTGGTATTTTCCGATACCAAGTAAATCCCAGGCAAGTATTGCCAATACCAATACTTTTGCATTTAATTATTGATCACAACTATGATTATAAAACACAGTATGAATATTTCTGTCAAAACATTTTTTATCAATCTGATGTAACAATGTCACAAAATGACAAAAAAAACTCTTTATTCCCTTTTCTCACACACAGAATTGTTTGAGAAAAATAAAGTCAAGGAGGAAAGTAAAGAAGAAAAACTGTAAATTCTAACTAGTTCTGGCTACTTAAAAAAATTATGCAAACTTGCTGCCTTGAAAAAATTAAGTTTTGTCA
>JBBBVU010000016.1:18222971-18234554 GCA_037177055.1 Atherinosoma microstoma
GCTAGAAGGCTCGACGCGCCTTGACGCGCGTCGGCCATAGACTTTGCATGTAAACTGGACGCTCCCGACGCTCCCGAGGCGTTTGGTCTGAACGCACCATTAGTTGAGTTTAGAGTGTTAGCTATTGGAGTATGACAGTATGATGGATTTAATCATTTAGTTATTTAATGTATATTAATAATAAAACTAAACCAACGCTACATCAAAGTTTCCAACCTTAAAACTGTGTTTCTGACTCAGTTTGAAGACACACTGGCATTCCTTATACATGTTCTCGTGCAGCATCCCAGGGCTGAGAAACCACACCTTTCAACTTTGTGTTCCAGCCCAGAGGATCGTGTAACAGCTACGTTTCGCTTTATGTCACAGACAAGCAGCTGGATATGAACACAGGTGGTACAGCAGGTCATCCAATGACTGGAAGGTTGGCGGTTCAAGTCCTGCCACCCCCAGTCAACTGGCATTGTGTCCTTCGACACTTTACTGTCCTTGCCTCCAAAAGCGTCCGCTGAATGACTGTAGACTGTGCCCACGACCCTCTAAATACCATACATTGGTGTTTGCGATCCCCCATCCCGTGACGACAGTTACTAATTCTATGATATCAGATGGGTCATCCTGCAGGATCCTCTAAATATACAGCTTGAAAACAGTCAAAGCCTTCATAAATAAGGAGGATTCATGTGGATTTATGCATTATGTTAAAAAATAAAGTTGCCAAATTTAGATTCTATCTCTCTGCATTAATGGTTTAATTTTGACAGCCATGATAAAAATCTCAATGTTTTGAGATAAATGTTGGTTATATATTTTTCAAAAATTATCTGGCGACCGCCTCAAATTATCTGGCGACCCCCTTAAATGAGCTGGCAACCCCCAACCACTGGATTAGAACACTGGCTGTTTTGAAGCTAAAACTATGGCTGATTCAGCAAAGAAACTCAAGATAACATTATCAAAGGAAGTGGGGAAAAGACACAGAGACAGAGCAAGTGATAAAACAAAAGAGAGTCAACATCATACTGGCTTTTAGTCACCAGAGACAGCTCAGAGAAGAGAGAGTTCAGTAGTGCTGCTTTAAGAAGGCATACATTTCAATATAATTACGTTTAAAGGGTCAAAATTAAAAGTTATAGCTCAGCAGAGTCTATACTTGTGGCAGATGGCCTCAGTGAGCCATGGGTGACCAATGATAAGCCAGCATGGTAACAAGGTACAATAAATTGAATAAATGGAAAGATGACTACTCATCCCATCAGTAGTACCCCATGCAGCTAATATAAACTCATTGGATCATCTCCCTTTTCTCTGCTGTGCATTAGTATAAAAAAACTAATTACTAGCATAAGCTGCTGTCTCACTGGATTAGAAACTCTTTAGCTGGGAATTTACATGGAAAGGAAGGATATTAACATTTCCTAGTAGCCAAACATCATACTGAAGCTGGCAATATATAAACAGTCTATTGCTTTGATTACTGGCTTGCTGAAGCTAACTGGGTTAGCTGCTGAGTTGGCACTTCTTGTTCAGTGGTAATTTGTCTGCCACCTACTGTTGACTGGGCTGTTACTGCAGTCTGTAAAAAATAACATGGTTCTCTGATCTTGATTCTTTGCAAAAAGAATTATTACACAAATCTCCTCAACTTTACAGAGTCCCAGAAACTTTCAGCCGTTATGGCCTCTATACTGATGGCAGTCATTCTCTTTACTCCTGCAGTCCTGCAGCAGGCAGCTCGGCATCTACTCAGCACCAAACAGTAAACAGATACTGAAAGCAATTACCTGGTAAACAGGAGCATTTTGCAGCTAAAGAACCAGATATTTCCCTCAGGAGTTGGTGGAAACCTAAAACAGAGCTAAAAGGAAAATTGAATAAGATTTAGATTCACCTCATGCTTATACACACATAAATTCACTAATTAAAACAATGCTCCAAGGGTGCTGGATATGACTAAAAAGAAAAAAAGCAGATTGGGATGTTAAATACTGATCAAAAAACAAAAAATAAAAAAAGGTAAATAGCACAGACAGCTTTAAAACTGTGTGGGATCAGAATTCTAAAGCATGATTGTCCAAACTTTTTTGATTGGGCCAGCACAAACCTGAGGCAGACGCAGCTCATACAGATCATCCATATTCATCTCTGACTCAGGTTTTTTACTTGCAGCTACAGCACATCTATAATAGTTCTGAGACATGCTCAGTATATGCTACTTGAGAGTTGCTAGAAAATCCTCTGATGTCACATTAATGCGCAAAGTTGGCAGCAACAATGCGATAAACCCACACCGATGTCAATGACAGGAAAACGCTGCAAAGGATTCTTGTGAATAATCTCCCGATTTGCCGTGCCCAATCAAGCTTATCTATTTACTTATTGACAAAAGGTAAACTGCATTTTGGCCTATTGCATTGTAGGTAACCATATTTTAGATGCATGGCTTTGTTTTCATGCATGTCTTTTCAGACACTGCTGGTTGATCAGCAGCTCTTATTGTCAGTTTTCAATGCACAGGGAACCCCTTTATCATAATTTTCTGGTGCATAGGTGAACTTCTCTACAGCTGCATTCCCAGTTGACCTTCTGCAAAGGTAAGCAATATATTGACTGTTCCAATAGTAAACAGTGACAGGAATATTGTGTGATTGTGATTTGGGTTTTGCATTCTCTGCTCTCCAGCCGGTTCCAAGACCTCTCAGGTTATTAGAGGAGCTGCCTGGGACATAGCTGTTGGCCATCACCATTGGAGCTGCTCCGAGGCCATATTTGGCCAGCTCCCATTTCCTCACTGTTGTAATTGACAGTCTAATTCCAAGTACTTAGATTGTCTGAATTTGTTTGTATTGTTTGTTAATCTTGTGTTCCCCATGTCCTCTGAGAAATAATCTGCAACAATTTCCAGAAACCAAACACTTTTCTGGAAACATGGATAATCAACAATTCAGACCTTAAATGTCGATCCTATAAATGAATCCTCGTTAAACCATTTTGCAGAAGCTTGTCTTCCTTTTTGGGGTCCACTCTTCTCGACCTTGTGACAACATAAGAAGGTCAGAGGGGGGATAGACACAGGCGACTCATGTTTGAGCTTTTGCACAGGTGTTTTTCTTCTTCTTTTTTTTAAACTATCAAGTGTTTGCATATGGTGATTTGGCAGAGAACGTGGGCTGTAAAGTAACCATTGGATCACAACAACAAATGCTGCGTTTCAAACCAAATCTACCTGATATTTTGTGCATGGAGATGTTTTTGTTATTGCTGTTCTTCTCAAAGGACAATAAAGGACCCCCAAACGATTTCCACTGTATTCATAAAGTACCGGATAGGTTTGGCAAATTGTGAGACCCTCCCACAGGCTTACGCTGAGGTACAAGTGTTTTTATTTGTTCTGTAATGTGAAACAACCAGAACATATTCTTGTGTTTGATGTTTTGTTCTGTTTGCCCTCATTTATTTCATTAGTCTAGCTTAATCACAAGACTCATTTAGTTTTGAATATGAGAAATCTCTGCTGTGTTTACTTCCAGTACAGTTAATACTTGGGGTGTAAGAAAATATCAATATACCAAAATATTGCAATATTTGTGACAATATTGTATCGACATTCAAATCAACAATATTGATTTTTTCCCCCAAAAAATTTATTTTTGTGTTGCATGTAAACTTGACTTTTTTTTGTTCAAGTTTAATTGAAGAATTGTAAGCTCTTTAATTTTAGATTTATATAGATGGATAACAGGATAACAGTAAATGTGTGTATGTTTTGATTTTGCACCAAGCACACTTTCTTTTGATAAATACTTTGAAATCAATGAATGGAAATATTCTGTGTGACCATTGTTTATATATTTGTTATATATTAAGCTTCATACTTTTTATATAGCATCTAAGTAATGGTATGTTTGAATCCTCAGTGATAACTACTTGAGACCTTTACTGATAAGGCCACTTTTAATTTCTTTATCCATCTTGTACATAAAGAGCAAGTGATTTTATTCATTCTGTACTAAAATGTAGATCCTCTGTTCTCATTCAGGAAGTCGGGGCATATTACAGGTTTGAGTTTTTACTAAGTTGTGACAGTTTTCTTACAATTAAATTCTGGTAAAGAAATTACAATGTATCATCTCACTTATAGTATTGCGATACATCGTATTGTTGGCCCTGTATTGTGATCAACATCGAATTGCCAGATTCTTGCCCATAGACACCCCGTAGTTACTTTCTTTGGCACATTTTTCCCTTCAATTGGAAATCATTATTGTTTTGTTTTTTCATTATTTATATAGAAGGAATTCAATTTTGGACTTCCCTTGGACAACAGGTAATGTCCTTTTCTGAACCAGTCAAGTAGAAATGGGCTTAAGGTTAAAATGAACACAAAGATTCTACTTGTGCACTTGTCAGATTTTACACCCGTCAAACTGCCGGCTTACCCTTGACATTGACAGTTGGTACTCCAATGAGTTCTTTTATCAGCTGCAGACAGGTGCTAGTCTATCAGTATCCTCTCATTTTCACTCTGTGTGCATGTGTGTTTGTGTGTGTGTATGAGCGTGTGAATATGCTGAAAATGTGATGCCAGTGTCTCTGATGGTGTGAATCTATGTGCCTTTTGGAGACAGCCTCAAAATTGCATGTGGGTGTTGTTCTGACAGAGAAATTAAAACACATTAGGCAGATGTTCAACTTTTTCTTTGCCAAAAACTGTACACACTTGTGCCAGTTGCAATCACATCTCTCTCTTCATCTAAGCAGGAAGAGAAAGAGGAACTGGGTAACAATAAGAGACAAGACAGGAATCACTCAAGCAGCCAGTAAATGTTCAGTAGTGGCTTTTTGGTGCTTTCTGATTCATTTTTGTCATTGCTGAGTTAGTTTTTGCTTTTACTCAAACATGAGCTGGTTGATAAAGGAAAGAATCAAGCAAGTGTTGTGGGGTTGTTGCATGAGAAAATAAAGATACATAACAGTATAAATGCAATCTCTCACCAGTCTGTGGTTTTCCTCTTGTAAGCGTGTGGATGATGAACACTTGTAGTAACCTAGGTGTCGTATTTTCTGTCTGGGATTTTTGAATGCTTGAGCCTTGAGTTCCACAGAGATCTGCAAAAAAAATTTTTTTTACACCTACAGGCCACGGTGCCATAAGTTTTCAATTATCAAGAGTCAACATCTAGGGTGTGGAGTGTTAGGGAATCCATCACTGAAGCTTTCAACACTGAAGCAGCAGCTAGAAACCAAATATCCAACAGCCATGGGAATGGCGGTAGAATTTTTCACAAAACCCTAAATAAAATTTCAAAATTAAACGAGTAAAATGGGAAAACTGTCAAGAAAATGAGCTAAAGAAGTTTACATCAATAAATTATTTAAACATAAATAAACTGTGAATCAAAATTAATAGTATATCTAATTTGAACTTTTTATTATGTTGAATGCATTTACTTTTATCATTGCATCATTCTGTTGATCAAATTTCCTTTTTTGTTGTTCTAAAAATCTAATATTCAGTATTTTTTGTTTTAATAAACCTGACTTGATCATTTCAGATGTAGTCTCGTAGCAGCTGGATTTTATTTCATGAATTATTTGCCTGTTTGTTTTCTCTTCTTTTCTTTTGTTGTTTATTATTCTGTTATTTCATTTTTGTTTTTAATGCTTCTTCTGCACACCACTGTAATACTTTTAAGGTTTTATGTAAAGCACCTTGAATTGTCCTGTTCATTAAACTAGCCTTGCCTTGTTTTTTGTCTTGTTCTTTTCAGGTTCACATATACATGATAAATAAATGTCTTTGTAATGAACTCGTATCATATCAAGGTTTTAGCTTGATATGAGATTTGGTTTAGTTATTGAAAACCAAGAGTGAGATCAATTAAAATTAATACAGTGTTACTATTTGGATGGTTCCTGGGCCACAACTGGAAAAGTTCCCAAGGTCAAAAAGGTTAAGAATCCCTGTTCTATGTGATCCACATAATGGACCAATGAAAAGGCCAGCTTTGCTATCCATGGAGCGTGGAAACCTTTTAACATCCCTTTACATGTGAGCTAATTTGTGGCTATTATAACTGCACAGTCATACAAATATGGTCAAACAAAGGTACTCTACAGCAGTAGTTCCCTAACCGAGGGTCCCCAATAGTGCACAAGGGGGTCCCTGAAGTTCTGACTGCTTAGAGCCAGTGGGATTAAAATGAAAGCTAATTCAAAGCAGAGTTGAGTTGAGGTGTATCTGCATAAGTTTATCAAAATTTGGACTTTTTTTTCACATGGAACCATGGCTCAGGGCTTTTTGGTAGTTGCATGAAGGGCCCTACAGGAAAATAGTTTGGGAACCACTGCTCTACAGCAGATAGAACAGATTTGTATTCCATATCTAAGTGTGCACAAAGTTTGAGTGGGTAGGTGAGGATAAAAATATGTCTGGCATCAACACAGTCTCAGTCAACTAAAACTCACATCTGAGCCATCATGAGTCACAGAAATGAAATGACAAGAGACAGAATTAAATCAAGGATGCAGCTACCCAAGTAATTATCTAACATCTTCCTGTGATTAAAATGTCCCATTTTAGGGAACCCTCCTTTGTGTGCAGTTGCAAAAACAAATACTCACAGGCAGAGAAAATTGCCTGTTCATTACTTGTGGTTTTATCCTTCATGGTTAATTTGACTAATCCACAACAAGCCAGCAGACATTGTGTTACGTTAGACATCTCTAGAGTTTTATAGCGTTCCTGTATAGTGGATGAAGCCACATTAGGGCAGAATATTATAGCGTTTCTGTTCTACATCCGTCACGGACATTTAAGCCTGAGTGTATTATTATCCCACATTGCATCCTAAAATAAAACCACTACCCATTCATCCAAAGCTTTTTTGAAAGAAAAAAAAAACAACTACTAGAATAGGACAGTGCAGCTAATCTTTAATCTTTTTTCCCCACTGTTCTTCCTCTAAACACAATACCTGTGGCTGATCTTTTCTACAGTATGGCCATTTAGCTTAATTTTTGTCGATAATTTCAGTAACTTTAGAGGACGCGGTGCAACTTCACTCACCTCTGAATTTCACTGATCACCATCCAGTTAGGTGCTCTCTTGATGACAAGCTCAGGTTGTGCCAACCTCTTCCCCTATAGGCCAGACCTGAATGGAGAAGTGAATGGCGGTGCAGATGAGAGACCGAGAGGAGGAAAAAAAGGTTAATTGGTTTTGTTGACCATCTGTCTATGAAAGAGAAACCAGGCAACGATCGCACACTTCAGGCTGAAAAGAAAGGACCATGATCTACTGGCACTGATTGGCAGTGACCAGTGTGACCACCTGTCCTATTAATAGAACAGTTTCATACATCTGAATTATTCTTTCCCTTAGTTTCCTCTTTTTTGCACTAGCTGCATTTTTATTTCTTTGTGTTTCAACAAAAGATCTTTCTGTCTTTCTTTTCTTCTATTTCCCCCTGTGCTATAAGCTCTGAGCAAGGTGAATGAGCCATAGGTGTCCAACTGAGAGAAATTGAGAAATAGCTGAGTGGCGCAATCGTTGAATGGCATTGCTGGGGCTGACTCACCCAGGGGCCAGTTCTACCTGTGAAAGACTGGGAATCTTTCCATCCGTACAGCTGAGTTAAAACTAACCATTTCTATCACATAAGAGTGTCTTCTCAGAGGCACAGAGACAAATACATGAAAAACCTCAACATAAGACAACCAGCAACTCATACAGTAACTGTGATTCATGTGCAAGCTGGGGAATGAACAAGTCACTTTAATTTGATAAACTCTGGTGATTTCTGTCAAGCAAGTGAATATCTGTTATCTTAACATCCGTTAAGGGCAGCATAAGCAATGTTGTAAACAGAACAGGAATTACAGAGCACAAAGAATAAAAGCTTTAACCCCTGCTTTATTGTAGTGACTGAAAACATTTTGTTGAGAGTGTACTAAAAAGGAATGATCTAGTTCTTTAGAGCAATTACCTTCATGATTTATGGTTAGAATGAAGCACATGCTGCGCCGCTGGTAGTGAAGCTGGTGAGTAAAACAGTCTAGTTCAGTCATACTGCTCATAGACCCTGTGGTCCATTTGTGGAGGACTGTCAAAAACTAAAAAAAACATTTCCGTCTTTCTGCTGTGTCATTCAGTGATGGACCAAAAACAGATGGTATTGCACAGAATAGACTATTACTTTAATAAATTCTATACATATGTCTCCATTCAAAAACACTATTAGAGCTTTAATTTATCCTCCTGAGAGAATAAGACAAAAGCACCAAAAGCAGCCGAAGTGTCCGGGCAGTCAAAGTCTATTAAAGCCCAAATAGGAAAAAATAATAGCAATAAAGGATTAAACATGTGCAAATAAAACATTAAGTTATGAGGAAAGACAGCAATATGGTCCAGTCCCATGTCATCTGTATATTTATCACAATCCCTTTATTCTGTGTGTTCCATACCAGAGGATGGTGCAAAGCCAATCATTAGAGAAACATTTCTTCATTGACAATTTAAATGACATATTATGAAGAATCTCCACTCATTGCAAGATCAAAACATAAACTAACATACATGCAAACTATGACTGAACACTACAAGCATACATATGTGTGTATTCCCACATGTTTGATATTCTGTACACATAAAAAGGCTGCCTCAAGTCCACACAACGGTAAGATAAAGAAGAAATGAGCGCCTTCTGTTTTTCCATGATTCAAACATGACAAACTTTCAACGAGGAAGGATTTTACTGGCTTTGGGGTGACAAATGTTTATTTTAAAGAAAGATCATGTATGAAAGATCGCAAATGGTCTGTTTATAGTTCATTGGTTGACATTAAAATAAAAGGTATTGTGACAACTCACAATGCTTCATCTTCTTAAAGAAGGATTAATTTTTTAGCTATTCTGTAAAACCTCTTTCACTCTCTCACATAGGTGACTGGGTTTATCAGAGTTTATGAAACACTCTGAGGTTTAAAAGCTGATAAAATGTTGCCAAAAAACTACATTCATGCCATTAGCACCTGTCCTAGTATTCAATCTGATTCAAAAGAACATATAAGTCTTCACAAACTTACACTGCTAATGGATTATCATAAACAGATGATTCCATTTTTCTTTTCTTTTTTTACATCTACAGTATAAAAAGCGTTTTACCCATAATAAAAGCTCAGAACATACATTGTGTTAATCTGCAGACCATATTGTTGCTCCAGATCTGTGGTATGCATCATGGACTGGCACATGATAGGTTACAACAATCAAGACTGAGGAGATGATAATAGAACTGTAGGAAGTTAGAGAATAGTTGTGTTGGACATGAGAAATAGTCTGCAACATGTTAAGATTATACACTGAATATAGGCATGAACTGAAGACTATCATCTTTAATTTGATGGTGTTCTCATCCAAACTCAGGAAAGGGTTAGGGAATTGAAGCTTTTTAATAGGTATAAATCTCTTATTTAGGGGTAATATTCCATTCATTTAAACCTAAAAATACTCTGGAGTTGCTTTCCCAGCATGTTCTGCGTGCATTTAGCTGAATCGGAGTGAACAGAATTTCCCTGTACACCTCACAATTCATCTGGCTGCTTCTGTCTTTTGTCACATTGTCAATAAACACTAGTGACCCAGTTCCTTTGGCAGCCATGCATGCCCGTGCCATCACACTACCTCCACCTGTTTCACAGATGATTTTTTTATGCTTCGAAGCCTTTTCCACACTTTTTTTTAAAAATCCTGTCAGCCAGCAGCAGGATAATCTTGGTATCATGTGTGGTCTGTCTTTTCAATGCTCTTTTCTTTTTTTCCTTTTAAGTGTAAGCTTGCCTCTCTCATTTTGGAGGCTCATAATTAGCTTGCACCTTGCATTTTGTATCATCTCTCATAAATTTCTCATTATGGTAGACTCGGACAATGATATGCCTGCCTCCTGGAGGGTGATCTTCATCTGGCTGGAAGTAGCTGTGTTCATGCTGTCTCTCTGATGGATTCGGTTTCACTAGATTGAGAGCTCCTTTAACCGCATGTTGTGGATTCAAAGCAACATGCAAATGGCATACTTGAACTCATGACCGACTCCAGAGAAGAGAGTTAAAAGAGAAAAAAAAAGGAGGTGGGAGAAATTTAGAGAAATCATTGGAATTGCAGGAGTTAAGATGGAAATCTAATGATAAATGTTGTGTTAACAGCCCATAAAAGTGATTATTATATTGCCTTATCTTACTCTAAGGGATTAAAGATTTAATATTAGTATCCATCTTAAGCATTGTAAGTTGTTATCCAATGCCAGTTCCCTGGAGGAGATCCTGTATCACTTCAGGCATTTTTGTGCAGCCTCAATCAGCCAAAAGGTCAAACACATTTCCCACTAATAATATCACAGACGGTGGTAAACATTTAATGCTTGTATTTTGATCACAAATTGTTGTTGGACAAACATTTAGCAAAAACCTGACAGCTTAATTTGCCAGTTTACCCTCCACCCCTAAGAGGGTTGAATGCATTTAACAGCCCAACCATAGCATGATAAACACTATTTGTTCACTCATTTATGTCCTGAATCTGTAAAAACTCCAGAGCCTTCCATTTGCCTCCAACAATGGTATACTTTCAGGTACAGGATTAAAATGATAGAGCACATAATAAGCATTTATTATTTTACTATAGGGATAGTTTATTGGCATTTTGTGATACTTAAATTCTGATTGCTTTCTCTGGGCAACCATGATGAAAATCCATAGTTAATTATCCTGATCTGTGCATCCTCATGGTCGTCATTTATACATTTCCTTTCATCTTTCTGGACTTTGTTTTTAGGTTGGTGAGTTTTAATTTTGAGATGCTCTGTATTCTTGTCTGTTCCCTGTTTTCATAAACTTGATCTTCATGGTTTGTGTTTCAGTCAATTTGAAATTGCCCTCTTTGTTAACTCTACTTTCCTTTTTTATGTGAAAGCAGTTTCTCTTACAGACAGTCCATGAAGTGTAGAAGACAGACCACAGGCAGGAAAAAACAGTCAGAGGATGGGGGGTGGTGTTAGAGTCTTATTTTAAACAAACCAAAAGTAGTGCCATGACAGAAAAAGCCCAGAAAGAAACAAATATAAATCAGTATCAATTTGTAAAGAAAAATAAAAAAAATCCTACAGCATATAAATAAACTGGGAGGACTGATTGGATGAGTGGATGCAGGTGAGTGATGAGTACAGGGACATGAAAATCAATTGACAAGACGAAGGCAACTGAGGACATCTAGGGATACTGACAGGTAACAAAACCACTCTGAAACAGAAGAGAATGAATGAATAGAATCTGAGTAGAATAGACCAAAAATAAGGTTGCACAAAGTCAAGAAAAACTAAAGCAGATGCTAAACACTGAGACGACACAAGCAGATCTTTCCCTCCTTGTTTTTGGTTAATGTCTTGCATTTATAGCATATACATTCATGTGCCATTCAATCTGATCATGTGCCAGATCATGCATGCACAATACAAGAGTTAAACATTTTTAACGTTGTTATTTACGAAAAGGCAACTTTTCTGTACGAGTCTCTCGGCGCCAGGTTTG
>JBBBVU010000016.1:18254400-18274710 GCA_037177055.1 Atherinosoma microstoma
CGCGCCTGACCAGCATTCTTATATTCTGTGCAGAATAAACGGCCGGTGCAGGCGAGACCAGACCACTGTCTCAGTGTAATCTCTAAAACACAACGCAGAGCATTAACACGGAAGAAGACTGAACCTGCCAGTACCAGGGCTGGCATGGTTACATCTACACTCCATACATACTTCAGATATGGACTGTGCACAACACGAGCACACAAACGCTTCAAACTTTTCCCTGCATCACCTGTCTTGCACACACAGAAACACACTTGGCAGCTCTGGCAGGAGGCTTTGAGTCGCTCCATCCTTCTGTACAGCTTTATTTGTTTTGTCATTAAAGCAAATTTTTGAAAATTGACACTTGCCGTAACGAGCATCTGTTTTTGCCATCTGTGAGCGATGCAAATTAAGCCAATGAATATTCAGAGAGGACTCGGTTTAGAGGCACAAGTCCTCAGGCTTGCTTACAGTTGGTGGAGAGAATCAGGTGGACCAGCGGGACAGGTGGGGAAAAAAAGAATGAAATCTCTGTACGGCTGCTCTTCACCACCCATCCTTTCACTCTCTGTTAAAGCAGGCATATGCTGAATGAAAGCTCCACTAATTTGGAACAATCTATGAGCTGACAGACATGTCTGCTTTATCACTACATTGCTGGGGACATCTGATCTACCTGAACTGCATGGAGAAAAATATTCACTCGTTCCCACCACTGCATGTCTGTTCTTCCATCCATCATCTCCTATTTATCTTTTTACTCTCCAAATGTCCTCTCCTTAAACGATCCCTTAATCTTCTGTGACTCCTTATTTTCAGTTTTTTTTTCTTTCTGTGTCTTTGCTCTGGTTTTTAACTTGTTTTTTTTTAATGTCTGTTTCTGTTGTTTTTAATCACCTTTGATTCAGTCTCTCTCGTCTACCCTTTCACTTGATTTCCATTTTCCCACCAATTCTTTTCTCTTCACTTTCCCCCTACAGCGGGTCCATTCCATGAATAATTCAAAGACATTGCAGGATGATAATGGGAAATTAGAGGTGAGACTCTGCAGAGCTTGTGTGTGCGTGTGTGTATGTGCAAGATTAGTAGATTCATTCTGGCCAGGAGGTAACTGTAAGGGGCTCTTTATCCGTATAAATTATGTCAATAAACTGACAGTTATGTTTGAAGTTGCAAAGTAAGGACGAGTGACAGGCGATTTAGCAGCCTCTGGATGATGAAGTAATGATTACCATTCTGTTGTTAAATCAACACCATCTTCAACCACCATTAGTGCGATCAGTCAAAACTCCTTTCTGTGGAAATTCAGAAAAAAAGGGGAGGAGAAAACCTCTAGTACCATTGAGAAACCACATCATAGCTAGTTCAAGTCACGCTGTAGACTAAAAAACAGCTCATGTTAAGCCATGTTCACACTACAAGAGGTTTGATGTTGTTGGATTGTTGCATTGCTTAAACTACAACAGTATCTTTCAGGAACTTGTTTATACTTGCACAGAGGAATCCATCTGTGTTGCTCTGAACCAAGCAGGCAGACATACCAATTCAGATGGACAGACAGCTTTAGAAAAAGGTTATAGTACGTAGACTTCAGAGATGAGACTAGACATTGATTGTATGCAGACTGGCTGACAGTTTGGATATTATTTTCATATTCGGTTTTATCCCACAACAAAACAGATCTTTGTCCACTTCGATTTCTTTTTTTTCTTTTTTTACTTGTCTTGTCCAGCATTGTAGCAAGCAGAGTGATTGACTGGTTGCTGTTTTGTGCCGAGAAAATTTACTTTGTCAAGAGGAGCTTTACATTTATAAAGTCCCTCTTGAAAATATGAAATCTTTTTATTTATTTTAGTTTTTTATTTTGAATGATTGTGTATTACTAAATTTACATCCTATTGCTGGACCTGACCGGAGGGGACAGCACACAAACACACACAAAGAAAACTAGCTGAGAGAATCTATTGGTAAATAAAGCTAAATGACAACACAGTGACTGTGTCAGCATGCCGAATTGGAGTGGAGACGTTCAGACAAGAGTGATCATGCAGAGTGATCATGCAAATGCTACCGCGCTTGCAACAAGGTCAGAGGCAGGCCAGCGGCCCCCAGAGACCCAGGCGATCAGGAGCACGGACCCCAGCCACCCCACCACGAAAAGGACCATGCGCCCGTCCGGGAAGGCGGCAGAGAGAGGTCCACTTCGATTTCTATGTTTTCCACAGAAGAGCACACCCTGGGCTGTTGCACTTATTTCTGATACACCCCAAAGTGGCCGCAAAATATTACATGAAAACATGCATTTGTGAAAGTCTCAATGCAGATAGCATGTTAAACGTTTTCAACACCATTTAAACTAATTCTCTTTCTTTTTACCCCCACTTTCCATCATCTTTGTTAAATGTTTGCAGTTTTTCTTTTTCCAGGTTTCCTCCTGTCACACCCCTTGCCTACATCTCTAATCTTCTCATTAGCTGTCGCTCTTCGCTAATGGGTCAACACTCCTCTCTTTCTGACTCTTAAATATCAAACATGCCCAGTTGGAGACTGGGACACCTCTACAAGTCTCACATCACTTCTTTGTAGCTTACATACACTGACTGATGACTGCCGACTGAATCACCAGTTTGCCTTGGTCTGGCCTCCAACATTTGTCTGATACATGAAAACTGGGTTTAAAAACATGTTGAATGATCCTGCTTAAAATAGTACTGTCTCATGAGGGTGGCAACGGTGCAGAAATATGCGCTATGCTAATAACACCTTGGTTCTGTTCAAACCTAAATCTACTCACCTTCATTTTTTTTTTGTCATTTTCTTAGTTAATTTTTTCCTCTTTCTGTTTTTTTTTTTTTTTTTGGGTGGGGGGGGGTTGCAACCACATGTAAATTCTGGTATGAAATCTTAGCCCTTAAAGTAACATTATGCAACTTTCTGACTCATTTTGATGACACAGTAACGTTTGGCAACTGGCTGTGTGCCAACACACTGGCTGTTTTGAATGCACACCATGGTTGATTCATAAAAGACACGCAAAAATACATTATCAGAGAAAGAGAGGAAAGGACAGAGCAAGAGATAAGACAAGAGGCAACATCTCAACTTTTACTTCTTGGAGAGAGTACAGGTAGGATGCAAGGTGGATGTAGAATTAGCCGTCGTTAGGGGGCGTCGTTAGGGGCACATCACTGAGGAAATCTGCCAGTTCAATAGTGCTTAGCCCTCAATGCCAGAAGCTTTCAAAAAGCAAATAAAACAGTGGAAAGAGATCTGGCTACGATGAATATATATAGGAAGGCACAGTGATACTGATAGGGTGAATCAAACCAAATTGTACTGGTGTGATTGTGTCAGCCATGTCTCCATAATCCATAGTCACAATCCAGTAAGACACTGAGATTGCAACAGATGGCAACACATTGCATGATGGGAACCATGACCCATAAATGGTTTCAATTTATTCTTCAAACCCATTTCTCCATCTGCCCTATCTGTTTATTCCAAACAAGGTTGTCAGAGGGGCTAGAGACAATCAAAGGTGCTATAAGAGTGTACACCCATATATTTTTAACTCCTAACATTAATCACTCACCAAAGCATATCACAGCTGAAAAGATGATATGATGAACATAGAAAGAGACTGATTAACGTCATCACATATCTCGACGTAAATTGTATCATATGAGTTAGAAAAACAAAGTGATTGTCCAGTTCGTGAGCCTGTTTGGATCATGCAGGGTTTCTTGCTGTGAACCAGTGGAGGTCTTACATTTTCCTTTTTCTATGGTGGAATCAGGTTAAAACAATGAGTTTCTCTACAAACATGAGGCAGCGCAGAGTTACTGTCAGGCTGTTCACGCAGAAATACTTTTGTAGTTTTCTTATTCTCTTCATGTGGGCTGTTGGGATTCTTTGTGTGCTCTTTGAAGGCCAGTGCTGCATATTTAAGGCCATTTTCATTTCTTTTGATGCTGAATGACCTGGTTTTAAAATGCCTGTTGCTCTTGTTTCCCCACACCCAAAGCAGAGGTTAACATCAAACACCATTCATCTATCCCCATCCATCTATTAGAAGTGTTGATCCACTGATCCTTTCTTTATGATCTTTGTTCTTATGTGTCATGTTAGGTCCTTTCTTACTGAAGTTTTGTTTTTCAAATTAATGTAAAGACATTTTTACATGAGGTAAAAGAAAGCCTGTATTAGCTGTCAACACATCTGTCAGGTCACAGGTGCCATACCAAAACCTGGATAACTGCTCCGGCCACTAAATTCACTTTTACCGTCTAACAGTTGTATTGAAATCTAGCTTCAACTTCATCCATCACAACTTTAAATTCAACACATGGATTCAAGAAGTTCCCATTTCCAAAAAAAAAAAGAAGAAGAAAGAAACAAGAGACTCTCTGGCTTCTGCAGAGAACTTCCACACAAGTTTTGGATCAGCCAGTGAACAACTGGCTTCTGCTTTCTCCAAAGAGAACAGATTTCAGCCAGTGAGGAATGGAAGGAATACATAAAGAGTCAGTGCAAGATAAAAAGGGATTTCCTTTTTCTTTTTCAGCACCCAATCATGCAAAGCCAGCATAGTGCAGTCCTAAAGTAAAGATATAGTCAGAAAGAGCATAATAGTTTCCTCTAACAGCTTTTACACAAGCATTACACTTTTATTGCACCCAAGCAGCATCCAACTGGCAGTATTTCCTAAATATGGAGTGGGTTTCTTAATGTACCAGCTGTATAAATAATACATTTCCACTTTAGTTAATAAACCAGATGATTTTTTTCCCCCTACAGTTTACTAAAACCTTGACCTATGGCCAATTCAGAAGCATCTTCCATTGCTTACCCAGCAGGATTTAATCTTTAAAGGAATAAAAATCAATAGCGTTGGAAATTCACAGTCAAACTCTGACTTTACAATTTCAATCAACATGTGAGGTCAGCACCTAGAGGTGACCAAACCTCTACAAAACAGCTGCTGGCCAGGAAGCTCAATCCAGACTGAACTATGCTTGCCTCGTAGATGTTGTGAAAATAAATACAGCCTTTCTGCACTAACCACAGCAATGAATGGGATTTGTGTGGTTAAGTAAAAGAGAGAATAAAATTGGGAACAAAAGTGATGAAGCTCTGAATCATGTTTTTATTTCAAGACATGAAAGTGTAAAGTATTGCCTTGGATATGGATTATGCTTTGCATTTTTAAGTCAGTTCAAATAGTTTGAGTTTATATTCATCAGATTTATCATATGCATTGGCATTTTCACGGATCTGTCATTTCTAATGCAATTTGTCCCCATCCTATATTTACCTGAATCTAAGTCTAATGTGCATGCCCAGAGATTTTATTTTACTTTAAAGTTTTTATTTATCATCCTATTTATGACACAGAACACTGAACTGAGGCAGTGAGAGGGAATATTTTGCTCACTAATGAATTCCCATCATCCCCCAGCCCCGTTGCTCAACTGACAACAGTCAAGTGAAGATATCTCACTTTGTTTTAATGGCTTTTCTGAAGAGCTGTTGCTTAACAGGTTTTCTTTCATTGTGCTTCCAGGTTTCATCTTGGTGCTATCCTGCTTCTTCATTATCCCCACGGTGACAGCAGAAAGTACGTTTTTACTCTGAATGGAAGATAAGTTTACTCTGTTTGTTGTGTTGGAGGGCTGTGGGCAAGCTCATTTACACTCCTTTGGGGCTTCATTTAACTAATTTAAAGTCAAAGTTGTGCAAATCCATCCAGCTGGAGGAATCGACAGCTCTAGCAGCTGTCAGCTGCAAGCTGGCCTTCATCTTGCTGAATCCCAAAGAAGCAGCGGCACTGACGGAGAGGGACTCTGATGGAGAAACTGACCAGGGGGATGCTGACACGGAAAGGCAACTTTCTCTAACATATCATCTTTTATTTTCACTCAGCTAAAGATGGAGGAAGCATACTGTTGAAACATGAATGGAGAAAAAGAAAAGATCTTTTTTTTATGGTTGAGAGCAATAATATAGAAATGCTTTTAGTTTACATCTTCAAAAGATGCAATCTGTTGATTCACAGCAAATGCTCCAGAAATGAAAAGGTTTTTATTGGAATGTTAGAAACTAAAACCAAGCCTTAAACTATTGTTTAATAATATGCAACTTCAGACAGTTTTGTACCTATTGTGCACCTTTTACTAACCTGACACACCAGATGGTTTGGCACACAGAGCCATCTGGAAAGTCTTCTGTGGAAACCGTTTAGCATTCTCCAGGAGAATAGAGAAAGACTCGGTCTATTACAAGTGAACGACCAATCAGATCAAGCCACCCAGGAGCCACCACTGTCAGCACACCGTAAAATTCACAGCCAAAAGAAGAATTAAAGTGAAATGAGCTGCCAGTACTGGACATCAGTTCACTTTAATTCTTCTTTTGGTTGTGAAATCTTACAAGGCAGCTTTTGAGCTTTACAAAAACATAGTTTTGTAGTACACAGCACACAATTTAATGCACAAAAAACACTAAATTCCACTGAACATCATCTCTGTGACTTAAGACAAGGTGTAAAACTAGCTGGAGCCACTGATGTCTCACAGTGCCTTCTTAAACATAAACAAATGTTAAACTGATTCAAAGCCACACCTCATTTACTTCCAATCAACAAGTCCAGTCTCACCTCAGCATGCCTAATACCTACAGTATGTTTGTCTCACAAAAATCCCAAAGTGTAACAACAAAGGGTTTAAAACTGTTGGGTCAGATGTAACTCACCCAATGTTGTTGTCATGACCGTCCGGATAATAATGGCACCTGTTTTACAACTTTTCAGCATTTGTTGTAGGCAATATTTCTGCCCTGTGAACCATGAGCTTTTCTCTGTTCTAGATTGAGAAAGAGTTGAAAACTATTGCCATTTATTTTGAGATTCTTTTTTCTAAGAAAACTGTATATTACCAGATGTATTTGAAAAAAACAACAACCAAGTAAACCAAAACCAGAAGAAATGGTCTTATTTCATTCCAGTTTTTTTGTTTACACTGTTTACTGGTTGCAAAACCACAAACTACAAACATAGTACTTCTCATAGATCACCCTTAATCTAAAGCCCATGGTATTTCTTCACACAGCAAAGGGGAAGTATTTTTGCAGTATATAAGACACTTCAAATGTACAGCTATGTTTTCGTGACAACACCATGAAATGCTCATTCAAGCATCCATGCAATGTTTGTTGTCCACAGTCATATTAAAGGGCAAACATGTTCCAACTTAAATATTAACAAAAATGTCTTCTACAAATCATCTCCAAGATAAATTAAATACTTTAAATGTCTTAAATGTTAAAGGCTGAAAAAAACTTCATCTTTTTACTTTGAGCCTACAACAGCATATGTCTCTGTTGTTGGCATTATGGTTTTTTGCCTGTTACCAAAAGACTCCACCTGGGGGCACTCAAAAAATAAACATGATACAGAACTTGCATATTTTCATGGTGTTGTCATTATTGTTGGTTTTCATTCTGTTTTTTGCTTTAGTTGTTGTTGGTTTTCATTTTCAAGTCTTATTTGGTTTCCACCCAAGGTAGTGTTTAGTTCAGATTGAGTAATCTGTTTATATCCAAATTCAAATTCCTTTTATTTGTCACATACACATCATACGTGGTACGTTGGCAGTGAAATGCTTTGTGCACCTGCTCCAGATGCATACAGAACAACCGGACAAAAAAACAAAACAAGACCAGATGTGAAATGAAGTAGAAATATGAATAGAAATATGTGCAATCGTCACGGTCTGTTGAGGATGTGAATGGCCTGAGGAAAGAAGCTCTTCCTCATCCTCTCTGTGTGAGCCTTCAGGCAGGGTGACGTCCCCCTGAAGGCAGCAGAGTAAATAGTCTATGGCAGGGGTGAGTGGGTTCTTTGAGGATTCTGGTGACCCTAGTTCTGCAGCGTTTGTTTTAAATGTCTTGTGGTTAGGGGACGTGGTTCTGATGATACGCTCAGCTGAGCAGACCACCCTCCTGATGGCCAGAATGTCCTGCTTAGAGCTACTCCCCATCCATATGATGATACTCCCTGTAAGGATACTCTCCACAGTGCATGTGTAAAAGTTCTTGAGTATTCTGGCTGGAAATCTAAAGTCCCACAGACATCTCAGGCGGTAGAGATGCTGGCGGGCCTTCTTCACCACGACGTTGATGTGGGTATTCCATGTCAGATCCTTTGAGATGTTGACCCCGAGATATCTCAAGCTGTCCACCCTCCACACTTGGGTCCCACCAATGGTGAGCGGGGTGTAGCTCCTCACCTGCTTCCGACTGAAGTCCATGATTAGTTTTTTAGTTTGGTGACGTTCATCTGGAGGTTGTTGAGCTGGCAGCAATACTCCAGTTAGAGAATCTCTCCCGTGTACGCCGATTGGTCGTTGTTGGAGATGAGACCAACCACAACAAGGTCATTAGCAAACTTGACGATGATGTTGTCCTCTCATGTGGGTCGAGCAGACGTAGGTGTAGAGTGTGTACAGCAGGGGGCTAAGTACACACCCTTGAGTAGCTCTGTGTTGAGGGTGAGTGGGATGAGGTGTGGTTACCTGCATGAACCACCTGTAGTCTGCCAGTCGGGAAGCTGAGGACCCATCTGGACAGAGAAAAGTTCAGTGGTCAATCAGCTATGTGGCCAGCCTGGGATGGACTATGGTGTTGAATGCTGTTGAATGATCCACAAATAGCATTCACACATACTTCCTCCCTCCCAGAGTCCAGGTAGGTGATGGTTGTGTGGAGCAGGTACGCGAACTGCAGGGGGTCCAGGACAGCAGGAAGGAAGGAACTGATGAATATTTTGACCAGCTGCTCAAAACAATTCATCACCACAGATGTCAGGGATACTGGGTGGTAGTCATTCAGGGTGGTGGTTTTCTTGGGGAACAATGACAGACTGCCTTAAGCACCTGAGGACAATGCACTGTGAGAGGGAGAGGTTAAATATGGTGGTAAACACCAGTGCTAGCTGGTCAGCAGAGGCTCGCAGTCCAAGTCTGGTAATCCCATCTGGTCCTGCAGCTGTCTCCTGACATTGTGCTCCATCGGTGTGAACTGCCTCTTCTCTGATGGGTTGTATGTCCTTTTGGGACCTACAACAGGATGTTTGTGGAGTAACCACCCCCCGGTGTATTTGTTGTATTTTATCCCTGCTCTGTTTCACTTGATTCTTAGTTGCTGATTACTGCACCTGGTCCTTGTTTAGTCATTAGCTCCCTCAGTATAAAATAAATACTCCTTGGTTTTCTTTGCTCAGAGGCAAATCCTTGTCTTTCCTGTCCTGGTTTGTCTTTACTTCTTCTGAGCTTTATTTAGTTAGTTTTTCTGGAATTTGTTTTGAGTTTTGTTATTTAATATTTCTCCAAGTTCTTTATTACCCTGCATTTGAAGCGACAAGGGATGGGGACACATTGTGAAGCACTGAATCACTGTGATACATCTGCTTTGAAATTGACTCACTGCTTCAAAGCTTTTGGTCAAATCAAAAGAAAAACATCTGCTGGATGTGTGTGTACGCGTTGCATTTGAGGGGAAACATTGACAGGGCTTCTTTACCTTATGGCTTTCACTGGTCTGCCTGTCATCATTAACTTAGTGTTCAAGGATTTCTTGTCAAACTTGTGCAACTGTCTTTTCTTCCTTTGTATATGAATGATGAAAGGGGACTATTTGGTTATGTACATTGGTGTACATTGAGACACTAAAAGAAGTCAGTATTTAGTTGTAAGAATAGATCGTAATGTGACAGTGAGGTCCTGTCACTAGACTTGCTCTGAAAAGTGGTAATGTTGCGGACTTATTCTTTAATACCATTTGCATTCAGACAAACGTTCCGCTCTTTTACCTTGGAGCTGTAGTGGACATTTACCGGCTAGCCCCCATGTCATAAGAGCGGAAATGTTGCGGCGCGTCGTTTTGCCTGAACATACAAGAAAATGTTCTGGACGAGTCACAGCACAAAGACGTCCTACCCTGTTTCGACAATCGACTTATCCGGAACATTTCCCCATATCTGAACATAGCCGTAATGCAAAAAGTCCGTGAGGAAGCGATATGTTTGAAAAAACAAGTCTGGTAATAGAGCGGATGGACTTAACGCACATATTCCGCTATGCAAGTCTAAAAGCGGCTTATGCCTCCAATTGATCATGTTCCCTGGCTACTTGACCACAGGGATATCCCTTTGGCTGACTGGTTGGTGTGCAAGATTCTCACCCGGGAGGCTTGGGGTTCAATCCCTGCCCTAAGAAACTTTGGTATGATGTAAATATATTCCGTAACATGCAAAGTTAGTAAAAAACAAACAGATCTCTGCCAACTGTGGGATTCCTTGCTTCTTTTCTGTGGTTGTACATCTCAGTGGATGCAACCATCCTGCATTTAGTAAGGTGTCTTCCCCCTGCTAAAACCTTACAGCAACTAGTTTCTTTAAATGAATCCTATTTCCTATGTCTACCTGCCTCTTCCTATGTTAGGGTCCATTTTCCTTGTTTCTGTCATGGATAATGACACATGTACATTGAGACACTAAAAGAGGTCAGTATTTAGTTGATGTTGAGCTTAGAATAAAGTCAACAACATTTGCAGTATAAAAGATTTTCCGACACTACATCTAGCCTGTGCCCGGTATTAATTTCTGAGAACATGGGCAAACCACTCTCAAAATAACTGCTGGATAAAGTTTATTCTGGCCATCTGGAGCACACGTGATGCAGCAAACTTAACACTGTATCTCCAAATGGACATGCACATCTGCACATGAAAGATGCGCATACATCGTCATCACAAGAGACCATGAATTTTGACAAGTTGCTCACATCTATCATGTACCTGTTTGCTGCTTCTCTTTCAGTTTCGTTGTGCTTTGATGCCTCTGCTAACCCCAGAGAGGACCAAGAAACGCTGTCTCAGGATGATGACATCACAATGAAGTGTGTTAGACAGAGACATCTGTCAGAAAACAAGCTTTTGGCTTCAGGGTAGGAACACACACATGCATGCATGCTCAGAGTTTCAGCCTTCAGGTAATGGTTAAAAGCATTGTCTTTCTACTTCAGAGCCAGTGCCTCAGCTTTTCTGGTGCACACACTCAAACGTTTTTTTTTTCTCTCTTTCTAAATTTCTTTCACATCCACGATATGTCCTCAGGGAGAAGAAGCTCCTATATGATATCCATAAAATCCCCTGCATGAGCCTCTCATGGCTCTATGTCTCTCTCAGTCTCATAAAGCAGTGGACAGCACAGAGAGAGTCACTGCAGGCCTGCTGGCTGTGCTCGTAAAGAAACCTGGCAGCAAAAACCTCCTCACAGTCATAGTCACAGAGCTGCACACTCAGTTATCAGTTAAAGACCTTTGTCTTATATCTACAGCACTGTGTCGCTATAATAAACACAGCCTCAATTAACACAACCAGGGATACAAAGTGTGCATCAGAAATAGACTATTCAAATACTAAAAGGATCAATTACCAAATGTATGAAATGGATTATGGCTGAGTTGATCAGGTGCCAAGATTGTTTCAAAGCATTCGAAAGTGCCAAAATGCTCAAGTTTTACTTTTCTTTGCACCTTATCAACAAATTACAAATATGATGCAGGCATAACTCCTAAATGGAAAAGCAGCAGTTTGAAGGTCGGGCTTGGAGTCCATCTACATGTATGATTTATGCTATGTTGGGTTTCACCATAAGACTCCTTCTGTGCTGGTGTTTGGTGTTTGTTGTTGCATGGATTTTGTTCTGTCAGCAGGGAGAGAAAGTCGGCTGGATTTGTCCCATGTCTGAACAAACATCCTTCTAAACTACACAGGAAGAACATACATTTAATGTGAGTGTCAGTCTGGCTAGCTGCATACATTAAAACATGACATCTGTTAGAGACAGAAGAGAACAGAGCTGAGAAGAAAAATAAAGAATCCACACTACAGTAACATTTGCTGCCAAGTATAACAATCATTACAACTCAGATTTACAGTGTCCCTCCTTGCTACCATCCATCTTTCAGCATCCATGTACCAAAGCTTTCAAAGTGCATAAATACTGACCACTGAGCTCACTGCTGGGACATGCGACAGAGACCTCCAGAAACTGAATTTACTCATATTTCTCTCTAATCCATGGTCATGATTTATACATAAAACCACCACCAGGATATTCCTGTGCAGGAAAGAGTTGAATATTCATGCATCCTTGGTCTGTCTGTCGAGGGGGAGCTCATCAAAAATGTGTCGGTAAATTAATCTAATAAGCTAAAACATGACTTCACTGGACAGTACATTAAGTCTTTCCTCATCTTTTTTTTTTCCCCCTGCAAACTGTGTGAAGCAGTGGCAAGGGGCCTGGTTATTATTATTCACAGGGATATTATTCATCATTTTAAATCATTAAAGCTTTTAGATGAATATAAATGATTTTAGTCCTGCAACTGCAGACAAATGCTGCCATTGCTGACACGAATAAAATACACTGGAAAAAAATTAAATACTGATACTATATATTAAACCAATTTGAAACATATCCCCAAAACTGACCTGCTGAGAATCACCATGAAGTCACAAAGGTGATTCATTTTTCTTTCTGTTGGAATTGTTGGTTTAAGGTTAAACCAAGTGTCCCTGTACTAATACATTAAGTGAGACTTGTGTCTTGCAATCTTCTGTTATAATCCTCAGGAAAATATGATTTGAGAATGCATAAGGCAGTTTTATTAAAACATTTCTGCTGCGTAGCGCTACTCGATCCGACTGCATCTCTCATATGTCCCACTTCATGTTTTTATTAATGCATTAAACATCATTAGCACTCAGAGGTGTTTGGATAAAAAGCTTCACCCCTGGCATACAGTGAAATTAGACAAATATCCAAAGTCAGCTCCTGCGGGTATTTCTTCTTTTGTTCTTTAATTATTCTTTTTTTTTTCTTCTTCTACCTTTCATGCTCCTTTTACATGTTTTGCTTCCCTCATGCTGTTTTTTACAGTACAATATAATGGGACTGAAAGAAATCCAACAACGTTTTATCTTTTCATGGAAAAGCAAAGATAACTCAAAGGATATAGTTAGAAATATTCTGTATTTATTAATGTTTGATGAAAAGACCTAGCTGATTGTTTCTCACCATGTACCACCGCCTTACCATTTGTGATTAAATCTTTTCTATTAAACATCCAAATGGCAACTTGCAGAAAAGCCTTATTATTAACAGAATTAGTGAAGTGATAAACACAAGTCCGTCTGCTTCTTAGTACGCCGTTTCCTGCTATGATTAACTCATTTGAGGATTTGATGTCACAGGAATATCATCACCCCATTGAAATTCATTACTCAATTTGTGTACCTTTAAATGTTGCATCTCCTCCACGAAATAACCAGCAATAAGCTTGTTACGTTCTCCCGTAGTGACAGCTTTAGCCGTATCTCACCAGTTCAGAAATGTAGCTCCAGCATTATTCATATGAAGATTATACTTTCTTTAGGTGAAAAGAGAAAATACAGCTGAGGATTAATTCAGAACCCTTTAATTGGAACGGACCGGTTTAAGATAGAGCAGATACACAATTATCAGTTCATGCCTACAGCAACTGGATAATAGCAGTTTAACCAGTTATGTAAGGTGCAAGTTAGACTGGTGGTTTTCATGTATGGTTAAAGGTTATTCTTGTCCTGTAAATTTAAGTTGATTAAATGTATAGCAAGCCTCTCTGTATTTGTGCTTGCATCCTGCAAGAAGAAGCAGGTTGATAGCACTTCCTTATATAGGCAACTTGTTTGTCACACATCGTCTCTGCACCAGTTCTGCCTGTGTTATACTCTCAAGCAGACGTTATTTTGGTTTTACTAAAGAAGCTTGCACATAACAAAATGGCATCAGACCAACAGATAACTCTGTAAATCTTTGGCAGAGGCAAGACATTACATTCTTTATATATAATAACGTAAACTATCATTAAGCAACATAAGGTGGCAGCTTTAGAACCACAGTCCTCCTCTGCACACTGCTGATAAAGGCTGGGTAGATAAAAATATTCTAGCCTACCATGTGCCACCAGAGCAGATTTAGTGTATCTTGGCATTAATTCTACAGCTCTTTTAACAAATTTGTTGTCTTGATGATGGCTGAAGGGGTAAAAGTGCTGTAAAATTGCCTTGAGATTTGGTTGATATGAATTCACTACATTCATTTGACCATTCTTTATTGAGACATGCACTGGCTTCCTACCACCTCCATAATGATAGAAATGTTTTATAAGAAGATAAAAGTGGTCACTCAGAACAGCTTTGTCTTGATCTGCAGTGATCCCAAACCATGCCTTCCAGATCATAGCAGGTTCAGGGTTCAGTTTTCTCCTTTAATTTGCCACTTGCCTAGAAATTATTGGAGAGTTGAGGCTCAATGCTGAGTAACAGAGAAGTCAGAAAGGATCTAGAGCCAGACAAATGCACTGAAATACCTGTTTCAGTTTAAGATTTCTAAATTTATTTTGGTTGATTCATGTCAGATCTTGAATCTTTATTCTGATTTGAGCTCTGTGGCCCTGACTTAATAAGATCTCAAATAGCGAGCGCAAAATTGCGTGCGCCACAAATGAATTGCTCCTGTTGTGTTTCCATCATTTGCAGGTGATCAACTAAGATTAATTGCACAATTGATAACAGCCTTATTTAAATGAGGATTTAGCGTGCGGAAATGATTCACTATGAAGAAGGAGAGCAAGACAGTCGTAAACGTAGAACAAAATCCAAACCAATGGAGATCAAAATATTAGTGGAAGAGGCAAATAGAAATATAGCAAAGACATTTTAATGTGACCAGAAGGACTGCAGTATGGGAGGATATTTGCGAAAAAGTAAATACAGTTGGAAAAAAAAGAAGAACACCAGATGATGTTAAGAAGAGATGGCAAGATATTAGATGAATAACAACAAAAAAATTGGTCATAATAAAACTTCAGCAACTAAGACAGGTGAGGGGACAGGGGGAAGAGATTCCTCTTACCAATACTGAGCAACAGGTGAAGCTCACTTTCTGCGATGAGCAGATAACTGGAATTCCGGGGTACGAAACGCTAGAGCCGGTTGTAGAACAAGGTATGTGCACAAACTGAAACATATCTCAATGACAACACCATAGTTGTCTTTGACATAACAAACATAAACACGCCTCCTTTTGAAGTTTGTCTAAACAACAGTTGTGATTTCAAATTTCAAACAAATTATGTTTTTATGTAAAGATTTTGTTCCAGAAGTTCAGTCATAGCCACCCACCGCTCATGAGAAAATAGTGTGAATCAGACTGATGCTCGTCTGCAATCCTGCATCATTGGGATGTTTCCTCTCATCCAAGCTGCAGTCGTTTGTGGTATCTGAGCCAATTATCGCCTGCCTTTCAGAAGCGCTAAATATAGGCACAAAAACAGCAAACACAATCAGTTCCACGTTTAGATGCGTGCAAAGCTGATTTGTTTGCATCTACTCCTCCCGGTATTTTGTGCATTCTGGCAGAAACGCCCAAATTTCATATTCATTCAAGGCAAACACACACAATGGATTGCGGGGCTATTTTTCCCGTTTAACAGGTGCATTCCTGGGTGCACCAGGTTAGTATATCAGCTGCAGCATGTTTTTGCGCCTGATATCAAGTTTGCGCATGTTTTAAGAGGCACAAACCTTTAGTAAATCAGGGCCTAAGTGTTCACAGAAGGCTTACCAGAATAGCAGTGTGTTGGGTTAAAGTTTCCCAGAAAGCTTGTGTGGCCGGAGGTGGTCTCTCTCCTGGGCACTACATGGCACTGTGCCAGTCTTGCCAACCACCTTAATTAGTGGGCGGCGCCGTGCGTCTTTTGAAATCGGATGTGTTTGGCCTGCTGAGATCTCTTCTTTCGATCTTCTGTGGTGGCTTTGGTTTGGCGTGGCCAAACCTTTTTTTTTGCCCGTGCCACCGATCAGGTGGAAGCTTTGTCCCTGCAGCGTGGCCGGCTGCTGGGGCTGTTAGAACGGACTGCTGCTGGATCCTGTGCACATCACTAAATGTCTGCTTCGGTATGTGCTCACTTTTGCTTTATGTGCCTTCCACTCGGCCTCCCGCTGATTTTATTCTTGTGCACCTTATAGATCACTGCATATCGAAGCGCAACCTAAGGTTTGCCTTTGCCCGATTTCCGGGGTAGTACCCACTTCCAATAAGTGGTATGTATGAACGGATTTCTGGATTAAAATCGTTAATAAATCATTTTCATTAAAATAAATCCCTCTGCCTTCTCAGTGGCGCCAGATCTTGGGCCGTTTCAGTCGCCACTCCTTGGAAGCCGCTGCTGTTTTGGTTCTTTAAAGTTCCGGTTCGGTTCTGCCGTACTCTGCTCACTTCTCCGCTGACTTGGGCTTGTCAGCTGACTGGACCACTCCATGAGCAGTGTTGTTTAAGGACTCCTTTTTAAATTAATATTATGTTGATATAATTTCTCTTTTTTTTTCCAAATTTAATTGCATGGGTATTTGGTCCGTGCTAGTTAATGCTCTGTGGCTGTTTTTTAATAGTTCTTCCCTGTCTCATCAGGTGCTGTGGGCAGGCAGGGTCACAGTTCAATCCCTGGTGGTGGTGTTGCTTCACGATCGCCCCCTCTTTGCTGTGTGTGTGTGTGCGTGTGTGTGTGCGTGTGTGTGTGTATCTGTGTGTGTGTGTGCGTGTGTGTGTTATCACATGGGTGAGTAGTTGAGGACCCCCTTCCCCTGCTTGTTGTTCCTGTGGTGACTGGTAAGCCCCAGCCCTGATGCGATTCCCCCTCCCTCGCCTCAGTGCTAGTTTTACTGGTGGACATAGTGTGTGTCTGACTTATTTTCTTTATTTATTAATTTTTCGTTAAATAAAAGTGTATATTTTTTTATATTGAAACGTCTCTGGCTTGTGGTATTTAAAAAAAACTGTGACTTGTACTCATGTCAGGCAGCTATTGTTATGGTCTCAGTAATAATGGAAATGAAAAAAATAAAAAATTAGATGAAGATGAATATCCCCTTTTAGATAATAAAGATTATGTGACAAAAGGAGAAAAGATTTAAAAAATGCGTGTTTAGAATTTGAAGAAGCTTAAAATGTTTTGCACTGTTATATATTTTCCTCACCTTTTTTCTCTTGATCTCCTCTCACTACCTCCATCCTGTTTATATTTACCGTGGGACCCCGGCAGCTCCATCACTGCAGGTCAAGGCACTGTGCTGGGAAATGGAGATTAACTCTGAGCAATTAGAGAAGTGAAATTCCCTGGCAATGTTTATTATCCTGCCCTCAGTCTTGTTCTAGGGGATCAGCCGGTGAAATATGGATGTACATTCAATATTTAACATAGGGACATCAAAGTGGGCCGTAGCCTCAGCGCGGGGAAAAAGGAAGAGAAGGGTGCAACCTCATCCAGCGGTATGAGCCAACATTACTCATGTGGGCAGTGAAAAAATATGCAATTTCATTCACATTTACAGTCGCCGTTTCGGTCTTTCTCAAGGCGTCAAATTTAGCAAACATTTGTAGATCATAATTTTGTTTTCCATGGACCTTTTTTTTCACTCAAGGCACATTGTAAACCAGCACCTGACACTTAATCTTTGAGAGAACTGCCAACTGACAAGGTACAGAGCTGGACTCAGAATGCAGACTCTGATCAGGATGCAACAATATTCTTTATCACAAAATCCGAGGCTGAGATACAAAAGTCAGATGAGGCTCTGGGCAAGTCAAAAAGGCAGGAAAAGGTCTCAAAACACAGTCAGAACAGGCCCTGAACACTGGAACGCTGTAGATCAGGCAACAAGACGATCCAGCAGAGTCATGAGGTAAAGGGGGAGATTATATACACACACATGGTGGAAGATGATGAGACACAGATGAAACACATAACGGCGGGGCAGGTAATCACATGTGCAGACATGGGGGATGATAATGACACCAACCTGATAAACACAATCAGTTTTATACAAGATGTCCAAAATAGGGGCATGCATCATTTTTTAAAGCTTTATGGTTGAGACTGTTCTGTATGGAGACTCAATATTGTTACTAATGTGTAAAACATAAATTGTTACTGTGAAAACCCTTTTTTGCCAAATTCACATACAAATATCAAGCAATTTCAACATATTTATATATTTTTTACGTTCAACCTAAAAAATGTGGTCATTTTTGTGTTCAAAAAGGCTCCTTTATGTTCAACTCGCTGGATACATGCAGACAAGATGACATTAACACACAGATCAGCTTAAGTATGCTTGAAGGATCGTGAAAATCCTTTCCAGTCTTTTCAGAGTTTTTACAAATACATGGTGCATTTAAGAGTTGGTGGAAAGCTGGGTCATCTGGATTTTATTCTGATTTTATTCTATAGTTACTTGAAAGTGGGACAATTTGTACGACATAACAATATTTTAGATATTTAGGATCTGCGTGTCCTAAAAAAACAAAAATATCAAACATAAAATTCATCTATTACACATATCACATGCATTGCATATGCATTGAATGATTGGTATGGCAGTGAAGATTTTGGAAGTTATACATGAAAACAAACCACATATTCAACTCTGCTGCTCCTCCCACAACTGCGTGAAACTATTTAAAAGGGGAAATAAACAGGTTTTCCACCGCTATAAGATGTATTGCCAAGAAGTATTATTACAACAAAGAAATAATTAACAAAACCCAAATTTCCTTACTTTTTGTGCTAAGTATATAAATATTTCCACTGTTACACAAGTCTTAGATAAAGACTATTTTGCCATTTCTTGTCCTTTCATGACATTTTCTTGAACAGTATTGAGCTTATACTCAAACATATAAATATGTTCATAACTATGTACATCCAATGAGATACATGTTAACATAGTGATGAATTAGTGAATTATATCTTAATATTGTTTTATGTTTGGCACTAACGACAACTGTAAACAGTAGGCTATAGCATATTTTTCATAAAATATATTGTCTTTGCTATATCTTTTTATTCTGTGTCATTTGATTTAAAAGTTTTATTCGGATGATTTAAACAGACCAGATCAAAACAGTAAGAACTTAAGCAGTTTATAGTATTTTCCATCTCATTAAAATATATAGTTATATAAACATGGCCTTACTGCTCAGTGAAAACATTTTCCAGTAATGTCATATGGTTTGTTGTCATCGACATGTCAGCAACACGTTCCTTATTTCACTGCACGTCTAATCTCTTTAGCTCTGTGAACTTCTTACCCACTGAAACAGATTATTTCTTGTCTCGAACATGTAAGTAACATGCAGCAGCGCGCTATCTGCCCAAGCTGTGTAAGATTACATAGTCATCCATGGCAGGTACCACATACTGTTTGCCCCAAGAAGATGGAATTACCCAGGCAGCCATGGAGCGCTCCAAATCGAAGAAGAGACAAGTTGTAATACCGTTTGCATCAAAACCATGCAGCCACCACTGCAGCACCCTCACCATGGCACAGATTATGTTAATCTCATGTCAGAACTGTATGGGCAATGTCATTTTCCAGAAAGCTAATTCGGATGGAGGATTTATTATTATCATCATTATTATTATTACATTTTTAGAAAGAGGGAGAAAAGTGAGGCGTAAAGAACATTTTCCCAGTTTACTTTAGTTAAGGAGTGATTTCCCATGAAAAAAAAAAATTGTAGACACGGTTGATCAGAGGCTGGAAATGAAGGCAAAATCTGCATTGTGTGTCTTTGTGTGCACCTGTGTCTGTCTATCTGCATTTCTTTCATTTAGTGAAGATATAAGCTACTGTTTCCTCAATTTGCATTTAAATTCCAACATGCAGTATCCAGTCATGGTGGTTGCCTTCATGAGAGCGCCTTGTTTCTGGACAGTGAAAAATCTAATCGCAGCTGGGCAATGAGACATTTCTCCACTGGTCTGTCCTTTGCTTGTCCACTATAGTATTCCTTCTCTTCTGTCTCTTCTGTCTTCTTTTAAGTTAAATCCCCTCACAGCACCAAAATGACTCTTCTCCATAATTCTGTCTTAACTTTTTCTCTACTCCTATCTCAGTATTGCATCTTTTATGGCTTTTATATTACGGAAAAGTAGCTCTTTTCTATGCATTAGGATATCTGAAGTAACCTCAGATGATGTAATACTTGTATCTTCAGAAGTGATAAGTTGAAACTTTGTTGCCCTTCCTTTTTGCTTCTCTTTTTAACATCAGATGTCGTCATTGGTTGGCTTAGCTGAGATTTAGGCCCAATCTCAATTCTCCCCCTTAGCCCTTCCCCTTAGCCCTTCCCCTTAGCCCTTCCCCTCCGTTTTGCGCGTT
>JBBBVU010000016.1:18323164-18336219 GCA_037177055.1 Atherinosoma microstoma
TTCAGGAACTTCTGGTTCGTTATGAACCAACCAGATCCCTCAGGTCATCAGGGTCAGGTCTACTTTCAGTTCCCAGAATCAGAACTAAACACGGAGAGGCAGCAATGAAAAAGTTTTATAGTGTGGTTTCTCAGGCTTGGAACGCTGCTGAGAAACCATTTTATCCTAATTTACATGAGCTTTTTTGTCTTTATTTGATTTCTTTTTAAAGTTTGTTTTTAATGTACTTTTAAATGTTTCCTCTGCACCCGCTTTTAATGTTTTATGTAAAGCACTTTGAGTTGCCTTGTACATGAAATGTGCTGTACAAATAAACTTGCCTTGCAACATCACCTCGGTATACTCAATGTTCCAAATAATTTTTATACCTGTAAAACATTAGCATGTCAAAATCAGCACTGAAAGCTGAACATCACCCATCATGCCCTTTGCAGTTTGCCCTTATTCTTTGCAAAATAAGCATTTGTTTGTGCTTTGGGTTTTATTGACCGTAATATAGTTTTCCCTTCCATGTTAGGATTTTATTAACTTTGTTGAGAATAACACTGTTTGCATAAAGCTTATTATAATTATGAATGAGGCTAACTGAATGAGAAAAAAAACAAAGAGAGCCTTAAAAAGCCACTCGGTGGTGCCAAAATGAAACACACACACAAACACTGTGTTGTCTGTTCTCTGTAGTGCATGCTGAACCCTCTTCTCACCTTTTTCCTTCACTTTGATGAGGGCACCGTTGCTGCACAATAGAACAGAAGGTACAAAGGATAATGCTTTTTCAGAGCATGAGAAGAGAAACAAAGAAGCTGAAGTGAAGCAGAGAGAAAAGGTGAGAGAGGAAAAGAGTGCAAGAGCTACTGATGCGCAAAAAAATGTCAGTGTTTAAAACTGAAAACAAATTGCCCACATTGCCCATTGTAATAAATAAAACTTGCAAGAAATTTTCTTCAGATGAGTTTAAAAACATGCCCTGTGGGGGTGTCAGTGTAAAAGTGGTTTGTTAAGTTGTAAGGGTTAGAAAAAGTGTTTCAACCACAAAACTATCATGTTTGTGGACAATGTAAACTCAAATTCACACTGATTTCATGACATCATAGTGTCATGTGCATTCAGCCATAAAAAAAAAATATTGAGATTTCACCCTCGTGATGCACATTGCTCTGCATGATGCCGTTCAAGAATAAGCAATTTACTTTTTGAACTGAAAGGGACTTCAAATACCATCAAAACTGGAGTGTGATAATTGAGTCATAATAATTTGGATGAATGTATGTTTGACTATGTGAACATGTGTTGTCTTTACTAAATGTTTTTCTAGATGGGAAAATATTAATCTCTATGGGCTTATGGTAAGAGAATAGGAAGGAGATGAAGTCCAGGTCAGAGTCCTGCACAGGTCCAACTTCACAAATCTGCCTGATAATTTCCAAACCCGACCCGATAACCACGTTTATCTTACAGTCAAATCTGGACCCGTCCCGACCACATTAAGTATTCTAGTTTTACCCATATACACCCCGTCCCTCTCTTCATTGTTTTCTTTATTTGTTCTTATATTTAATATGATATTTTGTCTCCGTTTTAATTTGCAATGAAAAAAAAGGAAATGACAACAACGCAGTAAATATAGCTGGGCTATATGAAGGGATGTTTTTTCGTCTTTCTTTTATTTCTTTTTTTTTTGGCAGAACTTTTGAACTTATAGTTCCTTATTTTTCCACTTGGGAGCTGTATTTGATTCAGAGATTGCTGTGCAGAAACTTAAGTCATTTACCGTCCCTGGTTTCAGTTGTACTCTGCTCCTGGACCACAAAACCTGCAGCGGAAACATCTCTCTTGTCCCAGCTGGGTGCTGTGTGGCAATGTGGAGGGAAGCCCAAGATGGCCTGCAGGGCTTCACCCCAGTGCCTGATTAGGAAAAACATTGATGTCCACAAAAATGAGAAAGACAAAAAAAAAGAAATCAAATTTTCACCTTTGACCTGCCTGTACTAATTAGATATCGGCCCACACCCGTACCCGTGAAATTTAAATGATGTATTTTTACCCACAAAACAGCATTTTTGCAGGTTAACCGTTGGATACCTGCGCGTACCCGACCCGTAGCGGGACTGAAAAACAGTACTGGAAACCTGTAATAACCTGAAATTACTGCATGGATTAACTTCTCTTGATGAGACCTTTTTTTTCTGCCTCCAGTCTGAAATGACAACAAAAATAACGTATATTTTTACAATAACAAAGGCTGTATGAATTATCATGGTTTCCTAAGTCAAGACGTGAGATTACAACAGAAGTGTCAGAATCAAGATTCAACATGTGTCACTGTGTCAGAGTAAAAAAAGTGAACTCAAAAAAGTGAACCAGTGAGTAGTTTTACAGATGTTTTAATAGAGGTGTTATGTAGGTATCTCAGAAGCTGTCAGCCAATGATGATGATGGACACCTTTATCAATCTTCACTCAGGGGTATCAAGAGATAGTTCCTAAATTCACCTTAGAAACACCATGAGGATCCAGAGAGAAGTGAACCCAAAGACGGCATATCAAAGGAAGAGAGAATACTTCACTATGAAACCCCCTTCATCTTCATGGAAACTACTAGCAGGACCTTCATGATTCATTTCAAACACAGGCAGAGTCGTAGACACATTAGCAGTGTTTTCATTTTTAGGTGGAATAAAACCACTTAAAAAAAACACAACAGAAGTGAAAACATGAGCAGAACTTATTGAGTGGATGATGCTTGGCATGTTTTTCTTACATGCCCATATAATCGCGTGGGATATTAAAAATGTTTCATTTGGATGCCAGTGCTTGATGGAGTCTTTTACCAGAGTTTCTCCCGTCATTTAGATATGCTACATGTTCGAATTGGTGCTTCCTAGTGTATGCAAAGATCTTCTGTACTGCGTGTATCTATGCTATCCCTTGAACAGGGGGCGCTTGTGAGGAGGAGGTTTATTATATAATTTAGTAGCTTACACTATCATAAACAAAAGCAATTTAAAGTGTTTTACTTAATCCATGACTTGAACCACATACATGTCTTGACTGTATGAACTTCTTTGAAACTAAAAAGCCTGAAGCTTGACTTCGTGACAAAATCTCAGAAAAAGGTAAATAAATAGTGAATAAATAAACTCATGCGTCAAAGTGTTTGGCAGACATCAGTGCTTGGCAGTCTGCTGCAGTCAAATTTGTATAACATCAAAGCAGTCAACACAGCTAAGATGAGAAAATGTTTGGAATTATCTCATGATGAGTGATTCATTTTGTTCATGTCGTAAATGGATCAAGGCATGACTCTGACCATCCAGAATAGTTGATTAGATCTAAATGAGTTTCCCGGCAACAGATTTATTTTATTTTATTTTTTAAGAAGCTGCTCCATTATTTTTCATGTCATTCAATTAAATATACAGTATTTCTACCCGTCTGTGAAGTAAAGCTCAAGAAACCAGGAGACAGAGCTTCATTAAAGCACACAGATCTAACCGGCTACACTATCGTTTTTCCAATAGAGTTGGCCAACAACTGCTTTGGGTTATTATAGATTTATTTATCTCTGCTTCCTTTTCACCTCTTCACACATCACAGAGTCTTACTAAATGTTTCCCTCTGGGAATAAATGGAGGGAGGTTGATAAATTGGGCCTATGTACAGGGGCTTTATAATGATTCCTGCAAATATAAACCACTGGGAATCACTGAGTCTTGTCCAATGATTTACCACTATTATGTTTCTGTCAATATTAATATTGTTTATAATTTTCATATTTGTATGTTGAGTCCTTTACTTTAATGGTGTTTAATAAATCTGGCTCAGCTGATATAAGAGAAGTCCAATCTGTTACAAACATGAAGCTGCAGCAAAAAACAACTAAAGATCAAAACAGCAACTAAACAGCAAGTGAAAGGCAGCTGCTGAGATTGAAATCATCTGACACATTACAGCTGCACTAATCATTTTTTTTATGGTAACAGATGAGTATGTGATATGTGAAAGGTGATAAGCTCAAAGAATTTCCATGCAACTTAATTACATATTAGCTGCTGAAAACACAGCAAAGCTGACTTTAGGAATTTCTGAACAGTTTCTCAAATTATAGTTTCTTTTAAGACATTTGAGTTCTCCTCAAATTTGTTTGACAGTTAAATGGAAAACAGCTTTTGTAGCTACTTTTTGTTCTTTTGAATATTGCAGCTTAAAACTCTTCGCCTAGATTATGTGTGACTGGGGACACGGTTCATTTGAGGGTTGCAACATTCAGCCGGTCCAAGTTTGCTTTCACATTGCCTAAGGTCAAACGAACAGAACGTTTAAAAAATATAGTCCCCTCCCGGCCTGAGGAGCCGCTGTATCGATAATTACTGCAGGACAAGACAATTCAAACAACAAGCAGGAAAACTTGCTCATCGGTTGGTTAATGCAGGGCAACTTTCTTCTTTCTGCCACATTACTTGTGGTCCACTTCCTTCAAGTGAACCTGAAGCAAACCAAGACCTACATTTTTATGCACATGAGATGTTGGGTTACACATTAGCACTGCCCTGTAACAAAAATGCTGGTTATGGGGCTTTTGTTTTGATTTCTGAGCCTTAAATGGGGCGGAGCAGGTTTTAGAAAGCCCAGGGCGGACTCTGGTCAGCTCCTGCTTCCACAGCTTTTTTCCACCTTCCCCTTATCAAGGCTTCCTTTTTAAGGATGGCAGGAGCAACCAGACCTCGCCAGATTGTCTCACTACAGTAATTTTGCCATTCCTGTGCATAACCTTTGTTACTTAGTCCTTTGAGTTGCCTGATGTGCTTCTTTTCTACAGCCATTTCCCCCGTTGTTCTACCTGTGTTGATCTTCACACCATCCCACTGCACCTACCTGCCTGCTCACCTGCTCATGACCCACAGCCAGCCAGGCAGCTTTTCCTCTCCACTATCGCCTGCTTCCTTTTATATATTCAGGACGGGGGATGGAGTCAATGCGAAGATTTGATCAAATTAACGTTTCTTCACTGGATTCAATTATTATGAATTGCAGTAATCAGGATTATATAATCAATTTAATCTAATTGATTATTAATGGATTACAGTTGGATCTGTGTGTTTATTTAGATGACTTTGTCATCTAAATAACTGGCAACTGGCAAACTGGCAAAGAACCTGAGATAGTGAGTAGTTGTACAGGCAAATAGCTTCCACAAAAATTGGTTGAATTCCAAAAGTTACTGATGGTGTGTTTTACAGTAGGACAAAGTTATTATTTGGCATCACTCACCTTTGCAGACAGGTACGTTTCAACACTAACACAGAGACGTGCCAACAATAGGCTCTGGAAATGATGCCATTAGTTGACTGAATGCTAAGTGACAAAAAGTTACTTCATGCCAAGGGGTCAACAATCATTTTCGTAACAAAGAAGTTGCAGCAACAATGATAAACAAAGTAAAGGTGAAAAACAGACAACAGCTGCATTGAAAAATCTTCATTATTTAACATAGTTTCACTTCATTACAAAGTACAGCTTTGTCCACTTCGACATCCATGTTTCCCACAGCAAAGCAAAGCTAACAGATAGCACCAATACAGGCAAAAGCTGCTCACAGTTTGCTCAGCCAATTTCTATTACTGCCCCCAATTGGCAGCAAAGCTATAACAAGTAAATGTCCATCTCTGTCTAAACTCAGACAGCTTCCATTAGTAAGTTCAAAGCTTTAACAGAGTGGAAGTGGACCACAATAACATAAATCCCAGTGTTGTTTCATCCACTTGAGGAATAAAACCCTGTCCTGAATCACACAACAGCCTAAAGTCACATTCAAAATCTGCCTGATGTGGTAATTCATACACAACAAGAGATCCATGTTGCACTGATTTGCATTTAGAGCCAGAAAAAGGATGCCACTTTGTCTTCACATACCTTTAGAGTAAAAACTCCTGCATCAGCAGGCTGCACTGATCTTAGCTCAGGAGTCAATACCATCTCCTACATTAAACTGCTAAAAACGGAGCGAATTGAGCTCTCTGGGCCTGAAAACTACACTCAGCTATTGAATATTGGATGTCCTCACAAACAGACTCCAGACATCTCGTAATGGCAACACCTCCTCCACTCTAGTCAACACCAGAGCCCTGAGGGGTTGTGTGTGTGTGTGCTCACCCTTTTACTGTTCAAATGACCGCAGATCCAACATGAGGAGAAAAATTCAGTTTGCCATCAGCACCACCAACATCTGTCAGATGAGGAAAAACTCATTTAGATCATACTGGGAAGGGGAGGGGCTTGAGAATCTATAACCACACTGCACAGAGAAAACTCTAAAACTCAACAAAAACATGACAAGCAGAAAAGTAGGGCATCTAAGGAGTTGATTTACAGCAGAAGAACAGTTCACTGAAGATGTCAGACAATCTGTCATAAGTAGAAAAAAAATTCTTTGCATGAAAAACTTACTTCTTAAAATGAACTTTTAATATAGCAGCAAAAAATATTTGCAAAGTAATGATGTGGTGGCATAATGGCATCCTCAAAAGATGAAGAATTGATTCTGGCTTTGTTGGTGTTTTAGTTCATGCTTCTCTGTTCAGCGCAGACGTTGGTCTTTGTTGGGGAACTTCTGTGTTTGTCTCACCAAATAAACCTCATTCTGTGAATGAAAAACATCTATTAAGAGGGTTAACATAGGAAGCAGTATTGCTCTGGATTTGCAGGGAAAGAGGCTCCTAGCGGCTCAAAGAAAGGTTTTGATTCTGTTCTCCAATGAAATTTTAAAAAAGAACAGAGGAACAATTGTTTGTTCGTTTTTTATTTTTCTCTTTATTTTATTCCTTGTCACAATGTTCCTTTTATACTGCTCCACTGTGTATTTTCAATAACCCCTCGGGACAAATAGAGTTTTTGTGAATTTAATTGAATAGGTTGATTGCCCGTATCACAAAATATATCTATAGACGCAATTTCTAAAACAACCTTATAAACTCTAGCAGGGAAACATGGCTCGAGAGTGTCTCCACTACACTTTAGGCAGAAATTTTTCTTTAAAAAGTCATCTATTGGACAAAAATACTTCACACTTTCAAAAATTTCACACATTTCTCATATGTTATCATAAGTAATTTCTCCTGCATGAACAACAAACCATTAGGTCATTTTCAGGAAGAAGTCAGCCTACTTTTTGAACTGAGATGCTGCCGCTGAACGTTATCCATTGAAAACAACAAAAACTCGCACAGGAAGTGGACAACTAGCATAAAAAGAACTTTATAGTTCAAGAAACTACCAGAACATCATCAGTAATCTATCAAATGATGGTGAGGTGTCTAGCCAATTTAGTCACAATCTGCTGGCTTTTGGTAAGTCATACAGAATCGTCCAGTATCATTAGACTTCAGAGCATTTTCTTTCCTGATGAAGTGAAACTACTGAATTCATGCTCTAATTCTTTTTTATAAACAAAAGCACAAAACCAATAAAAAGAAAAACAAGGGTGTACCAGAACAAAAAACAACAACAAACAAACAAATAAACAAACAAACAAAAAAAAGCATGCAACGTTGAGAAAGTCTTTGATCACGAGTGTCTGGTGTTTGTTTCTCTGTGTATAACATATGTATATTTGCCATAACAGAAATACTGGGGATATGCCCAGGCTGATGGCTTTAACAATATTAGTGATTACATATCGGTCATAATAGTAAAAAATTATAACAATAGTCATAACAACAATAGTAATAGTGATCATGATAACAGATGACAGTAATAATTCAAATATTATTGATAATAATTTTATAATAATAATAATGTACTATGATCATAGTGTTTATCATGGCAAAAAAGCTGTCTATATAAATCTATATAGCCAACTAGTGTATAAATCACTTTATTTACTCTATATCCATATACTGTATATATGTTAGTGCTATCAGTCGATTAAGTCGGATGCAGCTACTTGCCAGAACTGAGGACAGAAAGTGGTGAGGAGGCACAGAGGACCTGTGAGATTAAATTAAAAAAACAACAACAAAAAAAGAAGCTGCCAAATTTCCCAAAATGATTTGACATGTTTGCCATAGGAGGACCTTCATCAGCTGCCGTGGATGAAGATGATGATGAGAAGCTGCAATAAGCTGCACTGCTTTCACATCACTGAGGTTCTGTTCCGAGTAAAAAGACCCACTGTTATTGGCTGTGGGCTGATAGTCGATTACTTTTGGGACAAAATAGTTTCTATGTAGGTTTTTGGACAATATAAAGAAATAAAATGTAGCTCTATAACAGTTGTATAGTTGTTTGAAGGAGTTTCACGGTTGATATTCACATTTAAGTTAGCACAAAGATTAGTGGTGTGGATGATCGTACATGGGCCGGTCTGGGCCAGAATGTCAGGGCTGCCCAGTTCCAGGCCAAATCTAAGAAATCTAAGGCCAGTGAAGTTTTCAATTTCAGTTCCAAATACAACATTTAGTAATAGCAAGCCCCTGCTCCTTCTGTGAAAATTACCCCCCCCCCCCCAGCAGTTATCCCAGTGTCCCCCACTATTCCCCTCCACTACTGACTTCTCTCATAATTCCTCTTGCTATATGGTTGCTGTCAAGTGATGAAATGGTTTCCTTGACCAGAGCAGTGCCTGGCAGTTGTTTTAGTGTTTGGGTTTTAGCAAAGCAATAAAGCATCGCTGGCTAACCCCGACTGACAGAGAGCTAAATCTAATAGGCTTGTCGCTCTTGTGCCAAATCGCTTGCTGCATTTCAATTAAGGCCTCTTCAGGAGTGAAAAGGGAAATATTAAACGATGAATGTGTGTTAGCATTAATACATGCAGGCATCCACACACACAGTGATGATTTTAAGAGGAAAAATAATTACATTATTTTTGCACAGATACACACACACACTCATACAGGTTTAACATCCATTTTATGGTCTCAAGTCTATATATGTTTGCGTATTCTGATCCCACAAAGAGTAAAAGATGTGGGTATTCAACCAACACCAAAGGCTGCAGCTATAAGATTGCATATGATCCCTTCAATAAGCCAACAGGGCACCAACCTCAATATCCACCTATATCAGAAAATGAGTCTTAGCTGCTCAGGTTTGCAGCTGTGTAAAGTTACATCACTCTACAAAGTTATCCAGCCTCTTTTCTTGCTCTTCCTAACTTTTACTTCATATGATACAGCCTTGTCTGTACTTCAGATGTTGGAAGTTTTTTGGGTTTATCTTCATTTTCCCTTTGTTAAACATCGAATCTGATCATTAGTTATTTACACTACTCGTCCAAATAAAAGTCACCACCTGGATTGGACAAAGCATCTTGGTAAGAGCTTCCCATTGGATAATTACTGCATGGATGATGATATTTCAGTCGGCAACAAGTTATTTAACCCTAACTGATGGAGAGAGGAGTTTCTCATTTCTTAAACAACTGTCAGAAGACACATCCTGTGGTCCTGGAAAAGAGGTTCATCTGTTTCAGAAGGGTCAAATTATTTGCATCAAACAAAGAAAGTATTTTGCATTTATGCTCCCTTACGTACGTACGTATCAGCCATCCTTACGGACGCCTGTATCAAATGTTCACATACGTTGCCATCCTCATACTTACATGCAACTTTTACGTTCCCATGGTTGACCTCCACCAGTGGGCAGTGTTGAGTTCAGAGTTCCCTCCCGTGATTCGACGTCAGGTTGGCGGCAGCAATGTGCCGCTAAAAAGTTGTTTCCAACCTCCCAACACGCCCTAAACACTCGCTTAGCCTTTCTTCAAAAGTTTGTGCAACTTCTTCAGTTGTTGTCCTCGTCTTCATTCTTCTTCTTCTGCATTGTTTTCCTTCCGATTCCTCTTCTTCTTTGGTTTGTTTCTGCTCAGCACTACCCACTACCACTACTGTGGTATTGATCTGTCTTCTGTGTCAAGCGATGGCTGGCTAAGCTCCCTGAAAACAGACCAAATTACACACGTAACCGACGCATGAGACGGACAAAACTGTCTGTCCATCTGTCTTCTGCCTTGAGCATAAATGGGCCTGTAGGGATGGGAAAAGGGGCTAAAGCATGAGAGTAGAGCCATCGTTTCTCCATGTCAAAGGGAGTTTACTGAATTAGAATAGAGATCTGATTAGGATCTTCCCAATGGCCTCCCTTTGGAGGTCTTTCAAGCACACCCAATTGAGACAAGACTCCAGGGTAGACCCTGGACTCGGTGGAAGTATTATATATTTCTGTCCTGGGAACAAACCCTCAAGGAGCTAAAGAATGTACCTGGGGAGGGTTATGTCTGGGTTTCCTTGTTGAACTTGTTGCTTCTGCAAACCAATCTCATCTGAAAATGGATTGATGGGCAGAAACATGAAACAACAAGAAAGTTCAGAATTTAAGAGACTGATATGTGATGGAGGAATTATGATGCAAGTTCTGTTATTAACCTGCCAACAGCCAACAGTGCCTTTCTTTAACAGCTTGAGCCAGTTCAACACCTGACTCGCAACAAGACTGTGGCTAAAAGAGGGATTGGTAGACCAGCTGTCCATGGTTAAACTGCAGATGAAGAAAATGTGAGTATCTGGTAATGAAACTGCCAGTTAAGATTTTTTGTATCAGTTTGGTTTGTGATCTGAGATCTCAGGATATTTACTGAATGCTCTCTCACACCATGACAATGCTCAAAGGATTACTGAGTTCTACAGATCTTGAGGTGGACACTGAGAAAGAAAGGAGTGAAGTGGAGTCATGGGTCATTTCACACCTCCCCAAATGAGCTGCTTGAAAAGAGGTGTAAAAGAAGGAAAAGAAAAAAGAGCTGCTTCAATGTCTCTCTGTGCCTTTTTGAACAAAGTCACAGACATTTCATTAAGACCTCAATAAATGGTGCCAGCTTGTGAAAAAGAAGAGCATAAATATGAACAAGGTCTAGTCTGTATTTTAGGTTACACCCCATATGTTTTAACTCTGCCCCCAAGTGTCAGCAGGCAGCTATAAAAAAGCTGGTTGGAGCACCAGTGCTACCTGTTCTTACTCCCAATATGGTAATGCTGCTTATTCAGGAGTATTGTTTTTTTTTATATGCTGAGGAAGTCCCCTTAGTATCTTTCTTCTACATGAAGGAAATGCTAATGACCAGTAGCGACATGTATGACTATAGCAACATAGAGAATGCCTGCAAAGATTTCCAGGAGAAATGTTGGCTATTCTACAGTTTTTAGTTTTTTTCCAAATAATCCATGATGTTCTCCTAACCCCTTAAAATCCTTCAATTTTAGCCTAAAACAGGTGTTTATGGATAAAAAACTTGTAGTGGACCAACTAGTTTACCGAACTACTTTTACTAGACCCTTGCTGATGTAACAGGAGCGTTTTTGTTGCAGGATAATCTGCTACTGGAGTACAGTACGATGTCAAATATAAATTGCATTAGCGGCAGGTCAAAAATAAGTGTTTACTGAATCTACAGTTATGATTGTAGCCTGGGATGGTATACATCACTCACATCTCAAGAATCTTAGATTTCCATTGGTGTATAACGTGTAGCTACTTGGAAGGTAGAAATACATATTTATTTGTCATGTCCCTCCCACAGGATGTCTGGTACCAATGGGGAAACTACCTTCAATGTGTAACAAAATACAGTATATGGAAGAGGAACTGAAATGATTGGCTGATGCATTTTTTCTTAGGGGTTTAACATTTCATCATCAATCCTATTAAATGTGGGAATTCTCTTCATTTTCTGATCATTCAAACATTTCTATTATTGGCTAAACAAATATCATAAAAGGGAAGCTATGAGTGGTTTAACCTAAGATAGAAACTCTGGAGAGACGCCTGTTGGGTGACCAGGACACAGTGTTACTTTAAACCTGAGGAGGACATCTAATCTAAAATCCCAACTGGCTTTTGGTTCAGGACCTGTGCAACAGTTTGTATGGCCTTGTGAAGGAAAAGCATGTGTGCATAGCAACCACATAAACAACATGTAAGTCTTGTGTCCAAGGTCTGACTTTCAAAAACACGGCCTGCCATCTTTCTTATGGTGCATTTCCATCATATAGTACTGTATGATATGACTCAGTTCATCTTTCCCCTGCTTTGCTTTCAACTACAGACAGTATGTCTCACAGTGGGCAGGATCAGCTGTTTTCAGTGCAGCGTGTGTGAATCTGTGGCAACATAAACAAGACCCAAAACTTTTTAGTGTGTTTATTACATCATATTGATTCAGCAGATACTTTTTTTCAAAATGACTCACAAGTGAGGAGTACAGAAAAGTTTGTTTAAATATCTACTGGCAGTGAGAATAACATGTGAGTGCTGCAGCTCAGCTCTGTCAGGAAAATCAAAAATCAGTCAATTCAAAAACGCGGTCAATAAACATGCTCATGTTTTCATGTTTTCATTAGTCTTGCTCAAAGTCTGTGATCTGTGCGCTCAGATATACATAATTTATGTTGTAAACTTTCCAAACAACAAAAAAACTGGGAAGTGTGTCGCTGTCTTCGTGCTGCTGTAGACATTTGTTTACACTCAAAGGAGATGATTATCTTACTAATCAGAGCTCTGGAGTCGAGCTCCGGTCCTCGAGGGCCACAATCCTGCAGGTTTGGACACCGCTGCTTGAGACCGTTTAGGCGTCAACATACATTATAGATTCTGCATGCTTGGAACCATGGCTGAGGTAGAACCAAAAAAGTTGAGGTAGTATTGGTTCCATACAATGGAAACCAACAAAGTAACAGAAAAGTAAGCAGAGCTGATACCATAAGATACGGTACCATGTAACGGAAAAGCACCATTGGTCCACTGTTCAACAGACATGTGGTGCTTTTTGACAGGTCATCAGTGTGAGAAAAGGCACCACACTGTAACACAACTACACACAACAATTTAGCAACATTTCCAACAACTCATGCTGCCAAAAATGCTTTATAAACTAAAATTCAACTATATCCAATAAAATACATGACAGTAATGCAATAAACGTGCTTTAAAAATTTCCTTTGGGATCAATAAAGTATCTATCTATCTATCTATCTATCTATCTATCTATCTATCTATCTATCTATCT
>JBBBVU010000016.1:18347758-18357983 GCA_037177055.1 Atherinosoma microstoma
AAAGAGATACTTTTAACTCAAAACAAGCTATCTCTATCCATCCATTTTCTGTTCTGCTTAATCCAATTCAGGGTCGCGGGGGGCCTGGAGCCTATCCCAGCAATTATCAGGCAAGAGGCAGGTACACCTGGACAGGTCGCCAGTTCATCACAGATGGATCGATGGACATACCGGTATATGTATAATTGTAAAATATGTATAATTGGCTAGGAGATTAGAAATGTACTGAGATTGGATTTATTGATGTTGATCCCACAGTGTGAGCATTTAAACCCTATCCTAAGGTTAGAATTGAGGAGTTGTTTGCAGACTAAATATATCCTCAGAAAACGTGAACACACAATGACATCTATGTTTTCCCTGCCTTACATTGGCATCTAGTTTGGTACAATATGTGCAGAATACTTCTGGTGAATTTGAGTCTGGCAATTACTTTCTCACACCTTTAATCTTTAACTCCTCACACATTGTTCATCATCCTTATGCAACATTTAATACAGACATATGTGCCCCAAAATGTAACACTGCAACATCGTAACAGGAAAATGACTTCAGTTATACACTTATAAGATATAGGCATTTTCACTAAAAGGCTTTATAAATATCTACTCTGATGCACTTAAAAGTGAAATGTGCAGACCTAGAAAAGCACTAAATAGTGAACGGTCAACAGCGACTGCATATAGCATATTTGAGTAGCAGAATTTCTGCTGAAAAACAAACTAAAAAGCAAAAACTAAACCATGAATGAACCTGACCTGTACAAACTCAGATTGCATCCCCTCTCTTTCTAGACTTGAACCATAGAAGGTAAGTTATTCAGGGAAATAAAAGCTAGAATGTCCATAATTAAAATGTTATGTTCAAGATCAGAATTGATTTTAAGCTTGTGTTTATAAATGATACCTCTGATTTTTATTATTTAATGCAAATTAAGTTTTTTTCATCCTTGAAACCTCACGCAGATGATCAAACAGGTTTTCTTTTCTTTTCTTTTTTAAACCTGACAAATGAAAAAAGGCTTTCACCACAATGGAGGCTTTGATGACAAAATCTGTATTGACAATAAGAGAATTTGTTTAGATAAAAGCAGGGATGTTGGCAGAAGGGTATTTATGTCCCTGGTGTACAGTATCTAAAACCACAGCAGACTGACACCACAATCACGGCACACTGAGCAGTTTAGCAGCTGTTGTATTTATTGTCACCTAAATCTTTATTAACAAAACTATCAAAAATAAGTCAGTGAAAAAGTTTAAAATCAACCAGGTTTTGTGACATATGTCTATTTAGAGTCTCATTGGACAGAAAAACTGTTGAAAAAGAAAAAGCCAAGGAAAAAAAAGAGTTTTCTTAATTTCCTTAGCAACGATTCAGCCACAGACTCCCAGTAAAAAAAAAAAAAACTGGGATCACTGTTAAAAAAGCATCCAGGCAGAACAGTCAAAAGAATAACAGGGAGAGAATATTTCCTTCAACGTCAAAATACTGTGGAGAGAAAGCCAAATAGGCTAATTAATGCAAAGGAGACATACCTAAAATACACAAACTTACTCACACCACACAGGCTGCTTATCAGAAGCTTGGAGAGGAAGATCAAAGAAACTACAGAAAAGCATGGAGATGGAGAGAGAAAGAGAGAGAGACCAAGCTGAGTGATGGTGCTTGATGCTAAGAGGAGAGACAAAAGGAGGAGAAAGTGCAGAGGCATAATATGATGGATGTGGAGAAGAGCAAAAATAAGGCTGAAATCAAATCCATGCTGTCTGAGATGAAGGTGTGCACAAGTATTTAAAAGTAGACATATTTCAGATCTTGGTTTGATCAATAGGAAAAAAATCCCCAGAGAAGGGAAAAGATACAGATTTTTAAAAAGGCAACTGAAGAAAATGTGGGAAAAAAAGGCAACGACTGTGACAAAGACTTTAAACAGCTGGCATAATGAAGGATCACATGTGAAAGAAAGGAAATGGAAACGTCAACGCGTTAAACGGCAGGTTTGCCTTTACTGCTCAAGGGGACAGCTGGATTTGAAATGTCTGCTTTGAAAATTTATATTTAACCCTATTTTTCACAGAACTGATATTACTGGGTTGGTTTTTCTGCCAGGAACACAATGTATTCAGACATCTTTAAAGTGCCTCATCCAACTGTCCTTTGGTTGCAGAAACCTTTATAATTGTCCAAATTTTGTTAAGACCTAAAATCTTTGACATGCAATCGCTTCAAACAGTAAGCCTGAAGATTCTTTGAATGCCTTTTTTTTTGTCTCTTGGAGGCCGTTGTCAAGAATAGTTGGAGATGATCTGAGCTTTGTGACAAGGTGCATTATCTTGCTGGAAGGAGCCACCAGAAGATGATACAATGTGGTCATAAAGGGATGGACATGGTCAGCAACAATACTCAGGTAGGCTGTGCTGGTTAAAACATGCTCAGTTGGTAATAAGAGCTCCAAAGTGTTGTAAGAAAATATCCCTCATACCATTACATCACCACCAAGAGCCTGAACTGTTGATACAAGGCAGGGTGGATCCATGCTTTAATAATGTTTCCACCAAATTCTGATCCTACCATCTGGATGTAGAGCTGAAATGGAGACTCATCATAAGAAGTGATTGTTTTTCCATCTTCTATTGTCCAGTTTTGGTGAGTCTGAGTGAATTGTAGCCTCAGTTTCCTGTCCTTAGCTGAGAGGAGTGGCACACGATATGGTCTTCAGCTGCTGTAGGACATCTGCTTCAAGGTTGGACCTCGGTTGGAACCAGTGCTTGTTTAACTTCCTGTTGCCGTTCCATCACCTCCAACCAGTCTGTCCATTCTCCTCTGACTTCTGACATCAACCAGACATTTTGGTCCAAACAACTGCTGCTCACTGGGTATTTTCTCTTCTTCAAACCAATCTCTGTAAATTCTAGAGATGGTTGTGTATGAAAATCCCAGTAGATCAACAGTTTCTGCAATATTCCAACACCCATCCCATGTTCTGTCACTAAAATCTCCTTTCTTCCTCATTCTGATGCTCAGTTTCAACATCAACAAGTTGTCTTGACCATGTCTACATGACTAAATGTATTGAGTTACAACCATGTGATTGGCTGATAAGCTGTGTTAAATAATTGAACAGGCCTACCTAAAAGAAGGGGCATGTCAGTGTATATCGTATGTGTTGTTACTGCAGCCCAAAGTGGAGCTTTTCTCTTTAACACAACTGCATAGTGTTGACCAACACAAGGTGTCTTTTCAAACTGAGCTTGAAAGCTGAAAAATCAAAATGGTGTTAAATTACTTGTCATTTCACAATCTTAAAACTTTATATTCTGCATTGCAATCTAAAATTTACATTGTAATGATTTTGCTTTGATTTCCACTCTCCAAATGAAATTAAAAACTCAAATTCGTATTTTTTTTTGGAATGCTATGTAATTACTATGAACAGAGTCGCATAAAATTAACCATTAGCTAATCCAGCCTTGGTAAAAACACCTGAGTCATAATTGATCAACATGCAGCCAACAAATTAGTGTTCATTCACTTCTATTCACTTCTAAGCTGATTTCTCTCCAACAGGGCTTCCATAGAGTCCCGATCTTCTTCTTTCTTTCTGAAGGCACACAGCCTGTTGTTCTCATGGTATTCACCAATCTAAGAGGAAAAATTAGAGCAATTTTCAAAGCAGCAACACATTCATGAATCTGACTGGGTTTTTGTCACAACTTTAGAACAAATCTAAGAAGGTTACTGGTGAATGAGGCCCAATGAAACTGGGGAGTTAGGTAGTCAGCACTGGACCATATGCTCATACATGCAGTGTCCACTAAACGGTTGGATCAGCGTCAGTCTTTACAACCAGCTCTGGTTGTTTTTTAAGGGGTTGTATTTCTCTTTTTTTTCTTTTTTTTTTGTTCATGTCAAAATTTGTGTGGTTCAGATTCATTGTCAAAATCAAGACTGCAGATCCATGTCCTCTCTGGTATTTTTCTAAGACCCTGAAATGTCTCTGAATCCAATGAATCCAAACCTGTCATGGTTTAACATCTTTAGATAAGGCACATAGGCTCACAGAATCTGATTTCATGTCATAAACCTTTTGAGGCAAATTAAATGCAAAGTGGTTACAATGTATATGGTTTTCAAATGTGTAAAACAGTTTGAGTATCTGGTTCTTGCAAACGTGTGTTTGAATCTACACACAAACATCAAGCCAAGCCAAACACAAGTGAAATAACTTTATTGAAGAACTCGTTACAAATTGCTCAAAGATAAATGTTTTGCAGACAGACTCGTACCCTCTCATACACATGGCCTGACATCCACTGTTCATAACATAATCTGGACTATTTCACACTCGCACAACTTCTGACAGTTCCATAAATATATGCTCTGTTTCAGCTGGAAACAAAAGTTTTATTTCGCTCCATAGTTATTTCTATGTTAGGAGAACTGTTTCTGTATCCTAACATCTCAGGGCTGTCATCTTTGAGACAAGAACAAAACACACCATGTAGCTTCCCCCCTTACCTTGCTAACTCTCTGGCATCTCATTTAATAAGTGCATGTAAAGTAGCTGCACCAGTAGGGAGAACCGGTTCCTCCAATGATCAGAGTGGAACAAAACATACAGACTGATCCCAGTTTTCTCAGATTGTAGGTGGCAGTCTACAGATTCCAAGCAGAAATCCTCACCCACATGTTTCCTCTATGACAAACTTCCAAAAGATCCAAAATGCTGCATCAAGGGCTTTGGGCTTCTTTTAATAGACTCTCTGTGAAATCTGGAATTGAATTTAAAATCCTTCTAGTAAAGCTCTCAAAGGTCGAGCTCCATTTTATCTGAAAGACATCATAGCGCCATATCTTCCCAACAGAGCTTTGTTCTCACGGTACAGGCTGACATGCGGTTCCTTGAGTTTCCAAAAGTAGAATGGGAGCCTTCAGTCATCGGGCTCATCCCCTGGGAAACAAGCTCCCGAATTGAATTATGGAGCAGAAAAACTCTCAGAATTTAAGCTTTTTGTTAACACTTACAGTTTTAGTGCTGGATCGGGTGACCTGAACCGTCACTCATACGCTACTACAAGCCCAGGTTGTTGTTTCTATGTTGGTCCCCTTATTTGGGTCTGGCAGTTTTCTGTGGTAGAGAGAGAAAGATGCACCCTCAGATGTGAGTGTTGGCAGTTTGATAAACACTGTAAAAAAACTAATAAAAGTGTGTAAACCTGGAGGCTTTGACATCCTTTTTTCTTCTTTAGAGAAGTCACACTCACCACTACACAAACACCTATAAGTCCTTGACTCAGGTAACACTTTGCCCTGGGTGTTAACACAGGAGATCAAAACTAAAGCAGCCGAGCAACTTTTCGACGAGGCAAACTTCAGAACAGTTGGGCACCAGTGTTTCATTATCACATTGCTGGAGTTGTGATGTGTAAGGACTGTTTCTCTTCTTCACGCTCATTTCAAGCAGCTGAAACCGGCCTCCTCTTTGCACATATTTTTGCAAAGTGATCATAAAAAGTACAGTGTTTGGAAACTGATACATTTGGTTATTTTAGCTGCTTACCTAGCAGCCATAATAAGCTATTCAAATTCTTTAGAATACTTAAGGAGCTTTAATTTTTCCTTTATTTTCTCCTTTAGCTGAGGAAACATCCAACCATCTTTCATGAAAATAAAGAGATAATTCCATCCCAAAATTCCGTCATGGCATAAATTTTTAAACCAACATTAGATGTGTGGATAAATATGACAAGAGGAGTGTGAGTCTGACTATCCTTTCATTCATTCATTTTCTGTACCGCTTAATCCCATTCAGGGTCGCGGGGAAGCTGGAGCCTATCCCAGCAATTAGCAATTTAGCTGGCCAGTCTATCCCGGGGTCAAGTCTGAGTATCCCTCACAGCAATATCTCTCACTTTTGTACCTTTTCATTTCCTTTCTTGAATTACCAACCTTAGAATATAAGTATTATTTTAGTTACAGCTTATATGACACATATATGAAATAGCCTCTGCACAAGACGATGACGAGATCACACTGGACGAAGCATCCAAAGCTCTTTTTGTAGAATATATTAAACATCTGTAGCTTCAGTGCTGCAGACCCACATCACAGTTTAGCACGAGTGTGGTCGGATTCTTTTTGCAGTACAGTTATCTTTTCCTAAATCCTTACAAATTCCTCCTACCACTTTAATTTAACCCCATGGCATTCTCCAACAAGGTCAAGGAAGAGTTTCAGAAAAAGACAATAGGAGCTCATTCTTTTTGTACTATTTGACGGTACCCTGCATCTGTTGGCTGGTTTGGGAAAGCCTCTGTATCTTAATGGAGGAGCAGGAGGAAGTGACTAGAGAGAAAGGTCTGGGGACGTCAGCTTAGACTGTTACTGCAGCAAACTAGTGCAACAATAAATGGTAGAAAATAGGTGGATGGTTATTTTTATACTTTCTGATTAGTCTTTTTCAGGCAATGACAGGCTGACATCTAAATCTGATGGACATCAAAGGTTTCTTTTTATGTTTCTAAGCTTCACAGTAAAGGTTTCTTTTTACTTTCATCTACCGTCAAAATTTGTTTAGGTGCGCTTAATGCTCACACAATCACTCATAGATTCATTTTGTTGGCAGCCAAAGAATGTGCTGCGGGGGAAGACAGGTTGAAATAGGGGAGTCAGGAAGTTACAGAAAGCCAAATACTTGAATATAAACTTACCAAACGACTAAAGTTGTTGCAAATCTCAGGCAGGTTTAAAAGAAAAAGGTAAAAAACTGTAAATCCAAGCATAAATCCAGGAGCAATTAAGGCAAGTAAACAGGGTGACATGATGGGTTAGACAGACTAAGGAGAAAAACTGGAGCAAACAGGACACAGGTGGAACATAATGTATACTGTCACAGGGCAGGACAGCAGGGGAGGTGAAGACAGGTGTAACAGGGAGGAAACAGAAAATGGGACATGGCAAAACGAATAAACACAGAATCAAAATATTAAAAACAAGAAATTAACATGTGAGTATAAAAATTGACCCAAACTAAGAACTTCACAAGAATGAAGCAGGACTTAAAGGCCCACTATCTAACTTTTCGACCTTAAAACTCCGCTTTCCGGACTTGTTTGATGGCCCAGCAGTGCATTGTGGCTGAAAATCTGCACTATAGAACTTTTACATCCGGGATGCTGCCTGCCAAGTGTCGTTTTGCACATGCGTTACACGCTAGCACGCAAATGTAAACAAACTGGTCGTTTTGAACGCATGCCAGCAGATTTAGCAAAGAAACGTTTGAAGACATTATCGGAGGAAGAGAGGGAACTAAGGAGAGCCAAAGAGGAGCATGAGATAAGACAAGAGTCGAGAAAAGACTGTTTTTTACCGTCTGGAGAGAACTCACACTACAGGTAGGATCCAAGATGGATGCCGATGTCTTATGCTGAGAAAGTAGCATAAGTTATATGGTGGGCCTTAAAGTCCAAATCGCTCAGATCTTAACATAACAACCTGAATCTTGTCTGCTTCCCTCTGGTGTCTGACCTTTAATGTGGTCATGTGACTCGCTCGTCATCACTCAATCAAACCTCAGCAGTTTACTCTGGTACATTACTTCCTTCAGCCTGTTTTCTTTCCGAGTTATTCCTCCATCTTTTCAAACTGAATTCTCTCTTTCTTCTAGCATCAGCTAAGTTAACTTTTCATTTAGCGATAAGATCCCAATAGAAAAACAGTTTGTAGTGATGTATCAAATTTGTTTGTCATTGACCTTTGATTTTGCCATGCAATGCACCTTTAAAGCTGAGGCCTATTTTTTTTTTTAAATCTTAAATTGATTTATTTTTTTTTGCACAAATTTAAACCAGCTCCAAAGATTTTATATCATATTATTTTTCATTGTATTTATTTTTATGATGACAGATTTAAAAGTATATTTTTGAAGGTAAATTGTCAAACTTTACATATTTGTCATAATCAGAAACAGTAAAAACTGAAATAATGTGAGAATTTCAATTTTCCAACTGTTAGAGAATGCATCATGTGTTCCTTCAGGGAAATTGGCCAAATCTAAGACATAAAAATGAGACATTTCCTTAAATTTGCTTTATTCTTAAGACTAAGAGGAGGCTGGATTTTCTAAATCCACCTGAAAATCAAACACACACTCACACACAGCTGGCAGGTTGATGCTGCAACCTGTGTGGTTGACTGCAGAGTCAAAGATGGAGTCAGGGCCATCTCCATGTGAGCTGGTAAAGAGAGATATTTACTCTTTCCTATAAAAATCTTCCTGTCATTTCAAAAATATTCTTTAAAGAATATCCAGTGGAAGACCAGATACTTTAAGAAACTGACTCAACATCACCTTTCAATACTTCCATAGCCCTTAAACTGATATATCACCATATGCAAAGTCCAATGTTTGTTTTCTTGAAATGTAAAGCTGAGGAAAAGCTTTCTTGAACAAGACTCATTAGTGTTTGTGTTTTCCCTTGACCTCACCTACTGAGAATCTAGCTAATAGGTCAGACCACATGATCTGATCCCAACAGCGTGTGCTTCGATAAGCTCTGGCCCCAACCTGAATGTTTTATCTGCTCCACCTTCATGTCTCCTGCTCCTCAATATATTGATGTTTTAGTGGGATAAAAAAAAAAAAATAAAAAAGGGCAAGGGGGGCAAATACCTGCTGGAATGGGGTTATATAAAGTGGGCCAACCTAATCCAGCAAATGCTGAAAACATAGAAATTGGTCAATATTGCGGAACTGCCCTTGATGGATAGATTCATAGAAGGAATCCGACTGGGGGATTTAAAATAAAATAAATTAATAAATAAATAAGATGTTTTCCAGCTGTGTGAATTATTCCCGTAAAGCTAGAAATCCTTTAGGTGCTTTGATTGCTTTCCCAGGTAGTGAGCACTTTGAGACTGTAAATCTGCTGCCTGCTGTAACAGATAGCTGCAGAAGTTATGGCTTGATTAATACCGACCATATCTGCAAGCATTCGCGCCTACCTGCATTGCTATTATTATAAAGCATGCTCTCAAGATAGTTTTGCTGTAATTAATTAAAACAAAGGCTGGTGTTTTATCATGCCTGTTAGTGTGGGATTATCTGCAACACAGGAAGGCGTTAGATATTTCATTATTCCCTTAGTATGAGACAAAAGTGTAATACAGAAAAAATCCTGATAATAATATGGATATTTTGCCATTTATAGCTGATTTATTCCTGATTTATGGAATATTACAGATGGAAAATGTCAGTAAGGCAACTTGTTTCTGTGTATTTCTGAGTATGTTGATATAGCAGGTATCTTAAAGGATTATTATAGATCCATTTTAGCTTTTAATGTGTGTGTATGATTTTTATTCACAGCATGCACACATTTTGAAACCAGCAAACCTGAAGAAGATAAAGAAAAGATTATGCATTTACAGCAATATTTGATTTGGATGTCAGGAACATCATCTCAAGGACAATGGCACTCAAAAAATTACTTTATGAAAGTTAGAAACACCTTTTCGAAAGCCTCTAGATCAAAAGTAGTAGTGAGATTTTTCCAACTGGTAGATTTAATTTGCTGCCGTCTTTCAGAGAGATTCGCCCGGTGTAACGTTGTACAAATATTCACAAAGCCTGGGTATCTTATCTGCTGCTGATGACATGCACCCAGAAGTCATCACCTCCTGCTTTTTATTCTCATCTGTAAGTTTTACATTTCAGGCACTTGATGGATGCTTTCATGCAGCCAGGCTTGTGTTGGATGGAGTGTGATTTCAGTGGCTTGAAATGTAGCCTTTCACACACCTCTCTGGCTCACCTGCAGAAACAGAGGGGCTGTATATGTGATTTATGTGAACAGATTTCAATAATTCCAGCCACGGCTTAACTTGTAATATAAACAATTGAGATTTTTTTCTATTCCCGTGACAACTACAGTAGAAGTCTTTTTAACGTTTAGGATTTTTTTAAATGTTTCTTCATAAATAAAAGTCCTAAAGAAAATTAAATGAATGAGAAAACCTATTTCTTTAAAATGATCCCGTTTATCTTAGTGGCAAAAGAGTGTTGGATCAGAAGCTAATTTCAAGGTGAAATCAAAGTCATGTGTTTTTAATCAGTGGGACAACAGTCTGATGTAAATGAGGTTTAATCCTGTTTAATTTAAACAACAGAGATCATTTAAAGATTGAGTCTTACAACACACAAGGAAATTAACTTTGGCATGAACAA
>JBBBVU010000016.1:18358083-18369890 GCA_037177055.1 Atherinosoma microstoma
TTCTGCTGGAGGTTCCTACCTGTTAAAAGGGAGGTTTTCCTTCCCACCGTCGTCTCTAGCTGCTCAGGATGGGGATTAGATTTCATCCAGTCTGTTGGTTTCCTTAGCTAGGCTATTTGTTATGAATTGACAATCAGATTGGCTCAAACTGATTGTTTGTGAAGCGCCCTGAGATGACATTGTCGTGAATTGGCGCTATACAAATAAAGATGAATTGAATTGAATTGAATGCCAGTACTACGAAGCTGAATTTTCTCTTATGGAGGTAGGTTCAGGCTTAACCCAGGATTTTCTGTACTACGACACTGGTTACCGGTGATAAGTTACCATGGTGAACAACCTCATCCAGAGCGGGTTATGTTCTGGATAAGAGATCCACAAGTAGAAAGCACCACCTCCAGACCAATCAGCTCTCTTAAAAAATGTCCTGCCCATTCTGTCGACCTCAGTGTGAATCATGTGCTTTGCCAAGAGAAAGAGTTTTTATGGTTAGATGAAGAAATAAAGCCTCATCACCGACTGCTTTGAAATATGTTTTTGTACTTGTTTGTGACTTGTTCCCAAGTCCGTTTAGCTCCACTAGGAGTGCATCTGAAATAATGAGGTTAATAATGGTCGCACATGGCAGAAATGCAGAACCATGAGTTTATGGATTCACATCTACTCCTGCCATCATGGGATTAATATTCCAACACAAACACACTCACACGTGTTGCTGAGCCTTTAAAAAACTCATTAGAAACTAGAAGCTCTGAGAGCTCAGACCTCCGCCAAGCCATTTTTATTTATTTATTTTTTGCCAATGATTGTGGGCATTAGTTTTATAAGAAGCTCCAATGACAAAATTATCCCAATCGCCCCATTGTAAAGAATCCTTTTAAAAAAATTCATGAATCTAGGCGGTGATCCGGATCACTCCCATAATCTAATCACTTGTTCCTTATTCCAGAAAATGTCATCAAAATCCGTCCCTAACTCTTTGACTTATGTTGCAAACAGACATAGAATGTAACAGAAAGTGAGGAGGTGCTCTGTCCGAAACGTCTGGGCCTAATAAAATGAAATGGATCAGAGTTCTGCCCGTTTATATTGTCCGATAAATTGATATTCTGATGAATTTACACATTAACAGAGTCGGAAATTTTCTGCCAGCATTCCTTCCTGGCTGTTGCTGTGGCAACAGTGTTGCTTTTGGCCTGGATGATGTGTTCAAATTCTTCATATTTCTGAAGAATAATTGTCTGCTCCTCCGTGGGGAAGTATGCTGATCTGCAGGGTTTCTCTGCGATCGGTCAGACGCAGCAAACAGCTCCCCCTTTAATGTGAGGGTGCACTGATCAACATGGGAAACCCTGGGTTGAATTACTGAGTTGATAACCAGCTTCGTAGCCCCGCTTATCCGGATCCTGAATGTCAACCCAGGTAACAGAGAGATATCCGGAGTACATTAATCACGCTTCATGGTACAGGCCTCTTAACTAACCAACAAAAATAAATTATTAAGAGCAAAGTCTGATGAGAGAATATTACAGCATAAGACCCCTATCACATCACTGAAACACAGTAATGGTAGTATTATGGTTTGGCCCGGATTTGCTGGATCTGGACCAGGGTGGCTTGACATGATTTATGGAAGACTAAAATCTTAATTATACCAATAAAGTCTAAAGGAAACTCTCAGAACATGTCTTTGGTCTGAATCTAAAGAAAAAGCAGGTCATGTGGCAACAAACAATCCTCATGGTGAAATTTGTTCTACCAATAAAGGACTCTGAATTATCTAGATAAGGGATGGTCACATCAAAGTAATGAGCCTAATACAATAGAATTGTTGTGGAAAGACCTGAAGTAAGGAGTAAATGTGAGGAAACCCTACATCCTAGCGATGTACAGCGGAAAGGAGTAAAATCCCTAAAAGCTTGTAATGCTTACTTTGCACCATCTGTAATGCTTTTAATGTTTTATGTAGAGCACTTTGAATGGTCTTGTACATGAAATGTGCTATACAAATACACTTACCTTGTGCAGGAAGTATCTATGGACACATTTAAGTTCAAGTAATTACTGCACAAGGAGATCACATCAAATACCGAAAACAACATGTTCACATACTTTGTGGATACATCATTTCTAGTTCTCTTTTATTCACTTTTAGTGCTTCTTAGGACTCGTAAAATTCTAAAACAAACATGACTAGAGATCTGTGACATCAAATTAATACTTTCTATAAAAAAAACAGTATTTTTATTGCTATTGAATATTTTCAATATTAGCTTGTACCTTTGCAAAACTGTACAATGTCTGCAACAAGGAACATTTTATTGAATTTCTTTATACTCTGCAAATTATGAGGTGATGAGCTTTTAGAGGGTGTATAGTTTTAGCATTTGTCCTGCTGGCATCTGTTCTATCGCTGTCTGCTGCACACTTGATTAAAAATACAAGCATGCCACCTAAAAACTTTTTTGCTGTTGCTTCGAAAAATCCATCACGTTTGTGTTTTCACTCATGTTCTGAACAATAATCAACACAAATGCTAGATCTTTATCTCCTTTTTAGTGTTTCAGAGCTTCTGGGTAATCATGACACGTACGGTTTGCATCACCCATCACTCGGAAAATTGTAGATGCTTTACAGTGGTTTTAGCTCATGTTCCCTTGTTATGTTACTTGTACTACAATAAGAAATGAGAAAACAACTAAAAAAAACTACCATTTAATTGGGGCCTGAGTCAGTTACACATGCACATTTTCTGTCCCTCCTCTTCTGGGTGCTGTTAAGGCACAGCACAAAATCAAGCAAAATAACACCTCTTCACTGTTTTCATTCATGTATTTGTGGGAGCATACTGCCTCCTTGTGGTAGTTCTTCTCTTTAGCAGCTGATACTGAATTCTGCCACAAATTACAAATGAAAACTCACGTCAACCCACAGTTACTTTATCTTAATGTGTTTGTGAATGCTTTACTTCCTTCCCTACATGGATATTTGTTATAAAAACTAAACTCTTTACTCAACTCGATGTGTGAATGTTAAACTGGGAGGAAGCAATCTCTGAGCCCATCGAGATCAAAGTGAAAGTCTTTCAAAGTGTCCAGTCTTGTTAGTGCCTGCCTGCACAAAACAGCTGGATCACAGTTAACTCTTCACCTGATCCCAACTTCATCACTGGTGTTGCAACAAAAAAACTAAACAATTTTAACAATTTGTGCTTTATTGACAAAAAAAAAAATTGTACAGTTTTTACTGTTGATTGCAAGAGCAATGTTGATCACCTCTCCCCCCCCCCATATACTTGCAAGCAGGACTGAGCAGCACAGTGCAAATTCATCTACCCACTGTAGAACTTTTCATAGACGTGACACCTGAAGACACCAAGCAGAGGGCAGCAGGAAAGATATATCTAGACTCGTGGCAGTTATGGCATCGCAAATGAAGGCATGAAATGGTAATAGATGTGTGACAATGATAAACAGGAAGGAGTAGGAGGAAAAATATAAATGGATTTTTCTAGTATCTGTTTAAATGGCATGCGTACAAGAGGTCATACAGAGGGTGGCTTTTTTTTTTAAAGAAGGGATAAATGTCCACTTACTGGCACAGGCAGGAGGTAATTATGATTAAAAGTTCTGTGTGAGCATAAGGGGAATGCAGTAATTACACTTTTGCATAAATGAACTTGTGTTGACAGAGACTTCATCGAAGTCATTAAACAAAGAAAAGCCAGCCGCAGGATTTCTGCATAGCAAAATCTGGGCAGTCGATGCAGAAGAGGAGGTACCTTTTCAGTTAAATATAAAGTGATGAAAGAAAACAAAATAGAAAATCTGGAAAGCTTCGATGATGTATTAGTACATTCTGAGCTGAACAAAACAAGTCATCCTTCTACATTTAAATGGCTTCACCATGAGACCACCCATCGTCTGAAGATGTGACACCTTCATGTTTTATGTGCAGCTTCATTTGCAAACTTTTAATGATTTTAATGACCGATCAAAACGATAAGATGTAACCATGCATTTTCTTCTATAGTGTTATCAGAAACTCAGGAAATGGTGAAAAAAAAGGAAAAATATTAGAATATAAAAACCTTGTTACATTCTAAAAGAAAATGCTTATATTTGTATATTTAAATCATTTTGCCAGTATTGTAAAGTTTACAGGACCTGACTTGCCTTTCGTATACAATATAAATTCAAATAAGAGTAGTGACGTTTTTAAACTGTGTTCATTTCTATACAGGTGCATGTGTACATTCTAGCTTCTCTTAGATGGCGGCTTTGTTTGTATAGATATGCTTTTATAAGAGGAATTCATATCGTGGCTAAGAGCAGGGAGAGAAATCTGTTCTTAATTTCTGAGACACATAATCAACTATTATTAACCAGGAATGGCATTCTGACTTGAAATTAATTCTAACATGTATTTCCCAAACATTAAAAATATTAAGACATTGCAAGACAGAAAATAAAGATTTCTCATGGGACCATAAGGCAAAAATGCTCAAAAACAAAGACAAATAAGACCTCTGATAAATCAACGTATCAAATCCCAGGAAGGTATTAATTTAGAAAAATAGCAATTAACATAAAAACCATAAATAAAACACCAGATGAACAGAAACATCTCTATAATAAAGTCAGAAAAAACAATTCTACTTCAAAAACATAACAGCCCCTGCTTTGCAATTGGCCTGTAAAGCGAGATAAAGCATCCACCTCAAAGCGCAGCCTGTGTAAAATAATCAAGACCTGATCAGAGGGTCATCGGGCTCTTTAACACACTGTTCCTCTGAGTGTTGATCAAAAAATGTAATCTCGGGTCATCTTGAGGGACGGCATGGCCTCGTTGACGTTCTGGTCCAGGCGGTGATACTCCACTGTGTTGCGAGAACATAAACCATCTTTCCACCGCCGACTCTGTGCCAGGAGGAGGATCTGAAATGCACACAGCAATCAAACTCATCTGTTTGGTGTACAGCTGCTGATGAAGTAAAAATGAGTTCTTGCTTGACAGGCTAGCAGAAAAAGTAAAACGATTGCATGATTAGAATCCTTACTTCAGCAGTAAAATCTAAATTTATATGGAGAAGCATAATAGGCTACATCTAACCTCCCTCTACAGACTGGACATGGGAGGAACATGAGTCTGTGCTACATATGATCACATTCTATCTCATATTTTGAGGCAGTTTATAAGAGGATGCCATATTTTTCCACAAAAACAGAGAAAGGAGGGGGAAACTGGAAACAGCTCTAATGAGTCCTGTTTCACTCCCCAAATCTCAACGTTTACACATTCATGAGATCAATACCTTGTTGACCTGGGATTTAAATCAAATCTGAAAAGAGTCCCTGTGTGGCCGTGCCTTAGATAACTGGGGTTGATGGTGTCAGCCATCTGAGCAATCTCACTCAACCACTTGACAGTGAGATTTTCAGGAGTGAGTGTCATCTCTCACACTAGACCCTGTGTGTCATGGCACACGGAGGTGGACAGCAACTGTTGGATGCACAACGCCCACCTTTCCTGGGGTCTGTAGAACCAGTTTCTCCAGTAATCCCCCATAAAAAACCTTGGGGGTATTTCAGAGAGGAGGTTTTAACAAAGCCTGTGCTCATGGTTGCTAAATCCTATGACATGTTAACCTGCCTTGTCGGTTCCAAAACCCCGACTATGAAGTAGCCATCACAACCCCGGGTTTGTTGAGCCAGAGTGTGCACATCCACGGCAAACCTATGAAAGGCATCACCCACGATGATAATGACCAAATAAGGAAAACAGCTGCAACCGCCACCATTCGCTGTGACGCTAGCTGGAGGATTTCTAGCAAAGTCAACATGTAGTGGATGTTAAACGTTGGGTAGCCAACAGTTGGCATGTGTTATCTAGCCTAATTAATAACTAAAGTGTTACCCAACTAAATATTATATGATATTATATTATTAGGCACCTATAACATATTATATTGCTATATCATAACTTAATGTAACCTGTCCGCCCCCAAGCTGGGTCCAAGTTAAAGCAAAAACATTCTCCAGCCTGGTAAGAATTTCTCTTCTGTACCTTAGAAAAAATTCCTCCTGTAGCCAATTTCCATAGACTAATATCGCAATAGGCTTACCACGAAGGATGTACTACAAGGGTATATTTCACAGCCAATAAGTGAAAGTCGGAGAGATAGAAGACAGGTTCGAGGTGACCGTGCCAACTCTCACCCCAGTGGAGGAGCTCGCAATGAGCATCAACCGGGACCGCCCGGTGATGAGGCGAATCCCAGGGGGTTACATCATCAGATGACCGATGACCGCAAAGTAACTCTATAAAGTATAGTGCCAGATAGCAAAGGCGGACATGGAAATGGAATAGCCTACTAAAAACAGAAGATAAGAAATTAATGAAGACGTCGGCCAAAATGTCCATGAATGATGAGATTATATAACGAAGTGTTTCTCTTTTCAGGCACGCAGTTGGGAAGTTGCCAGACAATAACTGATTTTTTTAAATTTTTTAAAAAAATATGAAAATGAAGCCTATTCATTTGCTTTAATAGAAATGGTTCTTCTGACACATATCACACTAAGAGTGACCTTCCCTCAGATCATTATGTCCAGGATAAATTGCATAGCCTGAACAAAACCTACTCCCTACCAGGTTATGTTCACAGCATATGTTTCTGAATTAATTTATCTAGATTAGTCATTTTGGAACAGAAAACCCGAGATTACCGCTTAATCTAGGTTAACATAGCCAGCTAAACCAGTAAACCTGCTTTGTAGAATACCCCCCTGGAGCTCAAAGTAGCACTTCTCTCCCTAAAGCACTTTCTTCCATTTCTCAACAGATACCATGTTGAAAACCGACAACAGTGGCTCATATCAACCGCTAAGGGGAGCTGCGTTCCCACCAGTTACACATGCAGACTGATGCTTTGAAGCAGGAAGCTTTTCCTGTCTCTCAGGGCAACATACATCCTTAGAACCCTGAAACAAGGGGCACACCATTGTATGAAGGCTGGTCAATGTTTGGGTTGAGAGTTAACACACACGGTTGGCTAATCTTTTCAAAACATGACCCGAGTGCACACCTCGGCGAGGACACTGGCACACACCTAAAGCTGCATAACCAAAACCTGCAAAACCCTAAGATTTAAGATGGTTTTATTACTGGCAACGCATTTTTCAACAATTAATTTATCTCCACTTATTCTTGGAAATTGTAACCACACAATCACAATTTACTGTGGAAATAATAACAACCTCAGCAACTGTAACGGAACTTTTGGAGTCTTCATCCTCAGCAGATATGTAGCTGTTGTCATATTACGAACACTCACCTTCCTCTTGTTGTGATAGGTGATGTAGACTATGGCCACCAGGAAAGCCAGGATAACAAGATGAAAGAAGAAATGGGAGTCCTCGTCCTCTGTGTTGTACTTGTCGGCTCCTTTATAACTCGTCACCTCCACCTCATTAACAGGCTGCTTGATTTGGTCTTTCTGGTCTACAGGTTCTCCATAGTCATAATCATGCTCGTCAGAATCTAGACCTTCATCCAGACTGGTGGTAGTTTCTAGTGTATCTTCACTATTCTGCTGCAGGTCTGGAGCAATGCTTTGATGTATGAATGGGTTTAGTGTGTTTTTTTGTTTCAAGTCAGGTCCAGGTACTTCAGGCTTCTCTGTTTCAGGTGGTACCATTTCAAACTCTTTGACAGAAAAGGTGGGGACCTCTGAAACCGGGTGTGGAGTGGTTTGTGAAGGAGCCATTTGTGAAGGGGTTGCTTTATCTGATGGTTTTATGGTTTTACTGCTTGCAGAAGCCTGTGAGGGCATGTCATCAGAGGAAGCAATTACGGCGATGGAGGAATCTCTCTCATTTGCTGAAGAGGTCTTTGGTTTATCTGCTGTTGTGATGTTCTCTTTAGCAACTTGTGCTACTATGCTTTCATTGCTAGCAGGTGTTGATTGGTCCTTCGGGGGCATTTTAGTAGTGAGACTCTGGTTAACCGGAGCATTAGCAACTTCGCCCTCTGCTTGGTCCAAACTTTGAGATCCATTCAAGGCTTTTTCTGGATCTATGAAGAAGGGGGGAAAAACAAAAATAAATAAGGTTGGCTATTTATGTCTGAGAAAAGTACATCACCAAATGCTATATCTGTAATAACTAAAATATGTATTCTTAGTTAAAAACAGGGTACATAACAAATCCCTTTTCTTTAGATGAAATTAAACCAGATTAATTCAACTTATTTTTCATTCCAAACATTAAAATATATATATATATATACTTTGATCAGTGGAGACATACAAATGATTTATAACATAAGCTGTCGTCCATATGTGTTTAGTCAGTAAGCAGCTACCTATTTATCTTACTTTGCTTGGATTTTTAAAGAAATGATTAATCAAAGAAACGATTATTCAAACCCCTTCTGTGAAATCACAGTCCAAAATGTCTTATAATTAAATGTAGAAGACCCATTTCTTCTGACATGAACCATTCATATAGTCTAAAGCTATGCAAAGCTAATGGTTCCAGTGTGGTTGTTTACGCAAACAAAATATTTCACACAACATTCCTAACATACAATGACGGCATTATGCAGGAACTGTGCAAGGACACAGTAATAAAGCATATGCTAATTAAGTTTAAAAGTTAGTGTATGAGAGACTTAAACTTTCGAATTTCATCTGAAAAAAATTAAGATAACATAAATATGTGGCCAGCCTTCATGCCCCAATGATATTTAATCAACAAGTGTCAAGGTTATTTTATTCACTGGGGCTATGAAGTGTTGCTAAGGACGGGACAGGAGAACACTAAGGACTTGAAACATGGAGGAAAACATTCCCAAGGAAGAAAGGGTCTATTCATAGGCAAAGGCCTTAACCAGCATAAATAATCCCTGAAAAAGGAGACCTTTGTGGCAGCATCAGTTATGGACTTTACTGCATGAAACAGCATGTGAAAGATTCAGCCTTTAAGCAGCCAAATTTTTCCACAATATCACATAAAGATAAGTTATTGATAATATTTGGAAGAGCATCAAATAGATAAGTCTTTTTTCCCCTTTGCAAAAACACAGTGGGGATCTGACAGCTGGTTGGGGAAACTGATATATGTCATACAATCTAATATATAAAATAAACACAAAGACAGTAAACACTGCTTATCTTATCTGAACACCAAATGAAGTCCATTATTGGCTCACCCCATCCCAACTCAAACCAGTTTACTTCAGAGATTTTCTCCCGCTCTTTGCAGAAGTAATATTTATCAACCCTGAGAGTATACAGCATTACATAGTTTATCTTACATTTATTTATGCCCTCTTTTTTTCCACATACAATGACTATGCTTTAGTAAAGTATAACTTATGGCTAAGATGTTAAATTACATTACACTTCACAGGTAAGTAAAGAAGCAAGTGGTAGATGGATAATTAGGTATCCTTCATAAACAGAAAATCAGCATGTAAACACAATGAAAAAAACTCTCCCATTAAACTAAACTATTATTGGAATACATCACAGAAAATAAAGACACTTTTTGTAACACCACTCAACAGAATCAAACGCAAATTTCCAGGTAATTCTTTCAGGGAAATCCATGATATGAAATGGGAGTTTGGTGAGTTGGCACTGCAGCAGAAAAATGTCTGAAACTCACAATGACTGAACAGCCTTAATGTGGTCCCAGCTTATTGGAGGTTAACTTCAATAGGCTTTTCTTTAATGATTCTCTGACAGGGTTAATAAACAGCTCAGATAGATGGCACAGTCACCTAGGCAAAGTCAATTTCTTAGACCACGACAAATATTTGGTGAGAACAGTCCACGCAGGGCATCCATACCTTTCAAAACCGATGTAATCTTCAGTATAAATATTATAAATCAAACATTTTAAATCAACAAGTGGAGTTAAATGTGGTGTATCCAATATACTGTAGGTGAATGGGACTTAAGTTTAACATTGTTAACAAGCAAAGTAGGAATTCCTGTTTGACGGCTTTGAAATGCTGACAGGAACCTTTCAACACGTTTACCTAAGTAAACTGAAGGCCCCAGTCACGGGAGCTAAATTTTACACAAAATAGGGGAAGCAAAATAACCATTTAACCAGAAAGCTGTTAGCTGTTAGCTAACGCTCCTATTTCAACACTATATTTACTCAAATTTAGACTTTATAATCCTCCTAAAGCATACTTTAAATACTTTGTTAGACCAAACTTTCTTGATCTCATATGAGCTACGCTTTAAAAAATGTTAATTAAATAAAATACTCTTTATGACAAGTGAAAAACACAGAGAGAGGCTGTTATTTCCCCTGTCGCACCTGACACTTAAAGCTGCTAACACGTAGAGCTAGCCAACAGGCTACTGTTAGGCTAACATCACCTAGCTAACTCGTTAGCCTCCTGTTTGTAAGTTGAAAACAAACCGTCACCATCTCAGATATCTCACACAAGTGTCCTACCATTTGAGACGTCAACAACGGGAGCAGAAAGACAGCCGCTGACTAACAGCTGGAGGAAAATAACCAGGCAAAATGTATAGATATCCCATCCGCTTCGCCCCGTTTTCCCGTACGTCGCCATGTTGACGCGTGACTGAAGAGGCGTAGTTTGGGATGGCCACAAATACAAAGAGGGCGTGGCTGCGTGGGAGATGATGGGTGTGCACGAGCTGGGAAAAGATGATGTATGAGATCTCTGAGGTCTGCTTGACTCAGATATTGCGTCACACTCAAAATACATCTTCAAATGAATATTATTTACGAACATTGCATCAACCTTAAAACATATTGTTTACAAACGATCCTGAAATCAAATTTTATGTTTCTGTTTTTCCATCTTCACTCTTGAATGTTTAAGGTCTCTTGAGTGAGATTACATCACAACATTTAACTTGAATATTCAATTTGATGAAACATTAAAAACATATCAAATAAAATTGAAATAGATCCGGGAATATCTTGCAACAATGGAAGCTTGTTAATAGATGTTTCTACATGTACTTCTGTGCCTTGTGTTTTGAATTATTTTGCATGAGGTCATGGTCATACTGTGTGTCCTTTTGGCTGTTTGTGGTTCTGTTTTGTTTTAATGATCTTTTACAGGGTGCCTATTTTTAGTGTATTTTCTGTCATTTCCCTTTTAACATCACATTTTCCACCTACTTATTGCCATTCTGTCTATTTTCTGTGTTTGTTTTGAGTTTCATTTTGTTACATTTTCATATTATCATGGTTGTTTTAATCTCATATTTGTCAATTGTGCTATTTTGCATCTTTTTCTGGTCATTTTGTGGCCTGGTTGTGGGATTTGTTTGTTTTTTTTGCTAATTCTATTTCATATTTTGCATTTATTTTGTTGTCTTGTGCCTTACGTTTGGGGGCCCTGTCTTATTGGGGACCTGAGATTGTGCCTATAGCAGACACATCTAGCAGTCCAAGAAAAGAGGTTCCAAACCTCCATTTTTGTCACAAATAGATTTTGAAGACCATAACTCATTGTTTTACCAAAAGAGGGCATAACTTAACTTTAACATGATACTGAACAGATTATGCATTCCAGCATGCATATATATATATATATCACTGTCAAAGTTATAATGACATAATATAGCACAAATAACAGAGTGATACATGTTGTGTTAATGTGGGGAAAAAAGAAATCCTACCAAAACCCAATAATAATAATAATAATAATAATAATAATAATAATTGACTAAGACCTGAGGTATGATTTCACTTGCATTTTAGGTTTCTTCTTGCTATTTGTGGTTAGGAGGAACCAATAAATAT
>JBBBVU010000016.1:18369900-18381173 GCA_037177055.1 Atherinosoma microstoma
TTTTACCTTGTTGACGTTGTGGTCGGGTGTGGCTCCCTGAATTTTTAGAGGTGTTTGCAGACATCTTGAAATTAGCCGATAAAGTGTTTTTCTCTTCTGTCACCACCAGATGGCAGTATAAGCGTCCACATTTGTGTACAACAGGTCTCAGTTACACAGAATTCATCATTATGGTGCAGACAATCAAAAATGTGATGTCCACGTATGTGGACGCCAGGTCGTAGGAGGTTATATACCATTCATACCATATTACTTGCTAAGAAAAAAAGAGGTTGGTCTGTAATGGTAGGTAAGCTGGGTAGAACTCTGAGGGACGTATCTATCAATCAGCCGGCACACAGTTAATAACATGAAGCATGGCAGTGGCAGGATCATGCTGTAGAGTTGCTTTTCACCTACAGGGACATGAAATTGGGGTAATCAGCAGTCATCTGTAGACAGACCAAGAGTAATTTCAAAAGTCAAAAATCTGGAAAAAAAAACCCAGCTACATTATCATCTTTACACTTTACCAAGAAAACTTCAAGTTGTATATAATGCCTAAGTGGCTCTTTTAATGATTGAAATAAGAAAATTATAAAGTAATTTAAGTTTTAAGATATCTGCAAATACTTCTAAAAAATATGGTTTTATTGTTTCATAATGAATTTTAACCGACTGGTACCTGATGCACTACATGTTTTTGTCTTTCAAACCTGCCATGACATCCGCATTTACAAAACAGTTATCTTTTTCTCTAATATTCAAAATTGAGTAAAGTCCAAAATTTACTATTAAAGCTGAAGGATTGAATCTCTCACAGTTCTTATTTTCATGCTTTTAGTTTACACAGATGCTTGGTAATGTAAGGTTTTCATGAACAGTTCTGCTCTAATACATTCATACCTACCTAAACCAGACTCCTCCCTTGGAATGTGAGGGAATAAATGTTAAACCAAGGACAGATCTGTCACACAACTTCAAACAGACCCTGATACACTTGCATATTTGAAGATCTATGCAAGTCTTTCTCACTACCACACACTTGAAGAGCCAATCTTTGTTGTGAGTGAGGTGGTTCTTTATTATTAGTCAACAAGCAAGTTGGGATTTTATTTATACACATACAACTGTTAGATCATTTCACATTTTGGTCTGAGGACTTACAAGGCCAGACAGAAGTCATACAAACACTGGCCTCTGCTTCAGTATCATTAAGTCGGCTTATCTGGTGAAATGGAACGGTGTGAATGTGACTAAAAGATTCCTGTAAGAGAGCTGTGACTTCTCACTGACGCCATCAGAGATGAGTCATTTGGAAAATGTTAAATTACCAGATGTGAATCAAGAAAAATGAATTAACATAATCAAGCCACTGGTTCAAGATGTTCTTTATTTAATCCAAGGAATGACAATACTGTCAAGTACAATAAGCATGATTCCCATAACCAGTTGTGGAAGACAACCTTTTCCTGGAGTGTATTCATTCCTTTCATCCTCCATCCAAAAAAGCACTAACTTTCATCAGTTATGTGCATGAAGAGTTTTCCTGCTGCTTTCTCAACCAGGGAGGAGTGACCTGTCTTTGCCTTTGTAAGACTTCTCAAGTGAAATAAACTATGAAAGACCCTCAATAAAATAATATACTTTTTTTTGCTATATGTAACAAAAGACATGATTCACACCAAATGCACAGACACAAAAGACAAGTGAGACAAAAACACAGAATGCACACGTTGGGGTGTAGTGTCTCAGAGCTACTGACAGCTGCTTACATCAGGGACAACTAACCCTTCCCATTGTAGAGTATATCAAGACAAACACAAGAGCTCTCAGTGCAGAGGTGCTCGAATAAAACTTATTTCACCATTACACCTTCAGAGTGAGGAGTGCTTACTAGAGCTAGGCAACAGCATCATCTTGTGGCGTGACTACACAACTGTATGCTAACGGTGTTGAACCCTTTATGTATTTTGGGCTTCTCTGGTTACAGTTTTCCCTTTTCACTGCACTGGTAGGTAGAGACACAAATTAAAGCATTGTGTATTGAAAAGAAAGTGTGAGGCCAACATGAATGTACCCAAGGCTACCTTTCCCTTGTAAACTACACAATTTAGCATCAAACTTCCTGTTAAACAGTTGCAGTTTTGTTCTAAACTGGGCTCTTGAACATGAAAATGTAACGTTCCCTTAAGTGGTCCTTGAAAAACGAGGCGTCACTGCAAGAACAATTTGACCGTTATGCTGTCTTGCTTCCACCTGTAACAAGTCGAGGGGAAAAGGGGGGGGGGTTGTGAAGGGAGGTAATCAACAGGATTTTTTTTTTCTTTTGGTGGGGGAATGCGTGTGCTGGGAGGACTGGAAGAGTTTCCGCCTCTTCCTTCTACGCCTGGAACTCGAGACCGAGACCAAGCTTGTGGCCGCCAGCGTTGATATTTTTGCCGTCCAGGAGAGCGGAAAGTGTCAGCTTGATGCCTGGAAAGACAGAAAATTAGACAGAAATTTACCATTCGTGTTGGTTTGTGTAAACTTTGCCAGCGTTTCTATTCATTTAAATCACAAGAGCCTCGTGTTATAAATACAAACTGTGCTCACCTGGTTTCAATGTTTGAGTGTAGCCCAGACCCACGAGGCTGGAGTTGTTCACCTTAGCCTGGGAGGAAAGCACAGTGAAAAGAAACTTTAGGACTAAAAGGTCTAAATATCTTATTATGAGCATTAAAAAGTGCAACCATTTTTATGTTCATTCCCCCAATTTTAAGAGGTAAAATATAATTGTGCAAATAAAACTAACTATAAATACAAAATGGCCATTTTCAATACTTTATAAAGAATTCCTTGCAGCTAAGACTTGCCTGAAATCTGGATTTCAGACTTTACTAGATGATGATGAACCTCCTTTATGGGGTTATTCCAGTCTTTTATGTCAGTGTTGTTTTTCTGCCCTCAGTTTAGTCTTCCAGTCATATTCAGCTCAATCAGGTTGAAATCAGGACATGAACCCAGCTACTGCAGAATATTTGACTTTCCTACTTTTAATGCTTTCTGGGCTGCTTTTATAGTGCATTTTGGGTAATTATACTATATTCTTGTACCTTGCAGGGACATCTTGTCAATTCTGGTACATCTGGCTGAACCTGAGCAAATGATGAATCTCTGAATACTTCAGAAGTCATTTGGCTGCTGTTTCTATCAATAGACACAGGTGCATCAGAACCACTGCAAACCATAACACGCCATCTGAACGACGAGTCAGATCATGAGTCTTTTTGAGTCTTAAAAGATTTCTTTGTTTCAAATTCATATCTGGTTTTTGTTTTCCCTTGAGGAGCGGATAGCTTCTCATAATGTTGCACAAATGTTTCACAAGTCAGCTCCAGACCTTTCATAAGCTTAATATTGTCTCGGAAATAACCCTCGTCTGATCATGAAACAACTTTTTAATCAAATGTCAAGGGGAAAAAAAGTCAGTCTCACATTGCTACACCTGCAGTTCCCAAATTCAATATCAATCCTCTCAAATTGAAGCTGAGAAATATACAGGAAAAAAAAAAAAGAAACTGTGTCAAAGTTCAAATATATATATATATCTCCAACTAACTACACTAAGAACCGGGCACTAATTGGCTCAGCTGCAAGTGAGATTTAAGAGGTAATGTGACAGACAGGACTGAATTAGCCGAAGCCTTTCTGTAACAGACAGACTCCCATTTGCTATTGTGGCTTTAATGAGTTACTCTTAATCCAATTTACATACACAGACATAATATACTTATATGGACAAACATACAGCCATCTTGCCATGTTGGTCAGAGCATTCAGCAAAGACTGTGACCCAGACAAATCTGGGTCTGTATACATCTTAAACACTGACTGAGTAGAGTTTTGTAATCTAAAAATGTCACTATGAAGTTGTTATGAATCAGCAGTGGATACAACCTGTCAGAGGAAGGAAGTTCACTTCAGTCCGTTTACAAGTTGAGCCGAGTTACGGTTAAAGTTCAACTTGGTTATTAAATTGGACCACAGTACTTGTTTAGGGAAATCCAGTTGAAGCCTGGAGTATGTCAGTCAGTGCACTGGACTGGGGTAGCAGTGGCTCAGGTGGCGAGCAGTTTGTCCAGTTACCAGAAGGTTGGTGGTTCGAATTCTGCTTCATCCCAATCAATCTGTCCTTGTGTCCTTGGCCAAGACACTTCACCTCCAGGTGTATGAACGTGCCATGTTTAAGCCAGATAGCTTACCACCTCTAAGTGCTTTACTGTTTTTACAAAAAGATGCTCTCTAGCTTCAATTATTTATGGGAACAGTGACGCATTCTCAGAGCACCCAAGTCAGTTTGAGTCTAGTTGAGTGACATGAAATGGTATCTTAGGCCTCAACATCATTATCTGGTTGTGTTAGTCTAACTTTGAAATCTTTCATACAAATTCAGACAGACTGACATGTTGACATGCATTTTAAAAGTCAGTTTTTTCCATGGTCATTATTCGACCACTACTGCTACTATCTCAAAATATAGAGTACTTACAGAGAAAGATGCATCAGGGTCGATTTGATACTTGGCAGCGATGCCAAAGCGGGTGTTGCTGTTGCCAGCGGTCCAGGCCAGGTTCACTGCAGTCTCCAGCTGGTCATTCACCTTCTGGTAGATGGAACCACCAAACTCAGTGCCATCATTTCTGAGGAAACAAGGAATACTTGGAATCTGCTGGAATCTTGCATGTCTGTTAATCTCACATCTGTGACAGTGCACCCAACCGAGGTTCACTGTCACTGATGTAAAGCCAACATTAACCTTTGTCCGACCTCACGTAACCACTCGGGCTGCAGATCGGAACAGACAGGCTTTGCCAGTGGAAACAGCGGGGACAAGACTAACACTGTGCCTTTTCTGTCTCTCACGCTCACTGTCTGATACTGCATCGGCTTGCCAGCCACCCCATCTCACATACACAGTAAATCCCATCACCTGGGTATATAAATAACTATATTGCACTTGGGTAAATGGAAGAAAGCCAAACAAACAACAACAAAGTTAGTCAGAGATGAGCAAGGAAACTTTGAGTTTCATCAAGTGTTAATATAGAAGCACAAATTTCCAATTGGAAGCATAAACAGGAAACAAGAATGGGTGCACAATTTTTCCCTGTTCTGATCTTCCTTTCTATACAAAAAACAGAGTTTCCAAAAAAATGCCCAAAACAGCCTCTGTTGTTTAGAAAGGAAGCCAGCGATATACTAACTAAATGTCATCTTACACATTCGTGTGGAGCTGGAACTCATCAGTCTTGTATCCAACTGCAAAGTTGCTCTGAGTGATCTTGTTCCTGCCGGCCTCGAAGGTCGTCTGGTAGCCGGCGAGCCAGCCCTCATAGCCCACCACGGCTAAGCCATGGATGGTTGTACCGTTGATGTCGTAGTGAACGTCACAGCCAAGGTTGACGTGTTCACACTTGTAGCCAGTCTTGATCTTTCCACCTTTCTTGCTGGCAGGATGTTGGGGAGAAAAAACAGGCAGTTAATGTCACACGCCTGTGGCCCTAACACCAGGAGGAATGTGGTTTATTAACAAGAGCTGCAGTCACAGTCTGAAACCGTTATAAAAGATTGTGGCAAAGTTTCTGACTTTTCAAGAGTTCACCCCAGCTGTCCTTACCCAGTATTTGGAGAGAAGGAGGAATCAAATGTAAGCTTCAGGCCCTTAGCCAGCTGTGGAAACAACAGGAAATGACATTATAACATTGAAAAATAAATATTCTTATTGTTTGACAACATTTTTATCCATTAAATTTCCTTACAAATGATCTTAAACCCCTTCGGACATATTTTTCAAATACATTTCTAAAATTCTTCATGAAACTGAACCTCAACTCAATGCCTTTATTTAAAAATCTAAATTATTGTTTTAAAGCACATATTCTGTTTTATTCTTCACACCCACTTCACCTGGTCCTCGAGGGTAATCTCAGTCCCCAGGGTGTTGTCTGTGTTCCACTTCTCTGTGAAGGTCAGTCCATGCTCCGCCCACTTATATTTAGTTTCCAATGACCCAGCGACCTTGCTGGTCTCAGTGTTGGCAGAGCCAGTGCTGGTGAATTCCTACACATGAAGAAAACCAGTCAAAGTTATAAAGACCGACTACTAGCCAGGTACTTTTATATAGAATAAAACCTTCTCATGTTAATGTATTTCACTAAAATATGTTTAATATATATTCTAAATAGTTTGGAACAAAGTAGAAACAGACTGCTAAAGGTATTATCACTAAAATGAGGTTTTGGAAGCATTTGGCTGACTAAATCTGTCTTGATACATAGACACACTTAATCCAAAATCCTGGGGGTGATTAGCAAAATGAATTAAACCCCTCTGCTTTCTAAACATATCATACATTAAATTGTTTATGGCACAGAATTTTCCTTTATTTCACCAGAAGCCAAGGAATCCTTATTGCCTTTTGGAGATCAGATACAAGTCACTTTACTTTCAGCCGGGAGCTTCTTAAGCTATGATCGGACTCCTCAAATCTGAACTGGCAGCTCTGATAATCTGATAATGACTGGGGACGACTTACCAGTCCATTCTCAGACTTTGTCTTCAAGTCCAGCTTGATGAGCCCGAAGCCTGAAACAGACGGCGTAGAAATAATGAATAAATGGCAAAGCAATCGTAACCACGGAAACACTGTTACTGAAGCGATACAGGCTTCTAAAACCTTGACCTTATTTACAAAGTCACCACTTCCAATGATAAGTACTGAAAGGGCTAACCTAACTGTGAGTGCTAAACATATTCAAAGAGCACCTTTAAATTGTCAAAACTTACTCGGGGATCAATAAAGTATAATTCATTCATTCATTCATTCATTTATTCATATCTGTGAAACACCAATTTATCAGTCTGCAGAGTGCATTGATCTAATAGAGCCGGAGATCAAACACTGGTGCTGTCAGGAGTAATAGCAAGGCTGGTTTAAAAACACTGACCCCATTTGTGGGTTTGCTCTACATTTCAGCCGTCCATCAACCCACCATGACCTGATGCAACATGCGTTTCTTTTACCTGTCAAGTCACAGCGACCCACGTATCACATCAACATTTGTTAAGACACAAACTATCATCATTTTTAAATAACCTGTGATAACCATCCAGGTATAGTTGGTGATATACAATAAAAGCAGGTTTATCCTCTCATGTGGTTTTTATTTCATGGTTCTAGTTGCTTCGAAAGCAGAGAAATAAAAAAATAGTTTTCCAGCTCAGGTTTCAGTTGGTTTATGGTCACCCAGCTACTTGTGACATAGCTTGAAATCAAGACTATTGAAGTCTCGCTCAATGAAATCTGAAATCTTGTGAGCTGTTGTGCAAACACTGACATGAACATGTGAGTGATAGTATATGGATCTACCCTGGGAAGGAGCTCTAGTTTGACCGTGCACTGATTCACCCTAGATCACTTTTTGCCAAATATTGGTACCCGAAAACATATCTGGTTGAGACAGGAGAGCAACCGTAACATCAGAGAAAACAAACGAGGGAGACAAACGCTTGTTTGAGTCCAACACAAGTATATAACTTTAACACATGACAGCCCACCAAAATGAACCCCTGTCAGCAACAAACTACTTTCTATTTCTTCTATATGAACTGCACTTAATATCAGTGAAGGACATGAACACAGCTGCACTTCTCTCCTCCACCCGCACACAGCCATCCTCTGAGATTTGAACCCTGCAGTCTCATGACAGCATCTATATTTAAGGGATGCGGCTGGACTGTTTCCACTTTTTAAAAAAACAAAGATTAACTCTGAATAACCACTGCTTTAAAAACCTAAAATCACTGGAATTGATGTGTTTGGTTCAGAAATAAATATAAATTCAGAAATCTGTGCACAAATGGCCATGAAAGATCAAAAAAGGTTGAGACATCGCTTTTCTTGATCTTTTAATACTGCAGCTTTTAAATGACCAAGACATCACTGCTACATGTGATTTGCAATGATTTCAGTATGGGTCAGATTACATTGGTTTTTGTGGCAATTACACAAATCGAAGAGAAAATAAGCCCAGATTTAAAAAATCCCTTTAAGCTTGAATTTTAATCCATATTAACAAACTGAAGTCACTGTTCAGTGAGTTGTGATTCAGCCGCTATGGTGCCTATAAATTCCCCAGATACCAACAGGACATCAGTCTTTAACCACCAGGGAGCAGCTGTGTGTATACACAAACACAGCCCAAGGACATTCCTACTGAAGAAGTTGTAATACACCTCGGCATATGTCCATTTAGTGGTTGGTTAGAATCGGGTGTTTTCTTTCAGCACTGTGATGTGCGCTTCAAATATTTCTTCAAATGACAGAAAGTTTAAGAGTGAGTGAGTAAAAATAGAGAAACAGACACTTTAAAGCAGGTTAATATACAATAAAAAAATTTGGGTGATCTTTATATAGATTAGCATAAACACTAGAGGCTTATTTGCATATATCTCCCTCTGTAATACAGAAGTAATAAGCCATAGAGTACAGCTTTGTGATGACCAAAAATGGATTATTTCTAAACATATTTGTCCTCTAAGAACCGCCGTCATGATAACGTGACTGTGGGCTACATGTCATAGTAATTTCATTGGGAATCAAAGCTTACCATATCCCTTTGTAAAAATGTCCTTGGCAGACTTTCCAAGGTCAACATAGGTTGGAGGTACAGCCATTATCTGAAAAGAAACAAAGAAAAAAGATGTTTAATGTATTATAGCTTTAGGAAAGCTAGACTTTGAATGAACTGAACAGAGGTGGAGCAGCAGTATAGCCTGGGCACAGCGCTGCAAAGAGGGAAGGCAGGGCCAGCTGGAGGTCACCGATAGGAAAGGGACAAATGTGATGAAGTATAAGCTCCACAGAAGAACTCAGTGATTCTCAGGCTGACACAAAATCCTCCCATTTTGCAGCTCATTACCAGCATTTGAATTTCAAATTATTACCATCCATTTTTCTTCTAATACATTATAAATACTTTAGGTTAAGGCTACTTTGCCTAATGTTTCAAATGACTTCAAAGATCAGAGGAAACAATGACAAAGTCGTAATTTTTCTCAATCCAAACTGATATTTCGAAGTGGAGGTGGCCTAGTTCAGCCCAGACAATAATGGCCACAGATTGAAACACAAAGTACACTCTTTGCCAACACTCAGTCTCATGTATGTGAGCAACTCTTTGTCCTTCTGTTTCATGAATACTCAGTTGTGCAAGATATTTCATCATTAGAGCAGATGTGGGAGCCATTTAAACAGCACAACAGTTAACAAGAGGCAGTAGTTGCACAGAGGTATTGATAACATACATGTTAATATTGATAGTAGATAGGACATGAATTTGAACAGTTTCATGGATGAATATTAACCTTGAGCACACAATTTCTCGTCTTGAATCCCAAAAACTACGTTCTATGGCACTGCAATGCCTCATATATCGGTAGACAAAAACTACATCTGTATTCAATATCATTAATTTAGTCTATTGTACAAAACTTTATCAAAATGACGTCTCAGTTGAAAACGTATGAGAAAAGATCTCTATAATCAATGTGCAATTTGACATCAAAAAAATCTTCAGTTATACATTATAACAGTTTAATAGGTCTAATGGAGGTAAACTAACATTTACCCAAATAAACATACTTACACACATTTGTACTTCAGATACATTTAAGCTTCAATTACGAATTAGTATTTGTAAAGGTTGAATAGACTTTAAAATGATTTTAAACCAGTAATTATCAAATCTGCTCTTCTTAATAAATACTTGTGTACTTCAACTTGAGACTCTTGAAGCAGTGGACGTGACTAGTTATATCTGGTACATTGCAACATCTGCCTCTTTGTTTGAGTATAACATGTGCCCCATAGGTTCTTACATTTTAGACCCCCCCCCAGTAAGAGTATCAAATGGCTTTGAACAAGGTTTTTGAGATCAAGTCCAGATCTCGCTGCCCAATTATTCAGGTCACCTTGCTGTACTTAAGGTGAAACATTTAACCAGTACAAGGACTGATGTAGTATACCTACACTTAATGCCTTCCCACGCAAATGGCTTTTTTTTTTACTTTTCTTTTAATCCACTGATAACCCCAGCAATGCTTACCCACACACTGTGTGCTGGTAGACCCACTGTGTCTGGGAGGTTTTATGGCTTCCACACATGGCTACAGTCAGGAATGCCAGAGGACGTAGAGGACGTGGGACTAGGTGGGGTCTGCATTTATTATAACATCAAAAAACGTAAGCATCTCATAGTAAACTGAATTACCATTTTGTTTTAGAAGGTTAAATATTTCCATCAACCAAATAACTTTAAAAGCCATCCATCCATCGCACAATAGCATGAAGAAACCATTACTGAAAATCACTTTGCATTTTCATCCCTGCCAAGACTTCAATGACCTTTAACTTATAATCTTCTTTAGGGGGGGAAACAGCCGGGACAATAACAAAATTGTTCTGGGACATGTAATGCCCACGTGGAGACCACAGCACTGGTCAATAAACTCGGACAAAGAGGTTATAAAGTTAGCATCTTCCTGCCCTCGCCTGCTAACAAACTAGCATTAGCTCCACATCAAGGTGGTCAGCGGGCAAGAATTTCTCTGGTGAGCAATACTGTGGCAGCTTGTCAAGCAGGTGCCCATAATGTGTCATCAAGAGGGTAACGCTTGACACATTAAGAAGAGGCTAAACTTATGGACAACAAGCAGCCTGCCCGACAGCAAACTCCTTTTCAACTCAAATGACCGCACCGCAAGATATTAGCCACCAAGCTAGCAGCAGATGGCTTATGAAAGCAGCAGGCCTAGCATCTCTGCTGCACGTCAATTTGTAACCCACTCCGGTTAAAACGGAAGGGGAGAGAGACAGTTCTAGACAACGGGATAAGAATCAACCCACTGGTGACCAAGAAAAAGCTGCGAATAAAACACAACAGTAGTTGTTTGGTATTTCAGTAAAAGATAGAAAACGTACCTCAATGTGTTCCAGTCCTAGCCGAGAAAGAGCCTGTCAACTGCACAAAGGGAGGAGAAAGGAGGGAGGTGGAGCCGCGTCACCTACGCTATGCGTCACGCAAGCCGCCGCAGCAGCTTGTCATCATCAAAGATGTAATATTCAGTTAAAAAGTGAGATGGTTCACTGAAGAGTGCGGCACAATGGTGCGGCAGTACAGTCTGAGTAGCATCGGTAGGGAGAAAAGACGCATAGATTTTACGTAGCTGTGCTTTGATTTAGCTTTTTCACT
>JBBBVU010000016.1:18422768-18437243 GCA_037177055.1 Atherinosoma microstoma
GTGTGTGTGTGTGTGTGTGTGTGTGTGTGTGTGTGTGTGTGTGTGTGTGTGTGTGTGTGTGTGTGTGTGTGTGCACCCATCCCTTGACTGATTTGAAGTTACAAAACAGCCATGATCAAACCGCTCATGGTGAATCGATGAAGAGAGAGTGAAAGGCAAACAGATACAGAAGAAGTGAGAGTTTGTAGGTCAGAGCCCCTTTAAGATCTTCAAGACAGAAAGCTTGCACTAGAAAGTGTGATCATCTCAAGATTTCTGTTTCAGTAAGGCTGGCGGCAGACCTGCATAGCCTTATGTGAACCTGTGCACCCATGTGACGCAGATGTGTAACAAACAGCACAGACATTCATGGGAACTGTGTTAAGATCAGAGCGTGGCTTGCTCACGAGGCGGCGTGGCCCATGCAAGACAAGTCCTGTCTCTCTGGCAAAACAGCTGTCTATATTTAATCAAGCCGAATAAACAAGGAGTTTAAACAACTCATTTATAATTTAGATTTGCATACATTAAAACTGCTCATTTTAATCTTTTTATTAATATGCATCAACGATATTGTATAAATATGCAGTTTTATGCAAATATCAGGCCCATTTTCTGTTTGTATTTAATTCTGTTTCCCAGCTGTGGATCATCATTTTCATTCAAGGCAACCAACTCAGATTAAGTCGAATATTAAGTCACAGCGTGGAACTGTATAAATATTTCTCAATTAAAAACTCTGAAGACCAGCTACGCTACTGTATCAGCATTAAAAATGCATCGGCATTGGGAGGGAAATAAGGGAAGGCAAGTTACAAGTTTGATAAGACATCAGAACTTCGAGTCTACATCTTTGAACTATGTTTTTCTTCCATCTTTCCCTCCTCCAATCAAGTAGTTGCAACAGCTTGCTGTATTTTTTTTTTGCTGTTTTGGAGACTGTTACAAAATCTGGGGGATGTAAGGACCAGCCAAAACATGCTGGGTCTCTGATGTTTTTCACAGGATGTCCTACATTTTGCTGTTTCTTGAGCTGCCACTTTTCTGTTGATGCAAATAAGGAGTTTTGTTCCAAAATGTGAAAACAGCCAACTGAGAAGTGTGACAGCAGCTGCTACAAAAGAACTGATGGAAGCGAAACTCCCAATACATCACTAGAAAAAGAACTGAACCTATTTAATTGGATAAATTATGAAAATATGGTTACGGTTTTCTTAATTTTAGCGTAAAATGAAAAAAAATATGTTTGCAATTTTCTTTGAGATTGTTGCACATGTATGCTCAGCAAGGGCAAAAAATCAAACTAAAGATAATATAAATATAATTATGATGAATTGGACTTGATTGATAAAATAAACCTAACTGAATTTGGAAAAGATCAACTTTTATCTGGACTGCGCTTGAAATTGTGCATGTTTTCAGTGAGTCAATTGCAAATTTTTACTTGTTTCCAACAAAAGCTAAAGTGATAAAAATCAGATCTCTGGGGATGAAACAGGGAAATATAGACTGTCACAAAATCTACATTAAAGGAAAAAAATGCTGAAAACTGTTGAAAAATTGTTCTAAAAAGGAGTTTCTGTGAAAACTTTGCTTTAGGCTACAGCTGGGCTCCAAATTTATTAGTTATTAGTTATTATTTCAATATTTTAAACAGGAAAAAACATTTTGATCAAATTATATGAATGATGACACACAGGTACATCAGCTATTTTAAATCAAATAAAACTTTATTTATAAAGCATTTTTCATACAAAAGCAGCGAAAAGTGCTTTGCATAATAAAAAAACATTTTTTATTTTTCTATTTTTTTTAAAAACCCACAAACCTTCACACACTTAACGGTAGAGTAGATATATTTTCCAGGACCATTTTTTACTACATTACTATGTTTTTTACTATATTGCTTAAAATCCCCTTCACACCCCGATGCAGCCAATGAATTAAATGCCTTAACACAAAAAGGGGGGAAAAAATGGAGTCACCTGTGGAACGGACAGGACTAAAAAAACACCATCCAATCATTTTAACCAACCCGTTCTAAATGATTGGATGGGAATAGGTCTATCAAACTCAACTGCCATGTGTCCCTCCCCCTCTGTGTGTTCCTGTGCTCTGGAGGCCTGGCTTCGGGGGGAAGTGTGAAGATAGGGGTTTGGTGTTTTGAATTGTGTATTTTCTAAACCGTTTTTCCAGGATCTCTTACCCTACCATTAAAGGGACAGCGTGTAAATTTGACCCAAATATCAGCCTAATGTGAGTAATAATGGATGATTGCTGGGGTCAATATACAGTGTTTTAAAAGTGTCTGCGCTCCGAGGGGGCTGCCCTCTTCAGAAACCAGACATTGTAACTTTACAGGAGTGGATCCGTCTCTCGTGGGGTCATGTGACCTGCAGCGCTTTGCTTTAAGCCCCCCTCTATAAACATAGAGGGCTCTACTTTGTGCTACTTTTTCCTCCTCTTCCATCTAAAGTTTGTCATGGCTGAACGATGTAAGAAGGTTAAAACGGTGTCTGAGGAGGTTAGAAAGAGAGACTATTTTTAAAGTTAAAGGTTTAGTGCCCCAAGTGGCCAAAAGTTACACTGTATCCCTTTAAGTATGAAACATCTAAGTTGAAGAACACACCTGAGAATCCACACAGCGCACACATACAACCCCTACCCCTCGCTGCACAAACATAAACTCTGACCTCTTGTTTCTGATTCTTTAACTGAAACATCAATATAAAACAATAACTGGAGATAAACATCTGAAGATAAACAACTGGCTTTACGCTGAGGTGAGGAAACGATATTTTGGGGATCTGTCCACACCAGGAGCATCCTCACCAAGCACCACAGAGAACCGCCCAGATCAGGGCAGGCTGGGGCCCACACCACAATCAGGGCTGCAGTGCAGCAAATTGCTAATCCTGGTATTGATCCGATACCAAGTAAATCCAGGGCAAGTATTGCCGATATAGATACATTTTTTAATGTTTTCAAATTTCACAATCATTTAATGATTTTTCCTTTAATTATTGATCATGATTATGATCAATATAAAACACAGGACAAAGATTTTAGTCATATAAAACATAATTTATTAACCAACTGAATGGCAGAACTGACACATTTAAATTTAAGCTTTTTTTGTTTGTGAACAAAATAAAATAACATCATTAATGTAACAAAATAATAAAAATAACTTTGTTATTCCCTTTTATCAAACACAAGTGTTTGAGAAAAAGTCAACTACTTTGTATGAAATGATCTAAACAAAAGCCAAACCTTGGCTCTCGTTCACATTCTTTTACTTTTTGCCCCCAAAGCCCTCTGCAAGAAAAGTATCGATCTCATCACGCTGGTATCAAATGATACCGATACTAGCCTTGGTATCAATACTTACGATATTTGGCTCGATCCTCCCAGCCCTAATATCCAGTTGCTTGTGATGTGGTGCTGTAAAGCAAGCCGTCACATGATGCTCTGGGCCAGAAAAAAAAGTTGTATTGTTTCTCAGCCTTGGGATGCTGGGGGGGCAATGATGAATCCCATCAAATCAAGTCAGAAGCAAAGAATGTTAAGGTCGGAAAGTTATGTAGTGTTGCTTTAAGACAGGGCTGCTGAACTCCAGTCTTTGAGGGTCGCTGTCCTGCAGACTTTAGGTGTTTCCCTGCTGCAACACACTTGATTCAAATCTAATGAACCCAACAGCTTGTTGATAAGTTCTCCACAATGACCCATTCATGTAAGTCAGGTGTGCTAAAAAACAAGTTAACGTCTAAAACCTGCAGGACTGTAGCCCTCGAGGACCAGAGTTTGACATCCCTGCTTTTAGATGTTATCTGTGATATTTTCTCACACTCACACTTTATTGTATTAGTATGAATTAATGCCAAAAAAGTTTACTATTAATCTCTTTGATGAATCACATTTTTGCTCATTAACAATCTTTTTAAGCTTGAGATATGCTTTTTATGCCTAAAAGCTAAAGTGCCTGCCTCGGTCAAATTAAAACTTGATGTCCCAGATCTTCTTTATGCGAAATCAAGATAAATCAGAAATAATTGTATTTGGAGCCAAAGATGAGTATCTAAAGATCAGTGCCCAGCTTCAGTCAGCAAAGTTAAAAACAACAATAGATCAAGCCAGAAATCTTGGTGTCATTTTAGACTCTGGGCTACATTTTATCAGGCATATTATAGCCGTAACCAAATCTGCTTTTTACCACCTGAAAATATCTAGAGGAGGGCTCAACATTTTAAAGTCAAGTTGACTACTGTAATGGAGTCTCTCTAAAAAAAGACAGCTGCAACTAATTCAGACTGCTGGCTGCTCGTGTCCTCACAAAGACCAAAAAAAAGGGGGAACATATCATTCCAAAGAACTGATTTAAAAATGTTGCACACAGAGTGGTTCTGATCCAAAATATTTATCTGATCTGCTGACGCCATATGACCAACCGAGACTTCTAAGATTGTCTGGGTCAAGTTTACTTTCCATCTTCAGAGTTAAAACTAAACAAGAAGAATCAAGGTTTAGTTTCCATGCTCGTCATATCTGGAACAAACTACTAGAAAACCTGAAGTCTGCTGCAAACATTAGTTCCTTTGAAATAGGTCTTAAAATGGTTTTTAAAAGTTTTGTTTTTTTATCAAGAAAGAGATTTTTTTAAATATATTTTCTCGATTATGTACTCTGATGATGATGGTGATGATAATTATGTACTTCCTGTTGAAGTCTGTTTGTATTATATAGTATGTAATTTCTCTTGTCTGTCTTATGTATAAATAAATTTACCTTGCCTAAAAAAAAAAAAAAAAACATCAATAGCCATTAAATAAATGGAGCTGAGTAGCAGTATAGCAGTCCAATAAAAAGGTTTGCACAGTATTTGCTTTCATCCAAATCTTTCCAAATGAACTCAAGTCTTCATTAAAATGTGCAGAAATAACCATTTTGATGTTATATCAAAGACATCATCATTGTGTTGCAGAGAGATTTCTTCTGAAGTTTGAATGCTAACAAACAAACCAGGATGACCCAGAGTCCTGAGTTAAAATTCATCTCACATCGTAGGATTGACTTGATTCCAGAAAATCTACAGATGTTCATATTTGTGTTTCTTATTGTGACTGTTTGGGTATTTGTGTGGATTGCTTGTGTTTCATTATTTGCTAGGTATATATTAGTCTGGGATATGATCTCCTCTGATATTTATTTTGAGAAGAATAACATCAATCTCAGCTTCATCTCTAGCATTCAGATGACATCCCATCTGTCTCCTACTACTGTGTCCTTTAAATTCAGTGGTAGCTGCTGATCATATCTGTAGCCCTATACAGTATTTGTGCAGCTTTCGTTACCTTTAGCTGTACCCGTTAGCCTGTTATGAGGTATGTCAATATTACCAGACAGTTGATATTACTCTATAACTCAAGAGGCAGTAGTGAGTTACAGAGCATCCAGTCAGCCTTCAACCTAACATTAGAAGATAAAGTGGCACTGAAACTGACCCTGACCTTGATAAGATATTTTAAAATGATTTTAAGCACAGCTAATGATAGCACAAACCGTACCAAGAAAAAAAATTGTTCTAAATTAGATTAATTTATGATTTCACTGTGGTTTTTAACTTTCCTCTATGATCTTGCCAAAATCTTGAGCTAAGCAGGCTATAATGTAAACTAAAAGCTGACGCCACATGTGAAGATTAGAAAGCAGCGGTGTCATCGTGTCTGGCCCTGTGACAATTCGTCCTCTGGTGACTGGAGGAGATTCTGTGAGGACCACAGGATGCTTCATCGGTTTATACAGATGCACCATCGAGAATATCTTAACGGCAACATCACAGAGTCTTGCAGCAGGTGTATGGCCCTCATACAGCTTTCTACAGGGTGGTCCAATCAGCACAACAGACTCAGTTGACAGTCATCCTGGACATACAGCCAGAAGAGCAGAGGTATACATCCAGATTTTTCTAGGCAGTAGAACGGTAACAGAATTAGAGCAGCATGTTCGGGGATGGCTTTGAACAGCTGAACTTCTGACACTAAAACGTACCCGCTTACAACTAAGTTCAGACCCTTACAAAGACATTTTTTTTAAATTAGCAAGCCGTTTAAATGCTTGCTATTATTCTTTTTTTGCATCCCTGGTTGAGTAGCATGAGGGGGCATTTTTTATGTCCTATGAAGTGATCAAATATGATCCTTCGCCCAATAAAGGGTTAATATATTTATACTACAGTACTGCTTGTACTTCCTCTGTAGTCATTGTAAATCTTTAAGTGTAAAATGTATTCAATTCTATGTGAAAGTGAGTCGGCATGACAGTTAAATACATAAAGCCAAACAGAGTGAGAAGTGAGTATAGAGTTGCTGAATATAACGACTTCCCTTAATTTGCTTTGTGAACACCATGTGACTATCTACTGTAAGTAAGAGTCTCTGCAGTTGAGGTTGACTGAAAAGATGGTTGTTCAGGTTTAACCAAATGTGAACATGGGTGTTTTTACTAAAGAATAAGGACATAAAAATGATGGACTGAAGAAAACCGGGATGATACAGTGGTCATGTCTCCATCTATCTTTGTTTCCTATGTGTCATTTCAAGACCTGCATAAGAAGAGGTAAGAAAACTCAAAAATCTGAATGAAAAACACAAAGTTACATTAAAATTTTGTTTTACAAGGTTGAAATAGCTTTTGCCAGGAGTGATGCATAAAAGGTTTTCCCAAGTCATTTTGATTAATCTAAATAATGACATGTTTCTACAGAAGAAATCTAACATGGCCAAAGCTCTTTACACTTCTACTTCTTTTCAAGGTTTTCTTTATTAACTTTTCAGAAATTTTGCAAGTCTGCTTGAAATTGCTTGATATGGAAACATGACCAGTCACAACTCTTGAGGCATAAAGTGGTATTTTCAAACTAGATTAGATTTAACTAAGCAGGTTATGTAAAGTATTTATGAATAGTTGGTGTCTTGTCAGCAGTAAACAATGGTCAGCTGTTGACTGCTACCACTCAATTTAATCAGGGAGGGATTTTGACTATAAGCTAGAGCTAACAGCTACTCTGAACAGGAACACCAGAAAAGCTCATTATCACTATCATTATCATTATTTGTAAAGTGAATTTAATGTTTAATTCTCCACTATTTCCTCAGGTGAGGAACATCAGTGTGGTTCAGTAACGTCCATGTACATGAAGTAGAGGCATTGCTAGCATGTGTGCTACGATGCGGCGCTACGCAGGGACTATCAGAAAATCATGACACAGTAAATAACTTTTATAGACATGTGTGAAAATCCCTTTATAAAATGTCCTTTTGAACTGCTAAAAAATGTATAGATTATTTTACACTTGCTCTATTGCTCCTTTGAGTACGCTAGCTGTTAGCTTAGAGTTTGAGAGTTTCCCGCTGAGAGTTTCCCGCCCACAAAATCTGTTGTCAAATAAGACAATTAAAATATCACTTTAAATTTACATAATATCTGGATCAAAGATTTAACAATAAAACACACTATTTATATTTTCATTTATTCATTTAAACATATTTAGCCTATTTATTACAATTTATTACCATTGTTTTTTGTATAAATGTACATCATTATAAATATCCAAATTGCAATATTCATTTGCTGTAAGCCACGTTGTAATAAGCATAATTAGGCTTCATGTGGTTGGTCAGTTTATATGTTGCAAGTGTTGTCCTTTACATAAAGCTTTGTCTTTTTTAACTAATATCTGAGGCCACGGGGAGTATTTGCGGTATTTTTCTTTTTTCTGAGTATTTCCTGTGTTTAAAACAAACTCTTGAATGTTAGCTCCTTTAAGAACCGCTTTAAGTTGGTTAAACCTCTTTACACGAAGGGGGGGAACGTGTAATAAAGCTATTTTGTCTGTATTGAAACCGGAGCACACAATAAAATCAGCAGACCGGACGCAGTCTTTATAAGTTTTGGTGGCAGAGAGAGGACCGTGGATGGTGTGAACACAACCCTGAAAGTCATGAATAATGCCTGTTGAGCGGAGCGCAGGGAGGTGATGTCTCTTTAAGAAGCTCAACCCTCTGCCGAAACAATCGTACAACCCCCCAACAAGTCATCGGACCTGTCAATCATCTGGTCGGCGCCCTTTGATGTCGGGACTCCTCGCCTTGTCTTGGGCTCAAATGAGCTGTTTGCTGTTGTAGTGAAACATTAGTCTTCTACCAAGCAGCCCAGCCGGGGAACGCCACATCTCAACTTTTTTCTATATGTGGTGGAGGTTTCTCTACTTTGGAGGCGCCCCAGACTGAGGAGATTTAACACAGAAGTCACTTTATTATTTTCTTTATTTATACTTTTGTTATTGTTTCTTCTTTTTTTTGTTGTTTTGTTTTCTTTGAACCAAAAGTGTACAACATCGCAGGGGGGGAAGTAGACATGCCTCAGCTCAGCAGCGGCGGAGGGGACGACCTGGGAGCGAATGATGAGATGATATCGTTCAAAGACGAAGGAGAGCAAGAGAAAATCCAAGAAAACGCGTTCACGGAGAGAGACCTGGCCGACCTCAAGTCCTCACTGGTGAACGAGTCGGAAATAAATCAGAGCCCGAACTCGGCGGTAGGTGGCACGGAGTGGATGAGTGTGTAACACATGCGAAAGGGAGCATGTGTGTGTGAAAGCTTGTTTTATTTTACACGCTGCTGACAAGCGTTGAATGCAACCTAAACGAGCAGAGAGCTGCCTTCAGGGGTACAGTAGTAAAGTTCTCAGGCTGGCCGAGGTTAATAACAGGGCAGGGGATGCGGGATTATAGAAATCCGCCAAAAAATTAAAAAAAAATCACCGTAAAAGTGCGATAAACTCACTATGAACTCCTCTCTGTCTGTACTTGGTTTGGAGTGTCTCACCTCTTTTTCGTGTTTGTTGTCGGGTCCCTCCAGGCGGTCAGACGGGGGCATCACGGCGAGCAGAGGGGCTTCCCAGACAAACACCGAGACCATCTCGACGGTGGTAAGAAAAAAAAACTACAAAAACACTTCACGCACTCGCTCTCATCCCACCTGAGTGGCCAGAGCTTTCCACCAACCCACTGTGTCAAAGTTTAGTGTTTTGGTCACAAGGGCGCGTGCTGCAGCCCTAAAACCAACTTCAAAGACTTGTTAGGTGTACAGATGTCCTCTCATGTCATCAGTTTTATCTAGTTTAGCTCTCAGATGTGTCTGACGGAGTTGCTCTGTTCCTGTTTCAAACAACTTCAGAGAGAAAACTATTCATAAAGTTTCAATAAATACGCTCTTATGCAATGCAATTCAACTCAATATGTGTGTGTGTGTGTAGATACATTTTAGTCACTTTTTGGAGCATAGTTTGCTTGATTTTGGCAAAAGATCAGGTCAGCCAGAGGGGGTTTGTCTTTTTTTTTTTTTACCACCCAAAAAGAACAGAGTGACTTCCCTCCCTGCATTTAGGCACTTTTCAAGAATCTACAGTTTACATGGCAGCTTTAATTATAGGCTGCAGCCAGTTGCGTATCTTCGTTTTAGTCTTCTCTAAAAAAGGAAAAAATGTCCTCATACTGTGATGCTTCGAGCAAAAAAAAGTAAAAAAAACAACATCAATTCGAGAGTCCTCAAGAAAAAGTGAAACCTGCGGAAATCAGCATTTATATTTGTGTGTTTATGCTGGCGGAGCTGCATTATTTTACATTCTCCAGCCACGTTTAAAGTCTCATCAGATTCAGGAAAGCTCAGCAATTACAAGTGTGGCCTGTGTTTGTGTTGCAGTTTCATTCTTAGCAAGTATAACCCAGTTATAGCTGACCCACAGAGAGGACTCTCGAGCTTGATATGGGTGGTGGTAAAAAATAAACTTAACACACACTGAGAGTTCACGCCTCTCAGGCTGTAACAGTTTTGTCTGGAGCATTATCTCAAGTCTGCTCTCATGCAAGGATATATCATCATGTAACTGCTCGTTAGTAGTTCACCTGCCTCGCTCACATTTTAGATGCTTTTTCATCTTTTCTTTTAATTATCAAACATTTTAGCAGCATTACAGGAGTATGTATCAGATTGGATTTATGTCATTTGAAGCTTTTATATTTACTGGATTAAAAATATTGTTTGAAATTATTTCAAATCTTTTTTTTTTTCTGAAATGACTTGTTGCTTCTTTAACTCTTTGTTGTTTTTCCACATCCACCTTCAGTGTCGAAGCATCAAGATGGAGGCATGTACAAGTCACCGGCGTATCCAGCATATCCGTTCCTGATGCTGCCAGACCCCTACCTCCCCAACAGCTCTGTTTCTCCATCCGTAAGTCCACGTGTGTTTTTAACCCCGCTGCTGGCGCATCTGATCTGATCTGATCTGATCTGATCACTGTCTTTTTCTCTCCTGGAGCTCACTTGGGTCAGTAACTGAGGGCAAATTCAAGCTCTTAACTTGCACATGTTGTGTCCTGCTATGGACTCCAGTGGCAAGTTTTTGGTACTTTTATTTAACATCAAGTCCAATCTGAACATTTATTGTGTGGTGATGAACTTAGGACAGTATTTCATCATTTTTGGAGGTGCTTTTGGGATAAAAGAGGAATAAAAGAAACCCAACCGTGGACAGAAATGTCGTGTGCTGGTAGTTTTCATTAAAAAAGTCATTTATTTTTATTTGGTTGAGGTTATTTTTATTCCATTTTAACAAGCGGGGACGTGAAGAAGGTATTTAGACAAAGGCAGCATTTCTTCTCATTATTTTCTAACACATTTAATGTATATTTTGTTGGAAATCTGGTCTAAAAACCCTTTTTTAGTTTTTCTCCTTACAATGTGATCAGCATGTTTTTGTTCCAGCTGCAATATCTAAGACATTTTCGATCATTATAAAGTATTTTCAGATATTTTTCTTTATTATAAAGCAGTTTCAAATCCTTATTCAAGTCCTGATTATCTATAGATACGTGTTAGATGTGTTATACACGGCTAATATATATACGTAAGTTAATTCAAAGGAATACCACAGCTTCTTCAACCTTTCCAATAACAAAACAGAACCTGTCCATTTTTTGTAGATAGAGCACAAACAGCAGCTCTATCACAACAAATCAATCCCAAACTTTCCATGTGTTCTGCCTTGTGCACTTCACCCCCCCTTCAGCTGAAATAAAGTTGCATTTAAAACGGAGCGAAATGAAAATCAAAGTGCCGCGGCCTCGCCTGGCAAAACAAAGCGGGAGCTTTGTTTTTGTTTACACCTTTGCTGAAGTTGGAGTCAGACTGGTGTCGTCATCTCCAACCGTTTCGCGTGACGTTTTTACCGTCTTTCTTAAAACATCAGAAAGATTTGTGGAAAGGAAAACCTGAATCAGAAAACCCTGCAAGTCTTAAGAAGCGATATGTCTGGTTATGTTGAGTAATTGCGCCAAAACATGAGTAGTTGTGCCTAATTCATCTTTCACGTGCTGTGTAATCCTGTTGCCTGAATTAACCCCCTGCTAGAGCAGAAGAGACGTTGCTGAACAGCGTGGATGCCTGTTCAGAAGATCACACACACCTCGGGGCCGCTTTAATGTGAGGCACGATGAACCTGCTGGAACACAGAATCTGATTTGAGGACAGAAAATGTGGCTCTTAGGGGACATCAAGAAATCTCTAAGCGGTTGATCATGTGAGGGTCATAGAAGCTGACAATTAATACCAAATACTTCACATTCTTTTTCATTTACTTTAGAAATTCCAGTAGTTTCGGCTGTTTGTTGCCTTTTCATTTGATCTCAAGCTGCTGTAAAATCTACATGTCGGACTTTGTGCTGCAGTTTGTGTTATTTGTTGTGTTGTTTCTTGGAGAGAAAAAAACATGGAGATTTCCACCTGAAGGTGTTTGTATTTTTTAGATGACAGCATGGATGTGCACCAACATGTCTGAGGAAATTACCCCCCCCCCCCCGAGTTCGGTATTCAGACGCCAGTGCCGTGATTGACAGTTTAAGTGAATGAACTAAGAAAGCGTAGTCGTGGCTTCCTTGATTATTTTTATACTCGTCGTTGCATCGTTCTGCACATCCTCTTCTCTTCTCTTCTCTTCATATTGAGGGTGGGATTTGTTGGAGAAGGGGGGGGGGTGCTCTTTATCTTTGCTGGAAAGATAAAGAGTACTTTCTTTCCCTGTGTGTCTTGGAGACTCCACACAATGCTCACTTGTTGCTGCTTCCCTTGTAATTAGCCCGCTGGTTGTGAGGCGGTAGCTGCGTTTCGGACCCCCTCTACCTGCCACTTGAAAGAGCTGAGTATAGTGGTTTAGCGGGTGGGGTAGCAGGGGAGGGGGGGTATGACAATTGTGGATGGAAGAGATGGATCAGAAACTATAGGTCTGGCAGGGAAAAGAAGTGTTTTCCCAGCGTTGTGGTAACATGGGACGAGGTGACACATGTTACATCTCTGTCTCGATGGCCGCCCTGCGCTGCCGGTTTTTTTCTCCCCCCAAAGATAACGGTGACAGCAAGTGTCTTTGTATCTGACGAGCAGCTCAAATCTCAAGCAGGATCAGTGTAACGGTAATGTAAAATGAGATGAAAGCAGGTTTTATCAGACGGTCAGGAAGCTGCTTCTTTTACTCGGCTTTTTTGGTCAACTTATCTGTGATAAATGATAAAAGCTGTGTGCATAGATTTAACCTTTAAAGCCGGATCGGCCTTTATGAAGACTTGAGAAAATGACTGATATAATAGGAAGAAAATAGTGGCGTTTAATTTTTAACCGTTGCTCAAAGTTTAGACCCTATTCTCCACAAAACGAGACTGAGAGTGTATTTTAACATAAAGGTTTAAAAAGGATTTAGTCAAAGAGTTGCTGAATGGCATCTGTGTGTGTGGAATCATTGTTAGCAAGGTGTTAGATAAGGGGGGGGGGATACAAAGGGCATAAAATTCACATTTTTACTCTGTTTTATTGTAATTTATTCAGGCATATTAACAGACACACAATCTTTGACATTGGGAATCATTATCTTAGGTCCTTAGATGTTTCTAGACACCAATAACATGCATATGAACCTAGAAGAAGGGCTTTAACAGGTTACAGATCATCGACCCTGCTTCAGCTCGTTAGCCTTTCAGCTGCTGCTGAGAGCCAAAATAATTAGTTATTAAATCAATAAAGGGACAAAATGAATGAATTAAATCTGAATTTAGAAAGAAAACACCAAATACATGCAGCTTTTTTTTTGTAATTTTGTGTGTTTTATATCATTATATTATGATTATCTGTTGATCAGACGGTTTTTTTCCTCCTTTGGCTCTGCAAAAGTGTAAAGAAGAATTTGGATGTTTTACCCACTAAATGAGAAGCAATTATTTCATCATTAAAACAATTGATTGCAGTCCCTACTTTATTTGCATCAGGCGACTGAAGTCTTCTGTTGTGTTATCATTTACCAGCAATGTCAAGTACAGAAAGGCAACTTCTCAAAAGCTCCACGTGTTCCCGTAAACTGCTTCAACACGCTGAAGTCATTGTGAGAGCATCAGCTGAATGACTGAAAGTCAGACATTAAGTGTAATATTTGTATGTCTGTGTCCCCCCCCTGAGTGAAGTATGTGGGTTTGTTTGCCTTTTGTAGTTTTTCAAAAAAAAAGTTCCTCCTTGTGATAGAAAACCTGTACAGTCCAAACTGTCGGGGAGCGGGCGGGGGCGGGGGGGTCACATTGTATTTTGCAGAACAAGATGGGGGTTAAAAAAATTCCCCAAGCTGTTGTTGCTCTGAAAGATTAGCATAATGCTTATTTATGTATCAGTAGAAAACAATGTGTGACATGAAATCTCATGTCCTCCTCGGATCTTCTGGTGAGAAGCTTCTAATCTCCGCTGATAAGTCCTCTTCCTACAAAGCGACTGCACACAGAAGAGGCGGCTGCAAAGCGTATTCCCTCCTTATTCCCATTCAGCGGTAATACTCCTATTACAGCATGACATGGGACATGTCCCCCCGTTGTCACATTAATGGAGATATCAGCTGTCCTTTCAGGGGCCAAGGAAGGAGATTTGTGGGATTTGGAGATGCAACTGAACTCCCCCAGCTTGTTGTCTTTGGATAAAGCTTTATCTGGAGTGTGTAAGACATACAAGCATATTATGCTTGTGTGTGTGTGTGTGTGTGTGCATGGTTGCTGTTTAAGTTCATTACACTAAGTGTGTGTTTAAGGCCATGGCATGTTTTTTGTGCGTCTTCGTCTCCATGTTTTCTCCTCAAGTTTGTTGCCTTAGGCTTGTGTATGTATCCAGAGTTCATGGTGGGTTTAGTGTGTGTGTGTGTGTGTGTGTTTTAGACTGTAGATGACACTGCAGCATGTGTGTGATAATTTTCTAGCTGTGGATTACAAGCTTTTTTTTTTTAAGGAATCAGGGGTCGCTGTCATCACTGACACAAACCCCTTCAGAAAGAAGATGCTTCTTCAGCATCTATCTATCTATCTATCTATCTATCTATCTATCTATCTATCTATCTATCTATCTATCTATCTATCTAT
>JBBBVU010000016.1:18450933-18464942 GCA_037177055.1 Atherinosoma microstoma
TGTGTGTGTGTGTGTGTGTGTGTGTGTGTGTGTGTGTGTGTGTGTGTGTGTGTGTGTGTGTGTGTGTATGTGTATGTTTGAGAACACTTGTGTTTGTTGTGTAAAGTTAAGCAAGGTTGTGGTTCACCATGGAAAATGAAGGCTTCAAGTCTTATTGTCACCTGAACAGCACACACACACACACACACACACACACACACACACACACACACACACACACACACACGGAGTGCTCCTCCCTAACAGCACGCATCTCTTGTGTGTTGGTGGAAAATTTTAAAGCTTTGCTTGCTCAACTGCGTCTCCTTTTTTCCTACTACCCCTTCAGAAGGAGGAGAAGTTACTAACCTGCAATGGAAAATCATTTTTAACTGAAAAAGACGAGAAAGAAGCAGAACTTTGGTGAAAGCTTGAAGTGAAATGGATTAAAAAAGCGTTCATAATGGCAACATGAAATTTAGTAATCATTCATCTGTAGAGATAACTCTGCAACGGCAGAAGAAGCTCAAGTCGTCGTGGACATGTGGATTCTGGATTCTGGACAAGAATCCACATGTGTGTTGGGGTGGAAATCATTCAGAACTTTTTTATGGAAGTGATTGGATGAAAGGATGTTTATACTTCACAGCAGCATCACATGGCATTCTTGGTGTGTACATCAGAGCTGTGATCTCTGGTTTGGCAAACTCCAGAGTAAAGAAGATGTAAAGATGAGACGCAGACAAGTTCCGTGTAACTTTTTACCCATGCAGGAAATGTTCAGATGAAAAGTTCCTGCAGAATTGTTTCATTAATAAACACGGTGCTGTGGTGGTTGGCACTGCGGCCTCACAGCAAGAAAGTCACTGGTTTGAGCCTCGGCTGTATGGTGGGCTTCCTCCCACCATCCAAAGACATGCAGGCTATAAATTCTCCCTAGGGGTGAGTGCGAGTGGTAGTTTGTCTCTGTGTGTTGGACCCGCGGTCTGTCCGGGGTGTACCCCTCCTCCAGCTTCCCCCGCGACCCTGAATTGGAATAATCTGTATATAAAATGAATGAATAATAAACAAGATTTCTCGGTAGATTTTAATTGTTAAAAAATCTGATTATTAAATTCTCCGGGTAACCTTTTTTGGGTCATCCTCTTTTAGGGTGAAAAACGACACAAAGGTTCTCCATTAAGAAAAGTTGTCAACTTTTTCTACTCAATACACATCCTCTGATCTGGCCAGCAGAGGCTTTTTGACTTCGCTCGTTCATAAATCATGTTTTTTGTCGTCTTGTCCGTGCCGCATGTTGAGACCATCGGCTCCATCGCGGAGCGGTTGGAGCCCTGAGGCAGAGCGAGCCTGCTAATGGTTAGCCACTTGGCTCTGCTGGATCGGTGCTGAGTGGGGAAAGGCCCGGGAACAATTATGGCTTGGTAGGAGCGAAGGAGCTGAGCCAAGCAGGCAGCTGCTGGATGGTCTCTGAATATACAGCGTTGGTGCACGCGCACGTGTTCGTGTGCGAGCCCAGAGGGAGCGATCTGCTCGTTCGTGACCGCATATTTACATTACAAATCCTGGCTAAACAATTCAGCTGACCACAGAGGCAAACATCAGACATCAGACGTTTTTATCAGTGGGACGGATGGATGACAATGATGAAGGGATGGACAGAAGAATGCAGGGACAGGGGCTAAAAAATAAGAAGGGGTATATTTATGGATGGATGGATGAGTGAGTGACAAGACTAAATCAGTTCCCCTTTTAAAGGACCCCACCTTCATCTTTATTTATCATAAAAAGCTGTTTACAACCTTGAATAGTGAAGCCTCCATTCAATTTAGAATTAATTTCAAGTAATCAAAGAGCCCTTCAAGCTGTAAACCAGAGCCTAAGGACATATAGAGAATTTTATATGTTTATCAGCAGCCTAATCTGTGTTTTTAGACTTGAAAGAACAGATTTAAAAGGACTTCTTTGCTCTGAAAACGTTTCAAACCTCAAAGATAATTGTATAATTATTCTCTGTGAATGAATATATTATATTACTGCTTAAGTGTTGATTTATCTCAAGTCTTTGCAATATTCATTGTAAAGTGATATAACATGGTTAACTTCAGTAAAAAGGAACAAATCTAATTCTTGGTGATGATTTTGTGCCTTTAAAATCAAGCAGTGGTCCACAGAATTTACTTGAGGGCTAATTTCTTTAGCTAGCAGGGTGCTTTTCTGAGAGTTTGACCTTTGGGTGCAGAGTTTAAACCCTTTTTAATGTGTGTCCAAGTGTTTCTGCAGTCATTTGTTTTGTTTCTTGCTTTCAGTTTTTTTTAGCACATTAGCTTGTGCTGCTACTGATTCTGTCCCCTCCACAACCTTCCAGAAAAAGCTTCACAGAACTGCAGGAGCACATGACAGAAAATCATCTGCAGCTTCAGTTCCTACAAGATGCCCACAAGGAAAACATTTCTGAGGATTTGCACTTCAGGGTTTAAAGAATTAGCTTCTACGTGAAGAGGGAAAGTAACCGTGCAGGAGTGACTAAATGACCCAAACCGATTTATAGGCAGAGGTTCTTCAGTAGAGCCAGTCACTTTATTTTGGGGTGATAATTACACACTGTGGGTAAGCTACCATGTTATTTGTACATGATGATCGATAGCAGAGTATCAGCCCCGGTCCCGTTAGCAAACCGGCCAGTTTTGGCAGACACCCCGTTAGACACAAGCCTGCAGGGACCCTCACGCACAAGGACAAAAATATGCACAAACATACAAAGAAACACATGTGCATTCAGTATTCCTATAAAATTATGGACATCCACACATGTACAAGCACATGTGGAGCAAAAACACACACACAAGAAGATGAAGTGTGGTGACAGGCGGTTTCTGTGATGCTGCTGCACAGCGAGGCCTCCTGGGCCTCTGCATGCAGCTCTGTGGTGAAACGCACCAGTGCTGGCTCTTGCAGGGTTTTGGACTAACTCCACATGTGGTCAGCTGGATGGTAGCGCCCTCGCTTCGTGCTCCCAACGCGACTCCTGTGGAGCGGGGCTATGTTGAAATCACTTTTTTTGGGGGTAAAAAAAAAAGGAGAGAGAAAACTCTTTTTTCTTTCTCCATTCCGCTGTAAAGTCTGGATTCAAATAGAGAAATGTGTTTCATTAGTTTCATCTGCATCTGTAAAGTGATGATGACTTAATGCGATTTTGAAAATCCTTTTTTTTTTCTAACTTCAGGTTTCTAACAAGTTGTGGCTGCAGGTTTACAAGAAAAGGCAAAGCTGCAGATAAAGGGAATTAAATATGATTGCTGGAAAGATTTCCAAAGTCAGTACCTGATCTCTCAATGCATCTTTGGAGAGGACTCCCCCCCCCCCTCAGGTTAAAGTCAGTCTTGTAGAACAAAACAGAGTATGCACGGTCAGCCCTGGTGGGGAGTGCATCTCTTCTCTCCAGCACCTCTTTGAGAGATAAAAGCACCGTGCTCAACATCAAATCAATAGGCCCATCAATGGTAACATCTCTGGAAGATTAAAGAGAAACTCTGAGAGGCAGCGAGGGAAGCTGGGGTACTAATACAGTACAAGACCTGGCCAATGGAAAGAGATTTAATTGATGTGCAGAAGGGAGATGGATGAAAAGGTGGGAGGTGACTGTTGTAATGGGATGGGATGTGCTGAGGTTCCTTTTGTAATCTCTTATTTCCTTTTATTCATCCATTAGTAGGAGTTTTTGTCTCTGTATGTATGATGTATACCGTCCAACCTTGTTAGGCATGCATTCGGCTCAGTATTTTCCGGACCACCTGTACATTAACAACTCTATCTTGCTTATTTTTTGGAGGGTCTGCTCCAGGTTTTGCTCCGTTGCTTTCATTTCGCTATTCATCTGCTTTTTAAATTCTCTGTTTGATCCATCAAAAGGCATAAAGCATGCATCTCCTGAACCTTAACATCCTTTATATCCAGACACGTTTGGGTCAACAAGCACTTCTATGGATGGAATTTAATGTACAGTAAATATGCTGTAGAAGAGATTCAGAATTGCATGTTTGTTGTTTTCTTTTATTACATTTTGGACGTTTTTGGTCATTTATAGAATTTTGATCCAAATTCCATAAATTTTGGGGGGATCATGCAATCCCCCCCCCCCCTTCCCCAGTAGACATAAACAATATATCAGATTTTGAAACTTAGAGATTTTACCATTTTGAAATTGATGGGAGCAACACATCTCAAAGAGGTTGGGACAGGGGGATCAAAATGCTAGAAAAATAATAACTGGAGGACTAGTTAGCTTAATTTGCACCAGGTCAGGAGCATGACTGGGTATAAAAGGAGCATTTCATAGAGACAGAGCCGCTCAGATATAAAGTCTAGCATCAATCTGCAACAAACTGCATCTAAAAAATTTAGGAATGTTTTCAAAAAAATGTTCTTCAACATAAAAGAAGATCCCACTATCTACAGCGTATTATATCACCAAAAGATTCAGATCATCAGGGAGGAATCTCTGTGTGTAGGAGACAAGGCCAAAGTTCAGAACTGGATGCTTATGATCTTCAGGTCCCCAGGCAGCACTGCAATAAAACCAGACAGGACTTTCTACGGAAAATCAATGCATGGGCTCAGGAAGACTTCCAGAAATCACCGTCTGAACACAGTTCACTGTGAAATCCACAAATGCAGGTTAAAGCTCTGTCATGCAGAAAATAAGGCAAATGTGAACACAGCCCAGAAACGCTGCAGTCCTCTCATCCACAAAAATCATTTTAAATGCTCTGAGACAAAGCGGAAAACTAGTGGTCTGATGGATCAAAATGTGAAATTCTTTCTGAAACCATGGACGCTGTGTCCTGCAGAGGAGAGGAGACGGACCATCCGGCTTGTTATCAGTAGACAACTCAAAAGCCAGCATCTCTGATGTATGGTGTGGGCAACTTCCACATCAGGTGAAGCTCCATCAATGCTGAAAAGTACATGGAGGTTTTAGAGCAACATCTGCTCCCATCCAGACAACGGCTCTTTCAGGGAAGACCTTGCAGATTTCAGTAAGACAATGCTGAACCACTGCATCCATCACAACAGCACAGCTTCACAGGAGAACTGGCCTGCCTGCAGAAAACATTAGGAGCATCATGAAATAAAAACCCAACGACGAAGGTCCAGGACTAAGAATGGGACAAACTCCTGCAACTGGTCTCCTCACTTCCCAGACCGTTGTTAAAAGAAGAGAAGATGCTACAAAATGGTAAACATCACCCTGGAACTACTTTTTTTGTTGGACAAAAAAAGTTCAATTGATTGATACAATTAAAGAATAAAATTGAATCATACAGGAAGGGAAGTTGCTTTCTAGTTTTCTTGGGCAGTAAAATGAGAAAAAAAAAAACTCCTACCAGAACTCACTAGAACACCCATTGTCCAAAATAGAAACCTGATGAAAACGTATGCATCTCTTCAGCCACTTTGCGTCCCCTCAAATATAGAAAAAGATCTAAATGAGAGCAGCATGTTGGTGGGTGGGTTGGAGGGGGACTGAGGGTGTAGTTAGGGAATGTGAAAAGCATTCAAACATATTCTTTCATATGGAGGATGAGACCACAGGATGGAGTGTGCACTGAGCTGGTCTGTGTGGTTGTGGCCCGAGGTTTGTACGCTCTCTATCTGAAGCCACATCAGAGCCCTGCGCCATGTGTAATGTGATCTGGACGGGCAAAGGAGGATTCCCCCCCCACAACTGGATTCAGAGAGACCGCCGCTGAGGTGATGTCAGACGGCTCGCGGTGACAAACAGTTTCAGCTGCAGGAATGGTGACTTTTAGCCGGGGCACACCTCACCTCCTCCTTTTTGCTTTTCACAGATTCATATTCCCGATTCTGCACTCTTTTATTCCTCTTATCCCTCCTTTCTCATAGATAATTAGCTTTTAGTCCCATCTGTGGACAACGGTGTCCAGGAAGCTAAATTGCATTGAAAAACATTTTCACAACATCTTTGAATCTCAATGAGAAGCATTGACAACAAACACATACGATGGCAGGCAAAGGTTTGGACACCTCTGGTCTGAATGTGCTGCTGTAAAAAGTTACCTGAGAAAAGTGATACTGAAGCAAAAGTTTGTAACATCTACTTTTAACAAAATAACATCTTGTAACCTCATTCTGTGGCTGAAGAGGACTCTTTTAAGTTCTTGTTTGGAATATTTTCTTTCTCAAACGTCTCTTTTTCTGTGAGTATCTTCCAGTCTCACCTCTGTGTGGTGTTTACATTATGGGACTGTGATGTCCGTGATAAAACACTGCATCTGCTGAGACCTGAAAGATCTTAAACTCTATGAACTTTGCTCACTGGGATGCAAAAACGTATATTTTTAATGTAATTAGTCCAATGGACCTAGAGAAGCATGTTTTATCTTCAATGAGTTCAAGCCATCAAGCTTGTCACTGTGACTGAAATGCATCTGTTTATGCATGTCAATATGTCTCCACAGTCGTACACAGTAGGAGTCAAACTCTCAACCTCGACGGTGTTCACCAAACTTTTCATGCATTCTGTTTCTTTTCTTCTCTCCTGTTGTCTTCTCCCTTTTTCTCCCTTTTTCTGCTCTTTCTTCTTCTTGCCTCCCATGCAGCCGCTCTTGTTTCATGCTTTCATTCTTTGCCTTTCTTCTTCTCCATTCTTATTGGCCCTCCCCTCTGTGTCCCTCTGCACTCTCATCTCTCCCTCTTGTTCCTTTTTTTGCGTTCCCTCTGCTTACTCCAAGTCTTGAACAAACAAACAAGCAGCGGGTGGCTTGCGTCTCCTATCTATAATTCAAGCCAGTCAAACTACAGCGAGCGTGTTTGCCAAACACATGAAGTGCATCCCTCACAGAGAACATCGAGAGGAAAAAAAGAGAAAAAAAGGACTGTGTTTTACCATGATGGCTTGGACTCGATACACAGAGAGTTTTCCAGCGTTGGAGTTGGAGATTAAAATGATGTTTATGGCATTTCTGGTTTGTTTTGATAGAAAACACGACAAGGAAAGGCAGTGATTAGATAATATGGGGCATATTATGAGATCAAACTTTCGAGGGCGGCTGGAATGTTACCTTATAAAAGATTCAGGGAATTTTCCAGCAGCTAAATAACACAAAGTTAGTTGTTTAAATCCCTGAGTATGAATACGAACCGAAGCAAAAGAATATATAAAGAGGATATTCCTGTATTTATTTATTCATTTATTTCAGTCCTCTTGTGACTTTCTTAAGGACACCGATGCAGCTGTGTAACAGTAACCGTCTGCAGGCGTTATCCATCATAGAGAGAAGCAGCGTATCCCCCCTGAGACCAAGCCAAACCACTTGTGGTAACAACAACTTATAACGATAAACGAGAGTCGAGAGGAAAACCAAAGCTGTTTTTCCAGGTGTTTGGATGAAACTCCAGGGTAGGGGTTTGAAATCCATCTCAAGTTCTTTTTGCTTCTTCGACATGCTTTTGATTAATAGTTTGGTATCAGAAGCGATTGCTTGTTCTTCGGTCAAACCTACGAAGCCCAAAAATATTTACATAACTATGACGTTATGTGGCAGAAAACAACCAGTTCACCCAGATGAGAAGCCAGAAACAGCCAAATATTTGATATTTTGCTTGATGAACGACTTACAGTGAAGTCAGCGATCAAAATAAGTCATTTGCGAAAAGAAAGAGTTGCTTAAAGGGTCGTTCCATGCAAAATAAACACATTATCTCACATACTCTAAAAAGTTGAACTCTAAAAATGGAAAGTGATGCTTATTTTAATGTCACTGTTTTTGGCAGAATGACCCTTTAATGTAGAAACGGGTTTTCCATGTCACATTTATTCTGCCAGTATATTGAAAAGTGGAGCAACAGATCTTGAGATTAAATACCGGGACTTTTTGTGGCCCGCAGTTGAAGCGGTGTTACAGTTGCCGTGGTTACGGCATGCCTCCTCTGCTTCCTTGCTGCTGTGCTGAGCGTAGCGAAGGGGACCAGCCCAGCAGGTGGGCCTGAGAGGGGAGCAGAGGTACAGCAGAAAGCAGGCGAGGCCGCTGGGAGGTGGGGGCTCCCTGCACATCCAGAGGCATCGCTGCAGCCGCTGGGGTTAAAGGAATTAATCAGACAGAATAAATTAGAACATGAAAGGAGAGGAGGGTCCCTTCTACACTCATCCATCACTCTATACATCCATCCATCCATTTCTTCTTCTTGTCCCTCTTTTGCTCTTCAGTCTACAAATGAAAGTTAGAAAATGATCAACAACTTCTGATAATTCCTGCCACATAATACCTTACAGTCATTAGGTGCAAACCAGCTGAGTCATCTTTCTCTTCCTGTCACTAATGAGACCTTTCCTCCTGTCAGTAGAAATTTAAATAAGCTTTATTGGCAGGAAAAGCACTTAATCCCCAAGTGAGAGTAACATCTAACTCTGACTTGTTTCAGCTGTGACTGTCGGACATTAGAACTCAGCACATATGAGAAGGTCTCTGTACCTTCATCTGGTGTCATCAAACAGAGCGTGCTTGTTAGTTTACAGAGAAGCTGCACAGGAACAGAAAATGAATTAGCTGGTAGTTTAATAGATTCATCATCCTTTTAGATAAAATTTGGATGAAAGATGTTCCCCAGCCTTGTGTTTTGGGATCATTTCTGTGTTGTTTCTGTAAAAGTTACAGTCAGACCAACAAACCGTTGAAGCTTCATTGTTCTTCATCACACGTCTGAAAAGAGCTTCTTTTAGAAGAGGGCCTCCGCCGCGTCACCAACACAAATGTAGCTGACTAATCGAATTAAGACAATCCTTACGGTCCTTTGATGTCACAGCCGTTAAAAGCAGCCTCCATGAATGGAAGTGCTGTGTTAAAGAGTGGACGGGATCTTTACTGTGAGATGCTGAATGAAGTTTACACGACAGCAGCTTTCAGGCATCCTTAAATCAGAGCGTGGAAATTCACTTACCTTGTGGTGCGACATGTTTCATTTGATGTGTCAATTAAAGCATTTCTATTCTTGTTTTTCTGAAGAAGTCACTGAAAGTTTGAGTCTGAAAGAATCGTCTTGGCTTGTGGCATTTTCCTTAAAAAAAGTGCATACATTTTTACAAAAAAAAAACATCTTAAACTATGTATACTTTCATATCTATTCAAGCACTTCAAGTATATGTGTGCATAAAAATGGAAAATATACAGAGAATATTTCTGTTTGGAGACATTAAGGCCATTCAGCACACTCTGCCCCCCAGTTACATTTTTTTCCATGGCTTTCAATGTCTCCATAACACAAACGCCCTAGAATGAGATTATTTTGATACAAACATCAAAGCAGCAGATCAGACAGAAAGCAGCGTGCTGACCCACGGGGCAGAAAGTCAGCTGATTGAGTCGTCTGCTTCCCCAAAATCTTGGTTGGTCTGCATGTAGAGTCAACCATGTACGACCGCCTCGTCAACGCCTTGATCACGCCAGACACGCGCCGTGGAAAAACATTTGCTTTCATGCTAAAGTGAGTTTAAATCAGACCTGATGTTAAAAATAGACAAAGTTGAAGCTGTCGTCTCTGTTGTCGAAGTTTTGTTTGCCTTTCTCTGAGATGTTTTTGTCTCATCAGGTCAAGTTTTGTTTTTAATTGTTTTTCATTTTATTTTTTGTGCCAAATCCGCAGTGTGAGAATCTAAAAAGCAGGACAAAACCCACATTTTTAAAAATTTGAACATTTAAATCTGTAAATATACGAAACTAACACCATTTTATTGTTTTATATTTTACTCTAGCTTGTTTCTAAAAGAACTAACAGCTCTTTAATGAATACAATGTGCAAAAGCAGACTGTTGTAGTTTAATTTAAATGTATTTACAGCCAAACTGAAGGAAAAAGTTAGGAATATAAAAGCTTTTTAATATGTAGGAAGTTTTTGTGAATAAATAATACACAGGTAAGCCTTGAGAGTTTATGGAGGCTTGGACATTCACACCCAGAGCATGTGGAATAAGCGTAGGACGTTTTCCATCCTGAAGAAACCCCCCTCTTATAATATTTAACTCTTAAAGTGGTTATAATGCCATTATTTAAGTCTACTATCATGAAAAGACTTCACCAAAGGCTTCAAAGCATTCATGATGCTTCATAACAAAAATAACAGATTTTCCAACAAAAATATCTTGAACTTTTACAATGTGAGGACCCCCGGTTAGGATAGGATAGGATAGGCTGAGAACAGATGGTGAGACTTCACCTGAACTGTCTGTAACGAAACCTCTAATGTTGTTCTGCTTTACTTTATTAGAGACAATGTTCACACGTTGTACTATGAGCTGATCGAGGCTTAGAGCTACAACTGCATCCTCCCAAAGGAACATTCATATCCATCCTGAAAGTGTCTCTTTTGTTTCTTTTTTTAAGGCAAGCCTGAAAATCTTTCTTTTGTGGCTTGTACCACCTTCATTTATTCTTCACCAGTAATGCTTATAATAATAATATTTACATTCAAATAGACCTTATGGTTGCAGATTTACTCATTTCATTATGGGTATACAATTTTCAATCAGAGGCCTCCCACCCAAAGTAGATCAACCTTTACCTTAGTGGTGTGAATTTATATTGGAATTACTCTGAAGCATCCGTGAGCATGTTTTTTGCTGATGTAGCTGGATGGTGGGGTCTACTGTCTGCTTAGATTCTGCTGCAGATCTGACTGGACAGCTCCTACTCTGGAAGATACTGTGGAAACAACACAGGAGGTTTTGAAGTTAAAGTAGTTTAATCTTACATGCTTTTAGTTTATCGGGAAATCTCAACCAGAGCATAGGAATAGTTAAAAGCACAGACTGAGTATTAAAGCATTAAAAATCAGTAGCTCTATTGGGCTTCCTGATTACCGTATATTGAAGACTTAGGGCTGGTACACACCACAGGCTAAGTGTGCCGATTTTTGTTCCGATCTCCCCCTTACGATCAAAGCCGGCAAAGGTCAGATTGTCTGATGTTTGCAAACGACATCATGTCGGATTTTCTCGTGGTGTGGGGTGTGTTAAGAGTGATTTTGTCTGGTCCGATCTGCTTGGAAAGCCTCAGAAGGAGAGATCGTAAATAATGAACATGTTTAATATTTGCCACTATAAATCCTGTAGTGTGGGGTGTGCTCCGAAAGGAGCCGAGCACTCTCAGAGTGTAATGTCACGTTTACCGGAACAAAAGCCAATCAAAACACAAGCTGACTGATTGAAAAGAAAGTAAAAACAAACAAAAATGTACAACTCCGTTATTCTCATCACTGGAATTTTGCAATAATTGTGGTAACGTTAGCGCTTGCTAGCAGTGGTGCTAGCATCTAACCTCCTCTCCAAGCTATCTGTAATACTTCTGACCATTTTTACTAACCTCCAACTCGCGCTGTAATCCATACAGCTCATATTCCTGCTGTCTCCTTGACTTTTCCATAATTTTTTTTTCTTTTTTGTGTGTATTTTCAGAAAGTAAGAGGCTAAAACCAACTATCACTGCTTCTTCCTGTTCATCCACCATGTTTGTTTACACTGAAGTCGCGTTTGACTACGCAAGATTTGGAATATTGAGCATGAAGAATCTGATACTCGGCTGGAAGATCGATTGATGTGTGGTGTGCTCCCCAGTGCACACCACACACTATAAGATCAGAAGAAAGATTGTGTGTAGTCTGTCTTTTGTTATCATGAAGTGTGTGCTCTCTAAATCTGTGAAGGTTTGAAGAATCCTTTAATGTGTGCCAGCCTTTAAAAGGTGGAAGTTTTATATCAAACTACCCTCAGATCAACAGTGTATTATCGTATAAGTGTAATTATGAAGTGTTTTTATATTTGGAATGAAAATGAATGAATCAGTTGATAATCAGAGTTAAGGGTGCAGTTTTTGCTTAAAATAAATTAGGTAATATTTGAGTTTCTTCAAGAAAAAATGTAACCAAAAAAAGAAACATAAGAACAAACTGTTTTAGTGTCAACTCTGAACCAAGAGATGGGAGAAAAGCACTTTCACTATGACCCGGGTGACACTTTCATTGTGGTGGCGATATTTGTGTAATAAATGCATACTGGCACACAGGAAGCGCGTCACTGCTGGGGTTTTTTTAATGTGTGCCGGCATTTCCCATTTGGGCACATGGTCTGGTATATAGGCTAGAGTGGTTAGTGAAAGCGGCGCTCAGCAGCCATGGAGAAAAGGTTTCACAATGAGTGAGCGATAGACTTTGGCGTTTGGAGTCATCTCAGCAGGGCGATGGGAACACATAACTGCAGACGGGATTGTAAACACACCGAGAGGTGAAATCTCATTGGTCCTCTTCCTTCCCTCTAACAGTCCAGAAGACAGAAGATGCACCTTCTTTTAATTATTCCTTTTTTTCAAACGTCTTGATGATTGGATAAAATGTTGAACCCGGACTGCGTCCTCCAGATAAATCAGGTCATTGAAGTTTGACATTTCACACTGGAAACAATCCTCGTCTGAGAATAAATGCAAACACTGACGCCTCTCTCTCCACGCCGAACCCTTCTGTGTCCCTTCTTTCTGACAATGCTGCTATCAAACCACTACATTTTTCTGCTTCTGCTAAACGGGCTCCCACAAGACAGACAAATATGGCTGTGGCCTCAAGTAGCTGCACTATCTATTGTCTGAGTAAACCAAACCCTGGAGGAAGTGCATCTCAAAGAGGATTTATGTCCTGTGTGGTCGCCTTCTTTCCTGCCGGCTCCATGTGTCAATATTTTTGTTGCAAACGATCGCCCGAATGTCACAAACAAGCTGTTTATTGCGGAACATTCTGGGGGAAATAAACAAGTACACCATTAATTAGCTCTCTTCGGGACCGATCATTAGAGGTCATTTCTGCTGAGTGAAACTGTCGCCGCAGTCTAGGAGTGAAAGTTGCCTGCTAGTCTGTCTCCGTTCACTCATTAAGAAAGTGATAACTCATGTGTACATGCCATGGCACTGGTTGGGTTTGATTTTTGGTACCCTGTCATATCCTCAGCCTGGAGCCAGCAGCAGAGCGCAGCAAGTCTGGTCAAATCTGCTGCTGATACGGCTACATCTCAGTGCTGTGTCATGCACCCAGGAGCAGGTGACGGGAAGCTGAAGCCTTTGAAGAAATTACATGAATCATGAATCAGCAAAGATGGAAAAGCAATCATGGATGAAAACAACTTCTCACTCAGTTTGCAAACAAATAGACTTTCTCCTATTCCTGGTGCGGATAATAATGCTTCCTCAGGGACTGTTTAAACGTTACTACTGGCAGGAGCTAAAGCTTTGTAGTTTCAGGGATTTTTATTGGATTTTGACCAAACACATAAAAACTAAATCTTAAAAACAAAGTTCCAAATAATTATTCTTTCACACTTATGATGAGGAAATATTTGAATCATAATCTAGAGATAATAGAGCCAGTTTTGTCGTGATAACGGGAGGATTTATGTGGTTGGTTTATAGCAGCTTCTGGCTAAGAACTAGACTGTAGGAGACGCTAATCTGCTATGATAACATTATTGCTGCAAACAAAACGTCGCTTTTATGCCCTCATTTGTTGTTCTGTGACAGATTTCCCTCTCCTTGACAATTCTGGCAGCAATGAAACATACATTAATTTGAACTATGAGTTAAACAGGCAGGTTATCTGAAGGTCACCTCAACTTAACAAAATAATCAAGATGTGATTTCTGATAAGATAAAAAAGAAACCAATAGATCAAACTTTGACGGCATATCAGTAGGATTTTGATGCATTGTTTGCTACAAGAATGCAGGACATTTTGCAAGAAAAACCATAATGAAAACAAAAGGAGAAAAGTGAAGTTTAGGCTTTAAGTCAGCTTTGTAAAAGGAAACTTTCACACAGCAAAAATTTACTTCTCACCAACCAAGTGAGTCTACAAAATTATGCAAGACAGCTCTTTCTTTTCACATGCATTGGTTTTGCAGGGGGGGGGGGGGGGGGGGGGGGGGGGGGGGGGGGGGGGGGGGGGGGAGGGAGGAGGGGGGGGGGGGGGGGGGGGGG
>JBBBVU010000016.1:18465773-18476358 GCA_037177055.1 Atherinosoma microstoma
TGTGTGTGTGTGTGTGTGTGTGTGTGTGTGTGTGTGTGTGTGTGTGTGTGTGTGTGTGTGTGTGTGTGTGCATGTAATTGGGGGAGTGGGCGGGTTTCTTGGGGAGGGGGGGTGTGGTCCTTTTTTTAAACATAGCTGTGTTGTTATGGTTGCCTGGGCTTTGATGTTGCCCAAACCTCCAACTGAGAGGCTCTCATTTTCAGCTCTTGACTCTGGAGCAGGCAATGACTTCCAGATTGGGGACCTACTCACCACTCAAAGACAGATTGCAAAGTGTGGGATGGGCTTTGGAAGGGGGGGGGGGGGCCTGATGGCACCTAAGGGCACTAATTGGAGATGTAATGAACACAAGTATCAGTGGAGCACAAGACTGCTCAATTACTCGATCTAGTTGTCATATTTATGCAAATTAGTTGAATTTGCATAACAAATTATTTTAAGTAAGCAAATTTATGAAAGGTTTTTCTGTTTAAAGGATGAAGAAATTAGAAGAATTATAAAGGAACTCTACAATGATGAAAAATGAGCATCTAAAAGGATGCAGGTAAACATTTCTGCACGAAACTGAAGAAATTTTTCTTTTCTTGCAAATAATTCTACTTCTTCTCAGTCAAGACAGAAACTATTTCTTTTCAAAATCAATCAATCATGGCCTTTTCTTAGTCATACAGGACAGTTTCAGAATTATTCTCAGGGCCAGGAGTTCCAGTACTTCATACAGCTGTGTTTTCACTTCATGTACATTAATGTCCCTGTTGGGAGTTGGTACACATGCTCATCTAAAGCGATCTTGGGCAGGATTAAATGAATCCAAAGATGTCAGATCTCTAATGAGAAGTTATCGCCTCGTATTCCCCTCCTGCTCACAGTTTTTCTTTCTCTTTCTTCACTTCTTCTCTTTCTTTTTCTACGCAGGTGTGGGGATTTTTACCACATGCTAGACTCAGAGTTTTTTTCTGTTTTTCCCCACTCCCGTTCACCCATAACGCCAAAAACATTTGTTTACACGCAATGTGTGTGCCTCACAACGCTGAGCCTACGATCATAAAGTAGGTTTTCTCTCTGCTTGAAACCTTCTTAAATCCGAATTCTGTTCATTTTCATCAGCTAGATGCAGATACAGCGTTTTTGATGATACAAACATCTGTGTTTCCTTTCCAAGATGCTCTCAGACACCTGCATTATGCATCAGCTCAACTTGCTTTGTCATTCAGATGGTAACTGTTGTAATATAATAACATATTATTATCACAAAGATAGAGATATCTCTAGATCGTAAAAGCCTGTGGGTGGTCTGAAAGCAGGAGTTTTATATAAGGAGTCACTTTACAGACCTGGCTGATTCATTGACTCACACCTGATTCAGTAAAAGCCCTTTTCTTTTGCTTTATAAAGAGCAATCTGGATTCATTAGACAACAAAAACATGACGCGGCGTTTCTTTGTGAGGAACGTTTTCCCTGTAAAAAGAGTTTCATTGCAGCCACTTCAAGGAGCCCAGAGAGGAGCCGGGGTGAATCGACCACTAATTCCCCGGCAACTGTCCGTTTCTTTTGTCTTTTTATTTCCGCCCGGCCAGACGAGGATGATTGGAAAAAGAAACGAGTGAATGAGTGTTTTTAATGCGCCATGTCCGTGAAATGTGAGATTAAAGACATTAGTCTCAAAAGCACTCTGAGGCCAGAGAGGAGACGCTTTAATATCCTCTTCAAATATAAAAAGAGACGGATCTACTGAGAGTGTCATCTGAAAACTAAAGAATACATTAGAGGTGTTTTATCAGTATAGTGTCTTCTGTGTGAAGGTGTGTGTGTGTGTGTGTGTGCGTGCTCGTAGTTGGGCGAATGCAATGCGTGTATGGGAAATGCATACGTACGCGTGCGCTTGTGCTTGTTTGCATGCGTGCAAGGGTCAAGGTGGAGGGCTGTCATTACAAACAAGTGATGTCTGAAACCCCATTAACTCTTGTATTCAGCAGCAGTTTTCTGTTCAAATAGAGCGAAGATAAAAGGCAGCAACAATATGCTGAGAAATCAAAGGCCTTTCAAATCAAATGAGACTACTGAGACACTCAGCTACATTTACCATTTCCTGACGCACTTAAAAAGATGTTGATATCTAATTGTAATTTTTTTTAAAGTAATCGCCTCTTTGAAGTAATTACATCTTTGATGTAATCAACAAATGGGAGCCTCATTATTCAGCCATGCTGCTGCTAGCGTCTGACGGGGATGTTTCTTTGTGCGTGTGGCTGCTTGATGTCGGTAGAAACCAGAAGACGTCGTCCAGAGCGCCCCACCGGCTTGAAGTAAAGCATCAAAACTGCCTCTGAGCCGCTGAAATATCCCCAAATCACTCCGAAGTACACAGCAAATGTTAGTATAGAGAAACCATAATTGACAGCGTATACCTCTGACTCGTGGAAAGGAACGCTTTGAGCATCTTTTCTGCTAACTTCCCTTTATGGAAAAGACTTTAAAGAGAGAATTAAGACAAAATGAAGGAAAAAAGCAGAATCAGGAATATAAATGCATTTCCAGGAGGGACTGCAGAGAGACTTATGTTATTTGGACAAAAACGTCTGCTAAATGACTGTAGAATAGAATAGAATAGAATTTATGAATGATCTCTTCATGTAATCTCCAGAGTTGTTCCAGTGATTACGAACACACTCTAAAGATAAAGTACCTAATTGTGTCTTGGGGGGGGGGGGGTATTGTCTCATGGATGGTGGTACTCTCAAAGGCATGACTATTGTAAAGACCAGTATTACTAAATTAGGGTACAAGGCAACCCCCAGAGGTACAATACTGGGACAAGAGTAGTACCTTAAGGCTTACCACCCCAGTAAGAATCTTTCACACCCTTTAAGGTACAATTAGGTGCCTTATCTTCTGAGTGTATAGACAGCATAATCTGATGTGCTTTATCAGATATTGCTAGTTATGTGATTATGTGAAATCAGATCAACGCACAGAGATTTCCTCCCAATAATCCGATGTCTTCGTGCATGTAGGCCTGTATATCTGATCCATTTAGTTTTTTCCCGTTTCTACGTATGCAAATAATTGTGTCGCTTCCATCTTTTTAACATGTAGCCACAATGCAATGGTAACACAAAGGAAAAACGTGATGGTGCACAGCAGCGGGAAGTGGGAGGATAAACCAAGGAAAGCGTTCAAAAGTGGTCGATTTTGCAGGGTTATGAGCTATCATATTAGCACATCTAACGCTAAGTATGTGGGAGACGCCATGTTCAACAAAGAGCGTGTATTTACAAAAATAACAGGAAGTTAGATTGTTACATCACTAAATATTTACGTACTCCGAATGAAATCCGATGATGGATTGGAAAATATTGAGCAGGATTTTTAAGAAGTGCTTGTAGATGCATCAGATCAATTTATTACAATTGTCGGATTGCTCAGTTATTGCATTTTAAAGTAGCACTGTGTAACTTTCTGACCTTAAAAATGTGTGTTTCTCACTTGTTCTGATGGCACAGTGACAATTATTATGTACATTACTGGAGCCGCCGTCGCCCTGCAGGATCCCGGGCCTGAGAGATCACACTTCACAACTTTGTGTTCCAGCCCATCACGTTACATTTTCGTTTTACACACCGCGTCACATGTCGGCTACTGGAAATGGCCTGAATTAGCCACCGTTAGGGGAGTCTTCCAAAGTTTTGTAGTACTTCGTTAATGGTCGTGTAAACGAGCTCAGTGAGAGATCCTCCGTTTGAGCAGCTGAAAAAAATGTTTCATCCTGCAGGAAAATAGACATAATATGCATATATTATCTGCCAGTTTAAAGAAACAAGTCAAGTTTTAGTCGCCCACAGTTGCAGAACCCCTGTATTTACTATTGATTTGTACCATGAATTTATATCTCAGCGATTTATGTCGGCCTGAAGGGTTGGTAATTCATCTGCTGTAAATTAAAGGGTGAGTGAAATATCCCCTCAGCTGTGTGTGTGTGTGCGTGTGTGTTTACCTGAACGTGTGTGTAAATCCACTTCTTTTTATTAATCTAAAAACTGCAGATTTATGATTCACAAATGGCAAAAGAGTTATTGGATCTTTCAAGTGTCCCACACACACATGTACACACTCGTCTGTTTCAACAAAAGTAATTATGTGTATGAGTGTATATGTGTGGTGATGGGGGGGGATTTTTTATTTTTTTTCCTTAAACACAGAGGGGTTGATAATTATGGGTTAAATGAGTGCTCTCAGTCAGCCTCCCTGAGTGTGTGTAAAAAAAGGAAGGCAGAGCGAAAGCCACTTCAAGGCCGACTAATTACCCCGAGGAAGAGAGGAAACATAAATGGACGATTTTGCGGCTATAATGTTGCAGCAAAACGGCTACATCAACCTCAGCACGTGAAATGGAGCCACAGCAACTTCTGAGGGCTCCGAGCCCCCCTGTTCAGATGCGTGTGCGCATTTGCATGCGTTTGTACAGGATATGTGCGCACGTGTCAGCACATGCACTGTATGCGAGTATGATTTGTGTATAAATAACACACTCTGGCTGCTGACATTCTGCAACGTTTCCCTCCCAATCAGCAAGTGAGCTGTCTTTAAATGTAACGTGAACATTCATTTAAATATGTTGTTGACTTGTTTGTGAATTTGCACAGATTGTGTTTAATGTCTCGCGACTTTTATACACACACACACACACACACACACACACACACACACACACGCATTCTGCTGTTGTTTACTACAGTTTTGGGATTTTCCCTTCAAAATGTCAACGTTCTGCTGAAAAGGTAAAATTGCATCACTTCGTTTTCCCTGGACAAAGCTGTGAGCGATAAACCTTTTTGTATATTTCCATTATCTACAATGAAGACGAAGAGGGGGGTGAAGTGATATGATTCACGCCTGTCACACGAATGATTGCTGATAAAGTATCAGGAAAAACATCCGTACAGCATAAACTTGCAGGTTTTGGATAATTGTTAGCTGTCTACGTCATGTCTGAGCAGCCTGATCACCAGTTATCCACATCATAAAAACTCTGCTCCACATTCAGTCTCTGATTCTTTAAAAGTCCCTGCTTCCTGAACTTAAAGAAGCACTACATAACTTGCTGACTTTCAGAAACTCTGCGCTTCTGATTGGCTTTGATGGCCCAGTCACATTCATTATGTACATTCCTGCAGTCATCGCTGCCCTGCAGCATCCTGAGGCTGAAAAACGCCACTTCACGACTCTACTTCCATCCCAGGGCATCACTTTACAGCAGCATTTTGCTTTACAGCACCATGTGACACACTAGTTACTGGATATCACCACAACCAGTTGTTTTGAACGTTAGCTGATTTAGCAAAGAAATGCAGGAGGACATCAGAAAAAGCGAGTAACTTTTACTGTCTCAGGGAAGAAACAGGATGGAAGAGAGATGTTGAATTAGCCGTCATTAGGGGGGGCTTGTCTGTCAACATTAACTCCTCTGCGATGATACTCGCCCTTCCCATCGTGTCTTTACTTTGCTGTCCAATGGAAGGAGGTACAGGGCCCTTCAGTTCTACATCATGAGACTGAGGAACAGCTTTTACTTCTCAGCTGTCCAAAAACTTCATTCTCAGACCCCTAATCCACTCCCCCCCACCTCCACCATCTTATTAACCTTTGGACTTGCTTTTTATATGAGCAACTATGCAAACCAATAACTTTCTTTTTTTTTTACCAATTCTAAAATCCACTTTTACCTGTGTATGGGAGGATGTGTGTGGGAGTGATGATAGTATCTCTAGGAGAGCTGTTTTCAACTTAGTTGCATTGTTTTTAAACAAATCTTTAGTCATCTGAAATGCAAAGTAAATGAAAACCAGTTTTAATCCTGAACACGGTCTCATACTTGTTTTCTACTTTTCATTAAACCCTTTTAAGTTTTTGTGAGATGCCAGTTACACGTCATTAAATCACATGATATACTGCGTGTTTGATGATGCAACACCCCAACAAATCATCAACTGCCTCACGCAGCATCACCTTTAACCCTGCAGTAAAGTGTTACCATGACAACATATGCCTGCCAGCATCATCGTTTTGTTTCCACCCTGTAAGAAGATGAAGCAAATCTTTCCATCTTCTCTAAACCATACGAATCCCTTTTCATCTCCGAGCACCCCTTCAGATTATTATGAATGCACACCAGCTTATCAGACCCATGCCACCGCCTCCACCCTTCACGCACGCTACCTGCTCCCCCCACCCCACCCACACCTCCCGCCCGTTGGCTCCTCAGCGCCGAGGCAGTGAGTTTTGTTTTCATGTGTCTCGACATTAAAAAAGCGGTTCAGCAGTTTGATCTTGGCTCCACCGCTAGTCGTGCAGCATACTCAAGAGGGGTCCGTCTCCGTGTTTGTGTGTTTGGTCAGACTTCCAAGATGCTGATGGATATGAGTAGAGCCGTTGAAAGTGTGTGCGTGTGTGTGTGTGTGTGTGTGTGTGTGTTAATGCAGAGTGTAGCGTGTGGAAGCTCTGCCTTTAAGTGATAAGGTATTCACTTTGTAACTCAGCAGGGGGGCCGGCAGATCTGCCCCTCTGTAGTGCTGATGTTCCACACATCACACACACACATGAATGCAAATGGACGGACGTGCACTCACACATTTGTGCAGCTCAGTTTGCAAAATAAGAAGTTTTCTTTAGAAAAAAAAAAAAGGAGTTCATATACATAAAAATCAGCATTTCTTAGAGACTAAACTGCTTGCGGACACACACACACACACACACACACACACACACACACACACAGATATACCCAGTCATACACATCCAATTCCGCACATTCACACTCACACATCAGGATGCATGTTTACAGAAGCAATGACATTCCCCAGTTCATGCACACACATATCCAAGTCTAAACTCTCCCAAAGCCGCCCGGTTAGCTGCCTCCAACGCTGCAAACCGCTGCGACGTATCGTGTGTCAGCCAACATGCTGTGAGCATTAGCGAAAACTGGATTTCACAAAAGTTATTGAGAGCCATTTGTAAACAGAAACATAAAAGCAAATAAGCTCGCACGCAGCCTCACTTGATCATCAAAGGCTTATCGATCAAATGGTCCTCCTCCTCCTCCTCCTCCTCCCTGCGCCATGGAAAACCAACGAGAGAAAAAGTATACCCCATCTGTTTTGTTCTAAAACACGGTGAAGATGTCCAACTTTCTTCTTTTGCTTCTTGTCTAGTGTTTGCCTCAGTAGCAAGCAAATGCTAATGTCATCACATGTCTAGGCAAAGGCACGTTTTGCTTATCTGTGTTTTCCATCTGCGATTCAATTAAGGAGAGAAAACAAAAACAAAAATGAGAATTTTTTCCTCTTTTTTAATCTTTTGTGTCATTTAAAATCTCAGCAAATGACTGAAAACATAAATAATTACAATGTTCTTTGATTATGTTCATAAATACAAATTTGAAAATGTAATGGCCAAGTGGTATTAGTTATCAATAACCCGTTCTTTACTGAGTTTATTATTTGATTATAGAAGAAAATCTGAGATCTGGAGTTGGATTATTCAGAAGGTTGAAGTCATCAAAGTATACATGCTCAGCAATGCAGCCAAGATACAAGACAACTTGATTGATCCCAAAAGAGCAAATCCTTTGTAGCTCAGCCAACATCCACATCACAAATCAAAAATCAATCATGAGAACAGGAAACAGTGTCAGCAGGTTGTCAGCAAGTCCAGGTAAAATATCATCTGATTAAAAGACTACAGTCAGAATTCAGTAGCCCGATGACCCAGGATTACAATGGGAATTATTTATATTAAGGTTTAACCTTTACTTCTCTCCTCTTACTGCAGGGACATATGTCCAAAGGTTAAAAATAACCTGTAACCCCAGGGAACAGTAATAAACTGTAATACTACAATCAATCCAACAAGAGCGAAAGCAGCAACATTTCTAGCATTTTCAAATGAAATGGTTAAACTGGGAACTTGTCCAAAGCATCTTGATCTGAATTAACCTCGTGTTTCTGTGTCTCATCAACAGTCCAACAAAGTCTCGGTGGTACAGCAGTCTCACGGGATGCACCCGCTGACGTCCCTGCTCCCCTACGGCAACGAACACTTCAGCCCGAGTCCTCCACACCTGCCCACAGACATGAGCCAGAAGACAGGTGAGAACACACGAAACTGGTGCTGCCAGCATTCCTCATGGACACACGCTACCGATGCCAAACTCTCACGCACACACACGCAGACAGACAGAGGCACAAATGAACAGACGTACAACCAAAAGCTGATAAATTGTTGCTGAAATCCTCGTCCACACACACTCTGTTTGTGCCGTCGACACATTACTCACCACATCTGCAAAGATACCGACATACAGAACACACACATATAAAAGTGTTGTGTCATTTCACCAGATGTGAACACACGCACACACAAACACACAAATGTTATACATCTATAATCGTATGCTCTCTCACACACATAAACACACATTTGCAGGCACACAGTGTGTGAAGTGGCAGCACCAGCTCCGTCAGCCTGTGGCGGTCCCACAACGGCTCTGAAGTGGCCTGCTCTTCTGAAGGGACCGCCAACCTCACACGCACACACACACACACACACACACACACAAAGATGGAAACAATTAGCTCGACAATCACAAAAAGCCATCCGCAGCAGCTCACACAAGGCTCTCCTTAGCGAGCCGCTCATGCAAACACACACTGCACTCTGTTTGGAAGTCACAAACAAACACACCCTGACATTAAGGCGCTACAGGAGTTTTGTCTTGTAGCTTGGAGCTTAAAGGGTGGCGTGCTCTTCGGTCAGCCGGCCGCACAGTTTGCTCAAATCTAAGATATCTCCATTTTAATCCTAGATTCTTCATTGATGATTGATGTGTTTCTGTGTTTATAGAGCACATTCATGCTCCTCCTGAAATGTTACAAAGGAGCGACTTCTCTTATTACATCATATTCATAATTATAAAATATATTCCTGATAGCTGAAATATCAGGATTAACTTTATGTGTTGCTTCCTACTAATAAGGTTGTAAAATTCCAATTAAAGTGACTTTTCTGCCACTGCCTACTTCATCTGTAAACTATATTCTGATTCTGTTCTGATATGAGAAAGGACCTGAGCCATTGGGGTGTCACGCGTGTTGTAGACTTCTGATTTGTGGACTTTAGCTCAGCATTCGGCTGCTAGCATCTTGGTTTTGAAGGCAGATGTGAACATATTTGGAAAAGAAGGTGGATCAGTGAAAACCTCCCTTTCAGAACTAAAATCTTTGCTCAGTCTGACTTCAAAATCTGTAAAAACCTCATTTATATTCACCAAAAGCACTACAACTGTTTATCTTGGCTACTAAACCAAAGTAGGTTATAAAAAGTTAAAACAAAATGAAAATGTTAGAAAAGTTTTTGGAGGATGAGGCTTTTTTTTGTTTTAATCTTGAATGGAAAACATGAATTCAGGCAGTTTCATGTCATGGAAAATGTAGCCATGTCCTAAATTTTAAAGACAAAGGTATCCAATGAACTAGAATTGTTGTCCATTTACAAGTTTATACTTTTACAAGTCAGACTGAGTGAAAAATAGGAATTTATCTAATGACACCAACTTGTTGAGCAGGTTGTTCTGTACTTCCACACAGACTTTCTTTCATGCACAAGATATTTGCAGCACTCACTAAACACATGAACACGATGGCTTGTCTGTAGTTGGTCCTGGTGTCAAGTCATTCAGCCCCAGACTTTTATAGCCGGGTCCGACTGCTGCTCTGCAGTAAGTGTTGCATTAAAGGTGGAGTTTTTTAAGTAGGTTCATCTCTGCAGTGCAGGAGAAGGTGGAAAACATGCACAAGAGATAGTTCTGCAACAGTTATGAAACCTTAGACATTAAAAAAAAAAAGCCTACTGTGGAAAAATATCCTGTTGCATGTCTTTGATGGACATTCTGTACTTCCTGCGCCTCTTCTGTTGCTATTTTAGAAGTGTAAGAGCTGTGTTAACGTCACAGTTTACACTTGCAATGACCAACACATCATACATCCTTCACTTTCCCTCTCAGACACAGCAGTTTTCCACAAAATAAAAAGGAAATCAGTGATATCAAAGTTTAAATGTAGCTTAATATAAGAGATACATTGTCAGAGAAAAAGGAAAATGGAAGAAAAATAGAGGAGGAGTGAAAAGGAAAGTGTTCACATTGGTAAAAGTGAGTGATAAAAGGAGTGTGTGAGTATGGGTTCAGAGAAATGAAACTAAAGTACACTTTTGTTCAGTCATTATTTCATGTATTTCTGTGGTTTCTTAGTAAAGTGCATTAATAGCTCTGCAGGGATTTCTGCTTCCAGTAACAACCAGAGTCTCCTTCAAAAAGATGTAAATCATTTGTGTGTGCAGTTTTTTATTTAGTGAGCATTCTGTGTTTGAGAAAAGCTGTCTTTGAATTTATGAGACAAAAATACTCACAAGTTACTCAGTAAATCCACTCACAATAAGTCAGTTCAGTTTACTAGACAATGAATGTAGATTAAACAGTAAATAAATTTTGATAAGGTGCATTGAGTTGGCTTCATGCACCTCTGGCTG
>JBBBVU010000016.1:18498797-18522263 GCA_037177055.1 Atherinosoma microstoma
GTGTGTGTGTGTGTGTGTGTGTGTGTGTGTGTGTGTGTGTGTGTGTGTGTGTGTGTGTGTGTGTGTGTGTGTGTTTCGGTTTGAGAGAACAAAGGGGGTTGAATGTGGTTTGAGCAAATCCTTATCACCACAGTTCGACACACACACACACACTCCCTGCAGCTTTGCATTTTGACAGCGTTCTCATGCCCATCTGCTTTCAACTTTCTCCATTCCTGCGATGTGGTAACGGGCGTCTTTTGATGGTGAACTCTGACATTTAGAAATCACTTCTATTACACTCTTCCTCCCTTTCTCTCTCCCTCCGTCTAAATATGGCCTAGCGCCTTTCCTTGCGGTTAAACCTGGTGACTCATATCATATTCTGGTAATGATCATGGGATCCTGTTAACTGCTTTGATGCTGCACTCAGCGATACACAAGTCTAACACCTCTCAATGCTCAGTGGGTCCCTCCGGCTTCGCTGGTAAATCCTTTCTGTTCAGCTCCAAACAGGAGAACATGCGACTGTAATTATCACACGATTGATGCCATATTTATGAAGCTTTTGTTGGGAGACACTTTCAACTCTGCGAGGCCGTCTGTGTTGAATTTTCTTACTCTAAGAATTTGATTTATTCATACTAATAGAATTAAGCTAAAGAAAAAAAGCAAAATCTTTTTTTGCTTTTGCAGTTTTCCTGCAGCGGCCTCGGGTTCTTTGAGATTCTGGTGTTGGTTTGCATCTTTCCAGATGCATTAAGTGTTTTTTTCATCATGAACAGTTACACAATTTGCTGAAAATGTTTGTTGTGCCTCTGAGCGCAACTCAAGCCCACATCATGATCAATCCACTCCCGTGCCCAACAGTTGTGGAGGTATTTTTTAGCTCATTGCGACCAAAAAAACATCTTCAACATAATATGATTTGTTTAAAGAAATGCACCAGACTTGTTCACATCTACATTTAGAAGCTCTTCGATCCGAAATGTATGAACAGCTCTCTATAAATGTTTCCTAGTTTTCTCGGATCTCAGCTCTGTCTTTACTGTTTTTACTTTACAAACAGAGGAAACAGCTTCTGGAGCACTCAAATTTGTAGCCTTCAGCTATTTTCATTTTCATAGAGCTCATCCCAGCACTATGCTGGAACAAGGTTTAACAAGTCCATTTAGAAGCTGTAAAACTTTAAATAATGACAGTAAAGCTGCCATATTTTTGAGTAGGTAATTAGCACTTTAATCCCGGTGCTTATTTAAAAATGCAAACCCATAATGGAATGAGTTTTTCTCTGTAAGCACAAGGTAGATTTTGAATATTTTGGGGTCATAGTAAAGAGATTCATTAGGATGTGTAAATATCAGTATACATGGCACACAGTATCTCTGTGGAATGATGCAGCTGTAGCTCTAAACTTCTATCAGTCCATAATAATATAATAATTCATAATATGTGAGTATTATTTCTGCATAGCCAACTCTGATGCAGCGAAGCAGAACAAGGTTCGAGAGGTTTTAGTACAGGCAGTTCAAGGGAACCTCAACCTCAGGTTTTAAAAGGTTAAGGCATGGGAGGTAGTACATGTTGTCCAAGGGGTGCCCAGACTTTTGCATGCCACTTTTTATGGTTTATTGCTTTTGAAGTTGGGTGGTATTCCCGGCCCTCAGTTAATACATTGTTTATCGATACATAGTGACAAACTCCAGTTCTTTGAATAACTTCTTTCCAAGCATCATTCGTACTCTGCATCAGTGTTTCTCAATCCTGGTCCTCAGGTCCCCCTGCCCTGCAACTGATTCAGATTAACTGAACGACTCTTTGCTTAATGAGCCTTTTATTTCAGTCAGGCATGTTAAACAGAAACATTTAAAACATGCAGGACAGGGGGTCCTGAGGACCCGGACTGAGAAACACTGCTCTACATTAACTATAGAGTCTGGAGGCAAGTAGCTTAGCGAAATTAGCATGAAATGTCTGAATGTGGAAACGTTCGTGATATATGAAAACATTTTTTCTTTATTTTTCTCCAGTTATTTCCCAGATAAAAAACACCGACCTGCACAAATTTAGACCGAAACAGAATGTTTTTTACTAGCAGAAGCTTGAATGTGTTCATGTTTAGCTGTCTGTGAAGCTCCTGTTTGTCTCCATGTTCATTGACCTCACTGTGAATGCTGCATCTTCACTGACGCCTGCTGACGTCTCCACACTTTATTCACAGATAACTCTCTCTGACTGTTCCTAGGAGGAAAAAGAAGTGCATTCGCTACCTTCAAGGAGGAGGCTGCCCCAGCCCAACTTCTTCAGATCTAAGTGCTATAGACTCTCCTCCCTCCCCTTGTCCTTCCCGCCACCGTCTCTACCACCGGCCCTCCTCCCCGGGCTGCTCCCCACCTCCCACATCCCCTTCAACACGCCTCCAAATGTCCCCGCACACACGCTTCCCCCTGGAGCATTCTGCCGGCAGGCGCGGCGACCCCCGTCAGCCCGCCGCCAAACACCCCCCACACACACACGTGGAACTGTCCAGCAAGCAGACGCACTGCTCGACGACGCTGTCGGCCGCCAAGGTGGCAGGACTGTCTCTCAAAGTGCTAACAGAGACTCAGTGATCGCTGGCCGCCCCCCCCCCCCCCTCCCCCATAAAGACCATCCTCATCACCTGCCTTCAGTTTCACATTTGAAAGTTTTCAAGTTTTTTTTCTATTTGATATTTTAGTAGCTCACTTTTCTCCATTTCTCCTCATGCTAGATCCTCCAAAACCAACGTTTCTCAAGTCTTGTAATCCACCAGCTTAAATCGAACAGACAGTTGGAGATTATCAGGTGTTTATTTCATTTGTTGGGGAGTGATTGAACTTATTCTGCAGTTCCACTGATGGATCCGGTCTCTCTCCTCCTCCTCCTGTGCTTCTTTGGGTCTGACAGCTCAAACCCAACTACACTGATCAGTTCTGCCCTGAGGATAGATCCGATCCACGGCACGTTTACATGTTTTACAGCAGCTGACTCTGCGCTTCAGCTTCCGTGACAATCAACTGTTTTACAAACAAGCTCTTACTGAAATAAACCGTATGAAAACAGTTTAAAAAGGGGCACATAGTAACACAGCCTCTTCTTACTTTAAACATCCCCATCACTGCCTGTGTACAACCATCACTGTAACTCAGACCAAATTGTTCAAACCGGTCGGGACAGCCACCCAACCTGAGCCTCACATATCAAGATTTTTTTCCCCTTTCATCTGCCATTTCACAGTCTGACTTCAGTTTCATTCAATATTTTTATAACTACCTGTGCAGCTTCCTTAAAAACAATTATACATATTTACATCAACTAAAATTCTCAAGTCACTTCCTTAAGGCACTTTCAGGCTGTCAATCATTACCTTTGTTTTTATTATGACTATGTTTGTTTTTAAAAGTCAAACGTTTTGTTCAGAGAAGTGATTTTTAAAAAGTCTCTTGACCAATCTGCGGCTCTGCAAACTAAATCTGAGACCAAATGGGTACTATTATATTACATTGTAAAGTTTTATATTATAATTAAACTTTTTGTATGTTTTTATGAAAAAAAGAGAAATGATCGTTTAAAAAAAAAAAAAAAAAAAAAGACAAATTAGTTTCCAGCATTTCTAAAAAAATATGTTTTGTGTTTGTCCTATTGTGCAGAAATGTATTTAGTTTTTTTTGGGTCAGGTGTTACTGCAGCAGCGTTCAAACTATTATCTTGTGTTCTCAGTCTGTGCATGTTCCAACCTTAATGTAACATTTTGAGTAAAACTGGCTTTAATTTACTGTTCGGTTCGCATCTTCAAACTCAGCAAATGAGTATGGACCAAAGCTGAGCTGATGTTCCATTTCCCTCCAGCAGAGGGAGGTCTTGTGCTAGAAATCTCTGTTCATTCGAGGACGTTCAGGTCATAGGCAGAAACACCTCGAAGATGGCTTTGTATTTTTTATGCCCGATGTATTTCTTGTGTTTTTCTTTGATGTAATAAAGTGTTTGAAATGATCTTGTCTGTGGTTGAATGGGATAAAAAGATCTGGCCTTTCAGCATCAGGAAGCGTTAAAACAGAATAGACACACTCCATCTGTTTAATGTGGTTTATTGAATCCTTCAAATGTGTTTGGTCATCCCAAAAACCAGCGTCAGAGCTTAACTGAGAGAAGTTTCCATTCAACACTCGAGGCTGTTGTGGCAGGACATTACGCAAAAACAACATTCCAGCTCAGACTTCACTTTTCCCATTAACAGCTCCTCTTGACATGGTTTTACTACGCGGATGCATTTACAGAGCAAAAATAAACATTCACCCTTGCTTTTCCATAGTCAAAAAAAGTTATTTTATTTAAATCATTTAACCTAAAAGAAAAACAAACATGTCCAGTAAAAAAGACAACCAGAGCAATTAATGACGGAAAATCTGGAAGGGGTGTCTCCAATTTTTTTCTCTCTTTCTTTTCTTAAAAGGGTACAAAGCCATGAAACCAGGACTATTTATTGTATGTCAATACACAACATCAGTGTGTGAAAACAGTATCAAGCAATTTAGCTTTAAATTAATGACACCACACAGGCAAGTTAAAAGGGTCATGCTGTTCTTGGTATACAGAAAATTAGGGGAAGTGGGGGGGGGAGGGGGGTCATGTGGCCCAAAATAAACTAAATGTAAATATAAACAAGTATGAACAACGCCAGTGCAACCAGGTAGAAGGGACAATCCTTTTCAGTGTGGTAGTGTTGGCAGGATCTTCCCCTTTACTTTTCTTCACACCACTGGTTCTCTTTGCGTACCTGCAGAGAAAACAGGAAAGAATGAGTTTTCAGAAACTCCATTTTGTCTTAAGCATCTCTCACAAGCAATATATTTATATCTCATATCTTAAGACAGACTTTTTTTTCCTCCTTCCAGACAAATGAGGGGTGGAATAACTACCTGGGCTTCCTCTTCCTCTGTGAAATCATTTTTGATGTTGAAAGTCTTCCTGATCTCCTCTGGGGTTTTGCCTTTGATCATGTTGGCCACTGTCTTGCAGGTGACATCTAACAGGCCTTTGATGTCCAAATAGTTGGCGGCCTAAACAAGGGGAGGGGGGGAAGGGGGGGATGAAACATGAAGAGATACATAAGAGGACAGACTGAGCGAACCTTAGCAACACATTCAGTGATATCAACAACCAATAAATGGAGGTTTTGTTTCAGATTTAATTAGTATTTATTCTAAGATACAACATAACAGAAACAAGGAGGGTTTTGAAGTACAGGTAAAACTAGGAAATTAGCTCGTTTTAAATCACGAATCTGCACAAGAAAAGACCCGAATTACCTCAACTCTGACATTAATACACAGTCCTCTAACAAGTACAGTTCTAGTCTACGATATAGAACTGTAAAAAATGCTATGCTAACAAAACACAAACGGGCTCAAGACTTCAATTAGAGAGTACAAGAGGTTTCATTAAAAAGGAATGAGAAGCAAGACTGTCGGTGCTCACAACGCCTTAATCTAAATCCAGCCTGATTCTTTCCAGAAAAAGAAGAGGATCAGTAGCAGCCAAGAGATGCCGCTCAAGTGCACTTGATTAATTGATCATCAAACGTGAACATCTCTATTAAAGCAGATATTTTGTCAGTTTTCTGGTCTTTTGTTGGTCTGAAGTATTCAGCTGTGCTTTAACAATTCCAAGCAAAATATCTCTTTGTGTGTGTGTAGCTCATCATTCTATAGTTGGTAAAAAAAGGGATTATCTACAAGTGGTACACATTCAAGAAAATTTCCAATCTTCCCAGGAGTGAACGTCCCAGCAAGGTCACCCCAAGATCAAACCATGCAATGTTCAGAGAAACAGCAAAAGAAAAAAAAGATAAACCAAGATTTGCATGTCAGACTCTACAGGCCTCAGTTAACATGTTAAATGTTTGAGATCATGACGGTGCAATCAGGGCAAGTCTGAACAGTGTGAGTTGTTTGGAAGGGTTGCAGGAGAAAGTCTATTGTCACTGAAAAGATAGCTTGCCATAAATAATGCACAGCACCACATCACCAAAAACATGTCATACCAACAGTCAAGCAGAGTGGAGGGGGAGTGATGGTTTGGGCTCGTTTTGCAACTACAGGAACTGAACAGCCTGACGTTGAGCTGACCATGAACTCTTCTGTATACCAACATTATGTGGGGTCATCTGTCCAACAGCAAAAACTTGGCTGAAATTAGCTCACGCAGCAGGACAATCATGCCAAACACCAACAAATCTAATGCTAACCGGATAAAAAAAAGGAATGAAGCAAAGCGTTGCAGGGACTCATTCAAAGTCCAGACCTCAACCTGGTTGAAATGCTGCGAGATGATCCTTCGGAGCCATGCTTAAATAAATGCACGCAAACCTCCTTGAACTGAACGAACACAAAAGGGGAGTGGGCCAAGATACCCCAACACTGATGTTACTACCTGTAGATATTACTGCCATAGGTAGTTTTGGGTAGTACTTTCTTTTTCCCATAATCCTTCAGCATTCGGAAGCTTTTAATTTATAAAAAATATGAAACAGTGCAAAATGTAAGGTGTTTACCTAAAGTTGAATTCACCCAATTATAAAGACCTGCTAAAGACCCGATGATTATTGGGGTATTCTATATCCTTAAACCAAGTATACATTTAAAATGATTGCATTAAACCACAACTTAAATCCCTTATTTTTCCATATCTAAACACTGGATTCAACTGTATTTAAGACTCCTTTGGTGTTGAGGTAAACACATCCTGTAGGAACTAATTAACCTTAGAGTCATTTGATCATCAATGACAAATCCTTATTCACTCTCATAGCACCTGGTGAGCTCCCCTAAACCCCCCATCCTCAAGCAGTTTTGTGTGCAAACAAATTACAAAAAACAGCCAGAGGGGGGTTAATCATCTTGAGTTTCTGACCGTGACTTGTATTTCACATCCTGAAAGCCCACAGATGCACTAACACCGATTTCCCAACTCTCCTAGGCACAGCTAAGGTTACATCTCACATGATCTGCCTGGTTTACCTTCACATGTTGTCTAGAATCTATTTAAGTGCAGGATAACTCCATGTCTCACACGTCAAAACCAGTCTTTTCAAATCCCTGTCTCTTTAACAGCAGTCACCCAAACCAGAAATCTTCCAGCTGTTGCTATGCAACATTTTTGTTAACCAAATGCAAGTGCTCAGGCTTCAATCCCTCTGGGAAATAAACAGACTACAGGAAAGAAGAGTCACAGAATAAACAGGCATGCTGAGCTTTACAGCTCAATGATTAAAAAAATAAATAAATAAATAAATAAATAAATACAACTGTGGGTGCTTCAAAATATTCTAATTATTGAAAACGACAAGGGTTTCAATAAACAAACTGAGTCAATTCCACAACAACAATAGACAAAATGTAGATGTCACTAGAAAACATCCGTGAGATTTATCCAATAGATAAAGTCTCCGAGTTTATGAGGATGGCATGAGGCAAAAAAAATCTTAAAATGCGAACAGAATGTTCTTTTTATGTCATAGTGGCAGCGAATAGAGCTGTAAGATGTTTCCATGCAGCACTGAAGCATCCGAGTGGCAAATTACTTCAAATATAAAATGCAGACGTGAATAGATGAAATAGAAAAACACTGGATAGTTTCTCCACAAATCAACTACAAGGCAGTATATCTGAACCCTCGACCTACTGGTTTGGACTGATGGCTCTACTGGGCATCTACAGTAACTAAATTCATACAATAGTGTGAACTGTTAATTGATAAACAAGCTCTGTTCAAGGAAAAAGACTGCCAATGTTCACTATACTGTTTTGTTTTTGCTTGCAGGGGGAGAAGATTTTCTATAAAACCGTCATGTTTAAGGTTAGTGTCAACCTCCAAAGAACTAAAGTGGTTCAGTTAAATAAAATCGAATATTTTTTTACCAGAATGAGCTCAAACAAAGTGCCTTGGTCCACTTTGAGGAACTCCTGGTCCCAAACAGGAATGTCATCTGTCCTCTTCTCCTTGTTCTCATCGTCCTCAGGAGGAGGAGGGTCATCTTTGTGATGAGTGCACCACTGAATCACCTGAAGGAAAAATAAACACGCACAACTTTAAGCAAAGCGGGTTGAAGAACCATAATTTTGTTTCAGCTGCTGCAGACCCTGATTAGGAGTTTAAAAGAGAGGGGATTAAGGGCAAACCCTGCACTACCAGACTTCTGAGATAAGTTCCTGGTAAGTATAAGAGGGAAAATGGGTGTTCTAATGTCAAACCATCATGAAAGGTCCTTTAAAGATGTATACACTGTTTTTGTGGGTCCACACATTGCAAGGAAGAAATCTAGGAGAGAGTGAAAACATCTGCCTGTAAGGTTGACCATATTTTCATCTCCATCTCATTTTTTGGGGATTTCTTACATTTCATTGGTTTACCAATATATTTAATATTCAAATGTGGGCTTTACAGATGCCCAGAAAGAATATATGTGCAACTTGCACATACACACTTGAGATGTAGCTGTATGTTGTCTGCAACCAGTCTGTGCTGTCACAGTGGTGATTCACTTTTCTAATTTTTTTTTAAAACCAAATCCAACCTTCAAAGTCGCACTACAGCACAACAGCGCTGACGTCAAGGAACTCTGTCTGGGTTTAGTGATTAGGTCTTTGGGCAGAGATTGGAATTGTGCCAAATAAAGAAGCAGGCCTTCACCCCCTTCTACACTCAAACATAAATACAAAAGAATATAGCAGGGGTTCCAACTTTAAATCAACATTCCTGTAAACAAAACACCTATGTAAACTTGCGAATCTTTGCAGTCTGCTGTGTTTAGGGTCGAATGAATGGATACAATTGACTCTGAAAATGACCCACAGTTAGAGGAGAGACAACAGATTTTATCCGTCTGCAGATCAGGTCTGGCTCTTACCACCCAGGCAAAAACAACTAAATTCATCTACCTGTGCCTAAAATAAATTGTTATATAATGTGACACTATCCTTTCCCGTTGTCAAGACTTAAACAGTTAGATCATGGAATTAAAAAAAGGTTAACTGGATATCACTCAAATTTATAGAAAACAGAGGGAAAGACCACACTGACACAGACCATTGGAAAGGATTCATTCAACTTAGGTGGGGTACATATGCTTGATCTGCACCATCTTCAGTAATTCCTAAAGTTTGTACTTTCATTAGTTACCTACATTGGTAAATCTGCAAGTCAATAGACAGAAAAGTAGATCTATCACAACACATTAACAGATCACATTGAATAACATCAGTGTCTTCAGAAAGGTGGTGTGGGATAGGTGTGTGTCCTGTACCTTTTTGAGGATAGCAGCATTCACATTAGGCAGGGGGACTGGGTCATCATCTCCTTCATCATCCATGCCCAAATCTATCAAATAATCAAAAAAATATTCAGTACCACTCTGTAATGTACATACATTAAAATTGGTTAACATATTGTACAACTAGAATCTTTGAAAGACAGGTATTGAGCCATTTGTAAAGCCACCAACGGTGCCCAACATGTGATGGTTTGAGTTTTACCTTCCAACATGGTCTTGATGGTGACGGACTGTTTGGCTATCTCAACGTCTACCTCGAAGATTTCCCCATCAGAGCTCTGTAGTTTTATCGTGGGCATTATCTGTAGTGAACAACACAATTCATGTAACACATTGCCGGGTAGTTGCATATCAGCTAAATAAGCATTTAATAAACAACTAATCTATTATTCTACGAAGGGTAATATATAACAAGCTAATTTTGGCTAACACTAACGTAGAAGCTACCGGTAGTTCATTTGTGAGTTAAGGCGCGTTTAAACAGTCTACGTCTTCATTAACCGTCTAAGGAAGCAAAAACAAAGCTGTGGAAATGTTACATTTAATTAGCGTGGACTACGTGGGTGTTGTTTTCTACATCAATCTCCGAAACAAACAAGATTACCTTTTAAGCTAACATGACACGGTCTAAAAGATCAAACCCTTTAAGTTGCGTCCTAACAACTTCATGCACAGAATATCGCAGAGATGCTCTTCCAAAAAAATGTCACAAACCTGTTTTGACTAAATTATTTTAATACATTATGGAGTGCTAACCAGACAGCTAACGCTAAAGTTGACAATGCTAGCATCTTTGCTAACGTTGCTCTGGCGCTTTGCTATGTCCGCGAGGCCGCTTGGCATCCACATCGAAGCGTTTCTATGTAACAGTGAAACGAAAAGTGAAACTCTAAAAACGTCTGCAAGTGAATATTTTTTTTTAAAATAAAACCATTATAGTCATATGAAGCTCCTTACCGTAAATGTTTCGATGCAAATCCAGAGGTAAATTTCCTCTGTAGTCAGCAGCAAGGCCTGACAAGACGTGTAAATACCGACAACGGCTGGAAGTCTCTGGATCAACCACCTGGTGAGCCTACTGCCCCCTGGAGGCTGATGGCGGTATTGTCCTGTACTGATGGAGGGAGGAGGGAGCTACCAGAGACTGACGGAGCTCTTATTTGGAGGGAAGTTTCACATTTGATGCATTTTTCTGTCCACAGAAAAATGCATCAAATTTAAATTAACACTATTCTAATTAATATAATTTAACCAAATTAGATTTTTATTTTTGTCAGAAATCTCTACTTTTGTATAACTTACATCGACTCAATGGCCATACTTTTTGAGGAACACCGCTCGTTAACACCAACATCTAATCAGTCAGTCTCATGGCAGCAAATCAATTAGTCATGTAGACATGATCAATATGACTTGCTGAAGTTCTAACTGAGCATAAGAATGAGAAAGAAAGGGGATTTAAGTGACTTTGAACATGACATGGTTGTTGGTCTGAGTATTTTAGAAATTGCTGATCTACTGGGATATTCACACACAACCATCTCTAGGGTTTATTCAGTGCGCATCAGTTGTCTGGACCAAAATGTCTTCACAGAGGAGAATAGGCAGACTGGTTGGAGATGATAGAAAGGCAACAGGAACTCAAATGAGCACTGGTTCCAACAGAAATTATGCATTATACTCTGAACACACAAAACGTCCAACCTTGGCGCAGAAGTCCTACAGCAGCAGAAGACCACATCGTGTGCCACTCTTATCAGCTAAGAACAGGAAACTGAGGCTACAATTCACATAGATCCACCAAAACTGGACAATAGAAGATTACAAACCATTGCCCCTTTTAATGAGTCTATTCTGAGTGATGAGTCTCCATGTCAGATGGTAGGATCAGAATTTGGTGGAAACAACATGAAAGCATGGATCCATCATGCCTAGTATCAATGGTTCAGGCTCTTGGTGATGTAATGGTGTAGGTGATATTTTCTTAGAACACTTTGTGCCCCTTAGTACCAACTGAGCATGTTTTAAACACAACACCCTACCTGAGTATTGTTGCTGACCCTGTCCATCCCTTTATGACCACAGTGTAGCATCTTCTGATGGCTACTGCAGCAGGATAATGCACCATGTCACAAAATCATCTTTCTTGAACATGACAATGAGTTCACTGTACTACGATGGCCTCCAGTCACATCTCAATAAAATATTTCACATTTGAGATGTGCAGCAACTGTGTGATGCTATCATGTCAATATGGAGCAAAATCTCTGAGGAATGTTTCCAACACCCTGTTGAATCTATGGCACCAAGAATGAAGACAGTTCTGAAGGGAAAAGGTGTCCAACCTGGTATCAGCAATGTGGACCTTATAGGCCAGAGAGTGTATAGAACACAATCATTAACTTTTATTAAACACCATGTCAGAAAAAGTTTAGATTTGATGAAAAATGGATTAAAAAGCAGCAATTCTTACAGATTTTGACTTGTTTTTATATAAACCTTGAATATTTCATGTTTTCTTTTTTAATCAACTTCATTTAATTTGTTCATTTATATAATGTTTGTCTTATTTCAGGTTTGCAACACAGTCCAGGCAATTGTGGCTATTAATGAGACTTAGAAAAGAAGAGAGATAAATGTGGTTATGAAACCATGAGGTGGCACACTTTCCCCTTACTGATCCTTTCCAGATGTCAAAACTTAAATGAATATTTTCAGATTTATACTTGGAGCATTTGTGAAAATTACATATTTAGCATTGTTGGTGAGAACAGGAATTTTGACATATTTACAGAACAACAGTGTTGGAAAAGGCAAAACCTAGAGAAAAAAAAAAAGGAAATAAGTGAACCCACTCACTGCTTTGTGAACTGATTTCAAGTTTAAAGTAATTTGAAAGAAACCTGCAACCCAAACAACAGTCATCTATTAAGTTTTCAACAGCAAAATAAAAACAAAAACATCAAGAAGCCACCTTAGTCTTTATTATTCAAATAAATTGGTTAATACAGAGTCTGTAGTTCAGAGGGACTTGGTGAGTTGATGAGGATGAACACTCCATCATCTATCCTATAGACCAAGCTGTGTCACTGCATGAGAAGGGTTATCCTTAGTAGTTCCACAGAACAGAGAGCTTGTCTGATGGGGGCTTTATTAGCTATTTTTAAAAAGGCAAAAAAAAAAAGTAGTGTGAAATCTTCATCTTTTGACATATTTTACATTTCTTTAATTTTACAAAAGTGCAAACAGATCACGTTGGGATATTTCCTCATAAGCCAGGGTCTTTGGGACTAAAACAGTCACATTTCACGTCATAACTTTTTGTCTCGGGTCTTGGAGCCATCAGTACATGTACAGAATCAGGAATTTAAAATGTCAAAGCTGTTTTATATAGTTGGGGAGGGGGATTTTCTATCAAAGTCTTCAGCAATGAATATTGCAATGATTATGGCACACACCCTTTGGTCCATTCATAGACACAAATGTTTTGTTTTTTTTGCTTAAATAGGTCTTTGGATATACAATGTGCACCGCTGTGAAGTCCCCCTCTCCCCCACTCCAAAGTTTTCCAACCTCCCAATTCCTTATTCATGTTGATATTGATTGAAGGTTATATCATGGAAATACTGGACTAGACTGTACAAGGGTCAAAGGTCAGAGTTTACAGGAAGTAGTCTGGAGTGCGGCGGGTTACATGAGGCTCCCCTCTGCGAGGTGCGGGATCAAACTGCAAGCTGCAGGAGAAGAAATGAGGAAATAACATTCAAGCCATCTATAGTGTCATACACACAAATTACATGCACCCCCCCCTCCCTTTGTACTTACAAGGAGTATTTGAGGGTGTCATCAAGTTCCATGATAGCTGCCTGGTTGCCACAGCGGTAGCAGTAGTTAGGAGCACTAAATATCGTCACCACATTCCTCTCATGGCACCAGTTGTAACCCTGAGGGAAGCACATGTAATAATATTCACTGATAATGTATAGGGATCAGAAACACTTCTTCACTGGAGACTTCCTTCAACTGCACCAGTTATGAGTTCAGTTCATGATGCATATTCACTAATCAATCAGCTGTCCATGAAGTCCCCTTTAGCAGCAGATTTAATAAACACATGCACCACAAACAGCATGTATGTATATAGTCACACACCTCCATAACCAGCTGGTGGGCTCGAGACACCAGTGTGAGGCGGTTGGCGTGGTTGAATGTCTCAGAGATGTCCTGACCGAACGTGTAGCCGGCTCCTCGAGGAGAGATGCCCCAGCCGCCGCGGTCATCAGGGTCTGACCACAGCAGGTCACACATGGGACCCTGGAGTAGACAAAGAGGACAAGCTGGTTGTCAAATAGACTGAGTTTAGAGGGGAGACTTTTTCCACTTTGAGTGGAATGGTCATGATCAAGCTGTTTTTTATCACATTCATTTCTTGACTACTGAAAGTCATTTCGATATAATCTTTACCTCATGTGGGACCTCCTGTAAACGGTCCAGAGCCCTAATGTGATCCAATGTATCTATAGATGGTGACAGGCCTCCATGAAGGCAGAAAATCTGAAGAGGAAATATTTCACAGTTTATCTTCTGAATTAGATGTGAATCATTTGCAAATCCTCGTGATCCGAGAAATATGTCCTTCCTAATCATGTCAAAAGATCAAGTTGTCTCCCATCCTTACCTGAGAGTCTACCAAGGCAGTGAGGGGGAGGTAATCGAACAGGTCTGTAAAGTACTTCCAAACGTTGGCGTTTCCATATTTTCTTAAGCATTCATCATAAAAACCATAGACTTGTGTGATCTGTCTGCTCTCGTGGTTCCCTCTGAGGATTGTGATGCGCTCCCGGAAGCGTACCTAGAAATATGAGCAAACCACAGATCTGAATATTGTCGTTTGTTCTCCCCTTTAAAAAAAAAAAAAAAAAAAAAGGTGTTAAATTTGAAAGTTTGAATTATCTTACCTTAAGTGCTACAAGTAAAGTGACGGTTTCTACAGAGTAGTAGCCTCTGTCCACGTAGTCTCCCATGAACAAGTAGTTTGTGTCGGGCGATTTTCCTCCGATCTTGAACAGCTCCATGAGGTCGTGGAACTGGCCGTGAACATCCCCACACACCGTTACCGGACATCTCACTTCCTGGACGTTTGACTCCTTCGTCAGGATCTCCTTTGCCTGGAGAAAGAAGACAAATGTCGTTGTGTTTTAAAAAAAAATAAAACGTCAAATGTCACCAGAGCATTTGATATCATCCTCTGCATGCCCTTCTTCTGCATCACATAAGGAGTTTTACCTTCACTCAGTATTCATTTTGAGCATGTGCATGAGAGCAACTGCATTCAGATTAGCATTTGTTCATTTTAACCTCATGGCCACCACGGCACCTGCGTGGGAATATTTGGTTTTAAGGCCAAATGACGAGGAAGCACCCATCAATTTAGAAAAGATTTGATGGATTTGTAGCAGAAAGGTGGCGGTTAGCAGTGCTAATACCATCTTCGCATTGGACATTTAAACAAAAGATATTACACATTTGAGAAATTCTTCATAAAAAAGGTATTTATGTATTATCACAGTACAATTAGGTTCAGGTTATCAGTAACCCCCACCCCCCAAAAAAACCCTGACAATTAAATCTGTTATTTCAAGGCCAGACAAGTCCCTGCCGAGCTTACTGAACACTTTGAACCCACCACCTCATTAAAATGCATGACACTGTGTATTTGTGTGTGTTTAGATGTGTGCATGTTTTTTTAGTTTCCTGGACAGGCAGCTCTAGCTGCACTGCAACACTCTCCAAAATCAATTAGTGTGATGTTCCTAAAGCCAAAACCCGAGAGGAGAATGCTTGCGAATATTTTTGGATGAACACTTTGTTTATTCCGATTGCTCATTTAAGATGACTCGACTTGTCAGGATACGTTGTAGCAACCCCGGTTAACAACAGCACACAGAAATAGAGCTGTGAAAAACCATTTATCCTTGGACCGGGCTCACAGTTCCACCCATAATTCAAAACAAAGGGGTCTAAAATTGCCACTGCAGTGTATGACTCAGCATGCGGCCGACAGAGAGGGCTTTTAGGAGCCATTAGTTACCGCCGTCTCCTTCTGTGCAAACAGGGAAAGTCAAACAGATGAGGCCTTCAAACCAGCATCATTTCCATGCATCTCAATTTCTGAGATTTAACTGTAGGTATTAGGATATGTAGGATTTGGAAAAGGACCCCTTGTTTTCATAAATCACATCTCTGACTAGAACAGAGCCTTTACCAGAAGAAGCCTAAATAAAATAAACCCTAAAAACAGCAGAAATCTTTTAACACTATGACTACTAAATCTGGAGACCCACAACAAGCCCTATTCTTGGAGTCGACATGGCATTCTCACTGAGGGGGTCGGTCAGCTGGATGAGCTCTTTTAAGAAGCTTTGAAGCAAACAAATCCTCAGGCAGAGAGAGAGAGAGAAATATTCTGAGATCAAGCACCACCATGCTTGGCTGATGCGCTGAACCAAGAGGAAAGAGATCTGCAAAGTAAGAGACCTTAGAGCAAGAGTTGTGTATACTTTGTAAGATCACTTTTCACAGGAGTGACTCCTTGAAAGCTTCCCTTTGCCTCAAACTTGTGTCTCTGCATCAAAACATGGAACGCCTGTCAGGAGTAAAATCTGATCAGTGTCTATAGTTCGCTTCACAACAACAGCGAGAATGGACATCGACAGTGCTGCAGCTGGCCAGTTGCCATAGAGACAGGCAAACCCCGAGGAGCCGGGACATGGCAGCACAATGCTGACCTATATAGTACAAACCCTCCATGTGCCCGTCCACCATGTGGCAGGAGGCCTTTTGGTCCCTGGGGGACAGACTGACCACAGCTTCGACTTCTAAAGCAATTGAGCCGCTAAGCCAGAGAGAATATTCTAGACATTTGTATTAAAGTGGAACAGCAATATACAATTTTTAATCCCTTAGCTGACTGACATGAAAGGAAGTAAGTAGGCCACATCAGTCTGTCTGGGACCCTCTTTACTGCTCTGGACCCAGTCACCTCCAGCTTTACTGAGTACAATAACCTTCTTTTTTTTTTGGGGGGGGGTGTTGCTGAGAAATCAGCAAAGTTTAATTTTTTCTTCCTGTACACTAAACTATTACTTTTATTTCCCTCCTGTTTTTAATCCTTAAAAATCACATCACTCTTTGGTCAAAACTAAGCAGTGACCTCATCTTTGTCTTGGTTATCGTCAGCAGCCTCAGGTACAAATGTGTTTATTCTATGAATTGCTCCGTCACTGGCAATAACCTCAGTTGTCCCATCCAGACGAAAACCACGTAACATCCCTGACAAGATTTCATTTAGTATGATGTAACGTTGCAATATGCCCACAAACCCAACAGAAACAACGAACAGGATTAAGATCTACCTGATCTGATCAAATATTACATAAAAGTAGATGAATTAAACTAGCTCAAATGTGACCTGCTGCTTCTGGCACTGGAACAGCTTTTCATTACTCACAACCAAAGCTTAGATTTAGCAATAAACAAATATTATGTGAGCGGACTGTTTATCCAGGAGAGCGCCGGTAACGCCATGATAGCTGCCCACCTAGCTGTGAATGAAAGGCATGATGACAGAGATCCCACAAGCACCTCGCCCAAAAATTAAAGTTGGGACCACACCTGAAGATGCGGGGGACGGATGACCAGACCAAATTACAGCCGTGCCCGAGACGTCAGACATCAGGGAGTCAAAAAACTGCTTAGCTGAGTGTCGAGAAATGAAGTCAGCATTTTCCCAGCTACCGCAATATAATCCCATTAAACGCAGCTCAGGGTTCCGCAGCAGGCAACTGGGTGAATAAAGCTTTACGACAAGCGATGACCTCACTTAACATGTTTACTGGACACGAGGTGAGTATCATGCAAGCATGACCACTTTAACCACAGTAGAAAAGAAGCGTAAGCATTTTTACCAAAGACAAGATCTGCATTTAGTTAAGATGGATTTAAGAGCCCTTTGACAGCATTTTGCCTCCAGGGCCTTTACAGGGATCACTGAACTCTCTTTAATTTGATATCTATTTGAAAAATTTCTTAAAGGTCACTATTAAAAAAAAATCCAGGATTGATTTTCTGCCATGTTTCCCCTGCAAAAGGAGCAAACCGCTCTTTGAACAGCTCCTCTGATGGACTCTTTCTTCCAAGTAAAACAATAACAGCAGCAAATAAGGTTTTCTTTGCTGCCTCAGACCGGTTAACATAAACTGAGGTCAGACAGAAGCCTTCAGCTCCAAATGTGGGGCAATAATTGCCCACATTACATCATGCTGACACACTTAAGGTAACATGTCATTTTAATGCTTTAAGAGGGACTCAAATCCAAAATTTCATCCATTCCATATATTCAGCTGGATCAAATTCTTCTTTCACCATAAAGCTTGTTCATTCTAAGCACTACCCTTGATGTTAACTCACTTACAAAAAACAAACAAAAAAAACAAACGGTGGATTATAAATAGGCTTTATGAGAGAGTAAAATGAGATAAGATGTAAACAACAAGGTAAAGACCTTAAAAGACAAAAAGTGGTGGTTATGTAACCTGACAGATTAACGTCTGAACTGGGGGAGAGAAAAATGGTGGAAAAAAATAAAAGGACAAGCCTCTGTCTGAGGCTTTGGTTCCGCTCTTAATTCCATTTTCTCTCTATAATTGACAAAACATAAATCTAATTTTCCACAGACAGCACTGTCCGCAGTCAGAAAAGTCTAAACTTGATTATATGACCAAACAGACCTCCTCATTCTGGAAACAAACATTTGGAAAATGTCCCCAACCTGTTGGGAACACAGATTTCATGGTAAAAAACTGAAAGAAAATTAAAAAACCTCCAATGTAACAAAAATTAAAAAACTATTTAAACATTCCTTCCTCTCTGCGTGCTAGATGGCAAGTGACAAAAACCTGTTATGTTCAACCTTTTCCTGAGAAAGCTGGAAAGCAGAGAGAAAGACAGAACAGATTACACAGCACATCTCATTCCTCCACACCCCCACGCATCCCAAAACACTGAGTCACAATGAACCTCAGTCACACACTTTGATCCCCTTAGCAACAAAAGTTGTGATAGTGCTGCTGATGCAACTCACAATCAATCACATCCTCTGCTATTTTCACATCAGGGAGGATGTTATGTGGGTGTGTTGTACTGAAAATATTAACATGGTTCACGGGAGAATGGATGGATGGCTGCACAGACAGATGCAGGCAGACATCGGTTTGGAGCAGGTGAGCTGATACAGCCTCGGGGTGAGGAAATTCTTCTTTCTTTTTTTCTTGGCTACTTTCTTGCTCCATTAGGGAGCAAACAGAAGAAAGTGAAACACCATCCCTTCTGTTCCTCCATCTAAATTCTCATAGATCAGTCTAACAACTGTACACAAGGTCACCGGGTTATCTAGACAGAAGGATCCAAAAATACTTCACAGCATCAAGGTGATTAAGATGCTGCAAAGGCAAAATATTTACAGGTATTTTCATTCATTCGGTGTACTGCCAAGCTACCCGCATTGAAAATAGTACGGCAAAAAAATTAATTGGCCGAGAACAACCATGTGGAAATGGTCACAGTGTAGGGAAAACAATCATTTAAAAACTACTGGAGCTGAACAAAAATGAAATAAAAACAAATGATGGTTTAGTGAGCCACTAGAGAATGCAGCACCCTTAACCTTCAGCTCATAGCTCTCCAAACATGGTGATGAACCCAGCTCTGCTATCCTTACCGTCTGGGAACTTGAGCCTCTAAGGAAAACCAGGATAGCAGAACCCAAAACTACCTAAAAATTAAAAACTGGTGTAATTTAGGACCTCTGATGCTGACATTTAACAGAGAGGACATCACAAGAATAAGGGATGTAGAACTTTCTAGAAAACGTGCATTCCTTAACTCATAAAAAAGGCCCAGTCTGAATGCATCAATATTCCACTATTTTTCTACAAGTCTAATAAAATAGTACATTTTCTTTTAGTCCAGACTTCTAGAGCTGCAAATCTGCACAGAGGGATGTGGAGGAGAGATTGGGGTTAAGCTGCAGCTCAGACTAGTAAAGTGCCCAGAATCTGATGACCTGTTATCAGCCAAAGCAGAAACATATGTACACAGTTGCGCCCAGGGCAAAGCAACTGATAAGTACACCGCTCAGACAGAAGGAACCGTCAGAAAACTTGCTAAAAAGGTCAAAACACTGTACTGACGTATAATGTTTGTGACCACAGAAATGCCAGCATCAGAGGAGGCACAGCAGCAGCAGCCAGAGCAAATGGGGGAGATGGGTTATCATAAAATGACAAGAGTCAGGCATTTTTAGCATTTAAAACATGAAAACATACACCACAAACTTCATCTAATTATCACACATTGGTTAGAGGTTAGGAAGTACCGCATTTTGTGGGTCTTTTAACCATTAAATCATGCTTAACTTTGAAAATTGACCACTATATTACCTTGTAAACAAGTAATCCTCACTACTTATTGACAACAGAAGTAAATGAGAAACTAAAAACAGGTGTCAAAGATTAGCTGCAACCTTCAGATTGAACTTTCACTAAAGAGGCCGTTCATTAGATGTACCAGGGTACCCTGATTTTGAATATTAGTTTTTGTAAATGGAAAGCTTCTCATTTAAATATGTGCTTATTTTGGAGGCTGCAATGGATAACTTGACTCCACAACATGAGGTCTTTCTCTTACCCTTATTGAGTTGGACAAACTGCAATTACAGCCGGCCGCACCACAAACTACAGCTTCTTATAATGACTTTACAGTTTCCAAACTAATTCTTAGGGTAGTCACAAAAAAAAGTTTACGTTGTTTAAATCGCATAAACATAAAATGATCCACTCATTTAGGCTTTAGAGCTGATGGCATTATGATGAGGTCACAGATAAACTCACCTTGCACCAGCAGTAAAAAGAGTCTAGCTGAAATAATTGAGCAGTCTGTCACAGCTAGCCAAGAGATGATGCAGTCCTTCTGATAGCATGAATGAAGAAGGCTGTAAATGTGGTATGCGCCTTGAATTCTCAGTGTGGGTACATCCCTGCTGCCTGGAGAAACCTTTAGTAATGCTACGAACTGCCTGTAAATCATTATTCCTCGACATTTCATTACAGTGAAGCTGTTCAAACGGCCTGACAAGAAGTGACTGGCTAGTAGTAATAAATGTAAAATCCACGCACTGCACAGTGAAATCTACACTATAGACGCCATTTTATGAATGGTCTGGAAGGCGACAAGCAGGGCAGACAAGACGTTAACAGGAACTTGGGGATTAATGAGCGAGTTATTAAAATGCATATCTCACCTTTTCACATAGTGACTTCACCTGTCCCTCTGACAGCTGCTTGCATTCGTTGAGCTGCTCGATCCACAGATCAAGTTCTTTCGTGAACGCCTTTTCGTCCATTTCTGCGGGATTTTTCGGGGTAACTGAGTTTTCTTTGCCGAGACGTTAGTTTGTGTTGTTCAGGAGGCAGTTCAACCAGATGTTCCCGTCTTCCTCGGACCGTAGAAACCAAACACCGCAGAGGAAACGGTTCTCCTGCTCGCAGGCGCATGTACTTCCAGCGGCCAGGTGGCTATGATTTGACTGAATTGAAACTGAAGAGGAGGAGGGAGGGGACTCAGTTGCTGATCCACCCTGGATATTCATTCTTGTCAAGCGCCCACCATTAAATACCGCACTTCCGGTTTTAGTCTTCAAAGCATTGTTGTTGACCAACTGCAAACGGGCGGATACATAAAGCGTTGACATTAATAAAAACGAATGCTCTTTTGGTACATATGGTTCCTAATTAGTCAAAAATCTGATTTAAGGGTTTTAAATTAATTTAGAATCACGTGCATGCTAATCTTAATAACCTAATCATTAACAATGCAAATTGTTAGCTACAAGCTACATAAACAGTACGTATATAACATGTTAACACAGTTATTAACCACTTTATGTCTTAATTGTCCCAGTAGTGGTAGACGTTTAAAACATGATTTGAGTGCTTGTGGTAAAATACTCATTTCTGTTTTTCAAAGCACCATTACATTTCCGGTCTTTTCCTGGTTGATTGTGTTTAGCTTGACTTAGCAGCTGCGCGCGCGACACAAATAGAACCGGAGACCGAAGACTCCTACTCAGTCATTGGTTCACTGCGCTGCTTCGTCTGCGTTCTGATTGGCTCACCGTTTAACAGCGAAGTTATCAACACACATTTGAGAGAATACGTCATCACTCACTGGAAGCATGATGTGAATTTTATGGTGTGGCCATGATGTCACTGTGTTATATGTAGGCCACACCAAGTAAGCAAAGGAAAATACAACTATAAGTTCGGCACCACGCCCGGTGCACTGTTGTTTTTTTAAGGCCAAAGCCATCATTTCGCCCTTTTACTGTTTCTGCAAATCCTGACACAGCTTTTTTCTCTCTCTCTTTTTCTGTCATCGACCGAAATGATTGCACACAAACTGCATAACAAAACATCAGTGAGTCAGATCTCTATACTATGTGACTTTTTTTACTTGATGATGAATATAGGAGCTGCAGTTTATTTTCATTTCATTTCACTCAAGCTACTCTTGGATTGAAACCAAAAGTCGATTAATTTAAATACTTTGCTCATGAAACAGCACTATTTTCCATTCAGAAAGTAGGATGATTTAAACAAGATGCCCCAGAAAGCAATACCTGGAAGAAGGAGGATACATTTTAAAATATGGAAGTTACTTTTAAATAATAGAAGTTTGTATGTTTCTGACCTCTGCTTTGATTTTTCTGCTTAGACTTGTTCATTTGTATTCACATGAAACTATATTCCATATTAATATATAGGACTGTGGATGTATGCTGTGATGTAAACTCCAAAGCAGCCTATTGATCTTTGTTTGAGAATGCAATAATAAACCTCCTTAAAATCCCAGTCAAAGTGACACAATATTAAATGTGCAAAATTTTAGGAACCAGTTGTTTGTGTGTGTAAATAGAGAATGGGAGAACATGTTAAACCATTCCTTTTGCCAATAAAAATGCTATATTATTATAAGTGACTCCACAAGTCTTTCAACTCCATTACTGTTTGGCATTTCCAATAAAACAAATGAATGAATACTGCTAATTGTTCTTACATCAAATCAAATGTCAGCTTCGAGGAAGAATTGCTAGTTTCGTTTTATCTTCCTAAACCTTTGGTGATTTTCTGTCGCACCAGCTGCAAAGTGTGGATCGTTGCAGACTTGCTATCTGAGGGCTGAACGGTCCACTAGCCCTCCACACTACGTGGTTTGGGATGGCCCCTAATATAGCGGAGCCTCCGCGAGAACTCACGAAGGGAGGATTAGTGTATACGGGGAGTGTGTAGGGGCGGTTTGTGATTGAGCCATAGTGTGTCTTAAAAGGGATACTAGGAGGCCACTAGGGGTCCTAAACCTGTCATTTCCCCAAAAATTAAACTTTTGACCCAAATATTAGACTGATGTGAGAATCAATCGATGATTTCTGGGGCCAATACAGTATTTGACACTTTTGGACGCTCCAAGGGGGCTGCCCTCTTCAGAAACCAGACATTGTAACTGCATGAGCGGATCCGTCTCTCATGGATCATGTGACCTGCAGCGCTTTGCTCTACAGCTATAAAACACAGTGGGGTGTGCAACATGCTACTTTTTCCTTGAAAGTTTGTCAAATCTGAACAAAGTAAGAAGGTAAACATGTTGTCTGTGGAGGCCAAAAAGAGAAAGACTGTTTAATCTTGCAACAGTGTCCTGTGGCCTGTGGGAGTTACAGGTTTAGCCCCCTAGTGGCCAAAAGTTACACAGTAGGCTATACCTTTAATTCAAGGATAAATGGCCTCTAATTAGAGCCTCCCCCTGGTTAGCTCTTGTTGCTCCGGGTTAGTTTTTTTAGCTTGTAGCTACAGGCAGCTAAGAGTTTGATGGGTGACAATCGTATGTCCCCACGCTCACAGCCTCCCTCTCAGCGCCACCTCGTCACCCATTTTTGTATTTTCCGCAATTGACAAGACTGGTGACGCTGCCAAGATGGCAATAGTGGGAACCTACCAACAAGCCTCAATTCAGCCCTTCAGAAA
>JBBBVU010000016.1:18522363-18532458 GCA_037177055.1 Atherinosoma microstoma
TCGTGGACTGGAGTTTGACATCCCTGCTCGATGGCATGGTGTTGCCCTCAGGCAACAAACCACGTATCTGTTCACACTGCTCCTTTAACTTTTTACAGAGGTAAAAATTTTTAAATATCACCTGTCATATCTGTGTCCAATCAAAAGGTTGACGTGCATGTGACCTTTTATTTGGGAGTGGAGCAGTCCTTCAGGAAGCAGAGCTTCATGGTGCACATTGCCCATGACGCTCGATGTGTTCGCCTTCTTCTTGCGCCAATTTGAGCTCCTGCCCGCATGCAGAAAGAGACAGAACAAGACATAAGACAAGCGTCAGGATAAGACTATCTTTTACTGGCTGGAAGGAGCTCACAGTACAGGTAGGATGCAAGATGGATGCTGGATTAGATGTCGATAAGGGGAGCCTCACTGAGAAAATTGCAAAAGTTCTGTAGTGTGTCTTTTAAATGCAAATCATTCAAGGCAGATTCAAGCTAGCTGCTTACTCGCTTATGCTAAGCTAAATGCCAATGTTTTACACTTTCAACTTTTTTTTTTATCGTATCCTCCCTTTCAAAACTCCCTTTATAACAGTCTGTAACAAAAACTGCCCTCCAATGGAAAATCCATACTAATTCCTCTCCAGTCATTGGTCATTCACATTATAGTGTTAAACTCAGTGTAAAAGTCAGTATTTCTGTCCCAATTGTTTGATGGGTTTTTTTTTACTACATTTTTACATCACCCAATCAGTTGAGTTTTAAACTATTACCCTTTAATAAAAAAAAAAATCTGAGTTACAGGCCACATGAGAAAAAAATTTGAGTCATGTGACAAGCACCAGAGATGTTTCAAGACTGACACGTGTCACTTCCAGATGAATATCAATACCATCCAGAAGTTGCCAGTCTATGAGCAGGGCTTTGTAGTTTGTGTGTTTGTGTAGAAGCCTGACACAACTCAGCCACAAAACATTTCCTGGTCTGTTTGGCCAACCCCTCAAAATGAAAACTTCAGCCTCTACCACAAATAACATCAAAGAATAGCAGCGATCAAAGGCTGAATCTGTTCTTCTTTCCACGACTGCCCACTGACGTACTGGAACACTAACAAGAATTGCATCAATTAACAATTGTTGTATCTTGAATTAAACCGATTATGCTCCTTTGTAAACAGGATGAAACACAAGGCAAGATGAAAGTGGGGTGTTGCTCTGCTGACACACATCTGAAGTTAACACAATACTGGCTACAGGCAGAAATGTGCTCCATTCTAAGATTAACAACATTATTCAAAGAAATTTAAAACAAATGTTAAATAAGTTTGAGTATTTAAACTTTAATTTAACTTTGATGACAGATTAAAATCCTGACCAAGAGAGATCACAGCTTTGCCACAGTCCTACAGAGGATGTTTGCATTCTGTGATTACAAGATTCATTAAGTTCTTATTAAAAAACAGATTAAAATGTGGCATGCAGAAACACTGCCGCAATGTGTAATTTTCAGTTTCCCAGTTCAAGCCTCTGTAATACATGTAATCAACCAAATTCCTGAGAGTGCACTACTTATAATGAGAATATTTCTGCCTGTATGTTCATTATAAAAGCAAGAAGCCATTTTCTGCTCTACAAAGAAAGGAAAGAGATAAAGGAAAGAAGGGATAAAAAAGGGGACCTCAGCCATTAATAGACTACATGTTTATTTTGGCTATTTTTATTTGAAAGATTTATCAGCAAAACCCCTCTGAAAATGTCTGGAAATCAAGCTTATCGGTTGTGTTTAGTTTTTGTTTAATTTTTCATCTTCAGATTTTAATTTCTTGTTTAGTTAGGCTAAGGTATTCAAACTACTTGTTTTAGTTTAACAGGCCTTTTCACAAACTGAATGGTCAATGGACTGTACTTGTATAGCTCTTTTCTAGTCACATGACCACTCAAACAGCACTTTATTAGAAGATACTAAATGCTTTTACCTATCACACATATTCATACCCCGATAAACACATTTGGAGGCCAAGTGGGGTTCAGTATCTTGCCCAAGGGCACTTCGACATGTAGTCTGGAAAGCCTGGAAACGATCCACTGACTTTCCGGTGGACCACTGCTCTTCCTCCTGAGCTACAGCCAGCTTAAAATCTTTGAGTAAGCTGAGGATACGTCCCAGAACATGGCCCCAGTCATTTCATCGTTCTGAGTAATTTTGGCAAGACTAGTGTTTTGCAAAATGAAGAAAGCTTTTAGACATGAAAAATATTTTCTTGAAGACCCATGCAGGCACTATGCTTTATTTATATTTGTGAGTAACACATCATGCAAACCTGCACAACAGTGACTTTACCCATTGCCATCCCATTTTAGATAGTGATGACCTTTTGGTCATTGTTACATAAAGAAGCAAGAGACGTCGACAGGTAACACAATACAAGGGCTTAAATCAGAGTAACAGTTACTAAATGCAACACAGGATGGAGCCGGTGATTTAGCTCTCACATACCATTAAGGATTCACCAGGACACATGATTCTTTTACTGCTTTTAGCCCCATCAGTCAAACAGGAACAGTTCATCTCTGGGCTTTAGTCTTTTGCTCTGGTTTGGATATAAAAGCTAGCAGCAGCTCAGTCTCTACATTTGAATTCTTTGCGTGTGCCAAGGAGGTCTGGATAAAAGCCCTTTTAATTCCAGAGGAGCAGATGCAAGCTGCATGTTTGATGCCGGTGCCAAGCTTTCAGCGATATAAAGAAACCAAATACTCTTGTAAACAACACTATTACATATGTGTTTGTGCATTATGTGGCAGAGGAATGGACTGAGTCAAAGTGGCAGGTTAGGAAAGTTGTAAGGTGATGCTGATTGCAGTATAGAAGAAGAGGAGGAAAATGAAAACCCAGCAGGAAAATGTGGCAAGAAGACATTATGCATCCTCCAAAATATCAGCCACTGGTTGTGTAACAATAGTTTATCAGGAGTATGCAACATTACATCAGTGGCGCATTGTGGAGTCATGTGATGATTGTCCTCTGTAATCGTAAACAGGGAGAGAAGGGCGGGCAGTAAAAGATGGAAACAGAAACAAGAAGCGGTTCATAATGTTGCTCAGCACAGTGGGATTTTTATTTAAATGGATTGCTCAGATCATTAATTTACCACATGTGAATGATGTCTCAGTCAAATAAGAGACAGAAAACATTGCATAAAGAGTTATTTGTCCTCTGAAGCAGCTGTGAGTGACTTTTTCTACATGTTGAACTAAATATAGAGAAGCAAATATAGCACAAAAAGAAAGAAAGGGATTCAGAACCTCTACCCCTCTCTTTTTCTCTTTCTACCAATTAGCAAGTAGTATTGTGTCTCCAGGATACCTGAAACCATGACAACAGCAGGGTGCCTATTTCATCCATGATCTTGAGCTCCACCTGGTGTTGAAAAAGAGGAGGTCCAGGTTGCTCTAAAGTCTTTCACAGAGGAAAAAATGCTTGTTTATTTGACAGAAATGTTCCATATTGTGTCATGTGTTTGTTTGTGACTAGTAATAAATTTGATTAAATCAAAGAAGCACATAAACAGGATGTAAACAAAGTTAAGAACCTTTTCTGGACAGCCTGACCAGAGAGAATTACTCACAAGCAAATAAAATGGGTTTACTTTTGGACGAATGACTCCAAGTCACAGAACTACATCTGAAAATATGAAGAAAACTTCCAGAAAAAGATCTTAGAAAATGTCGGTTTGAGAAGGAGCATAAAACAAAAACATCTCTGTCTGATGTTATTTCTATTTCTCAGCCTCTTTTGGACATTTTTATGATTTCAGCAAATCAGATAGGGGTGCTTCATCTCATGTGTCGCCAATATTCCACCACCACATGTCTTAATGATGAGTCATACAAGCAGAACCACCCATTTTCATAGAAACAACAAAGATCCAAGCCTTATCAGAAGAGGAGAGGCCACAGTCTCGATTTAGACTTGGATGCAAACCTAAAGCAACGCAGGTATAACCTACACAGTTTGCATTCAGGGAGTCAGGAAATGTACTCATTCACATGTGTTGGTATTTAATGCCATCAGCAGTCTTCTCTGCCTCTGATATTTCATCGCCAGTCAGAATGGGGAACAGCTTTTCTGTTTTCATACATACAGTGGTCTTGCTACAAACCCCCCCTTGTTGCATCAGTAATGAATAATGAGCTGCAGCTGACTGCACTCCACAAACGTGTGTTTAGTTGTGTGTCTTCAAACTTGCATATTCTCCCTCGTTGTAGTGATTTTGAGAAGCTTTTAAAAGATCCAAAAAAGAAAAGCAAGAACCATCATGTCCCCCCACAGCATACATAAATGATCCAAAATCAAAAGAGCCATATTTACTTTGTGTGCTGTATTATTTGTTAATTCAATTATTTGAATACATAATCAGCATCTTTGGTAAAAATGCCAGTGAAAGCAAACTGTCCCTTGGCTGGGTATTAACTAAATAACCTTTCACACAACAATAAAATGTTAATTTAGTGCAGGAGAAAGGAAGCAGATTTCATCTGAGAGAATTGAAGCAAGGCAGTAAAAACATAAAATGTAATTGCATTAAATGAAAGAGCTAAAGGTACATGGGTCACAGTCTAGGACTGAGGTTTGACTACAGGTCTCACTGATGCATAATGTTGCTTAGACTTCTGCTAACATCTCAAACACTGCAGCAGAAATTGTATTTAGTGGGTGTCACAGTGAGTTTAGCTGATGGTTTAGAAATGTTCCATCATGACCAGAAATGAATCTAACGTTTGACTTGAAAGCAGCAGATAAAACCACAGCAGGAAAACTTGGACTTTATTTGGCCCGACCGTCTGTCCCAACACTCACCCAGCTCAGTCAGCTGTGTAATTTAATTAGCACCATCGCCCATGCAGATGTAACGTGACATCACAGCTCTAATGAGACAATTAGCTTGTACCACCTTAAAGCTTTGATCCTCATTAGTCCTGATGACTGCTGCACATGTCAACGGCTCCATCAGGACCCCACCCCGACACTCAGACTGCAGGTTTCTGTGTAAAATTAAATGGGTCATTACAGTGAGACCAGGGAAGTGGAGTGTGATGCTTAAGTGATTCTCTGTCTGCAGAACATGAGGAAGACGATGGTATTGAAACAAAAAAAAAATTGGCCCATATTCTTTAAATACAGAAAGAAGTATGACCAGTTCTGCATCACAGAGAATGCCAAGTACACAGCTCACTGCTATAATAAAAACCAACTACTCCGTTGTATCTTAAAGGCCATTTTTGTATTTAATGAGCTGAAAATCATCAGCCTATTTCCACTTCTGTGCATTTTAAATGCACAAACAGATGAGCTTTAAAGGTCATGGGAAATATGGAATCCAACAATAGAGATGTGTTTGTGATTAAATGCCTTTATCTATAACAGTTTGTATTATTAACTTGTAATGAGTTGGCAAAAGCTCTACTTTTATACCTTTTAATAAATTAATTTTGAGGTTTATTGTCTCTCACTTTCACTTTTTTAGATATAAATACCAAGTTATTTGTCAGCATCCGTCCACTATTCCCCATCACAACCATCTAATTTGTGTATTTTAAATGAAAGGATCTATCAGGATCCTTTATTCTCTTTTAAAGTCTTATAATATAAAATCATTGACTCTAAAGAACCACTGGGAGGAAGACTGGGGGATAAAACTGTCTGACAATGTCTGGAGGAAAGCATTAGATAGGATATATTCCTCTCCAACCTGTCTATGGCATACTGTTATACAGTTACAGGTATTATCTTATGTGGTCTAAAGGAACCAAGTTCAGACAGAGTGCTGATCCAGTCTGTGCCAGATTATTTGGTCTTGTCCTAAATTGAAAAGTCTCAGGGAATCCATTTTTAAAATCTTTTTGGCCATTTAAATAAAATAATGGTAACCCATAGAACCCATACTATTAGGATACTTCAAATATGTCCACAAGAAATCTGTCCCAGTCACAAGGAAGGGGATGTGACAGCTTTAGTCTCTTTAGCTAAAATGCTTATGCTTTTAAAGTGATCTCCAGACCTTTAAGTTGTGGATTAAAGACCATAAATCATCTCTCATTGGAAAAAACAAGTGGGGCGTCACTGAAGGATGTTATGCTTCATGGCAACCAGGTACTGTAGTATCTGTGGAGCCCTGTCCCAGCCATAACAACTGGAAGTCGTGAGAGGGGCCAGCATGTGGTCCACCCATGAAAAAAAATGTCCCCAGTGAACTTTAAATCTTGGATATTATTATTAAACTCATTAAATTCAACTGGGGCAGCATGTGTCCACATTAATCATTTCTACTGTTGTGAACTCAATCTCATATTTACAGATTTAGAGTGAGCTTTATTCATTTCCATTCTTACAGCTATCGTCTTCAGTTCTCCCCACTATGCTTTCAACTGAGTTTGATAGTATAAATTACAGTGTTCAGAGATAGCACTTTCCTCTATCTTTATTTAATCCAAAGTAGATTTAAAGAAAAAAGAAGGGGAAAAAAATGTTTTTTTTTTGAGACACTCTCATGAAGTTCCTGATTTGGAGGATATTAAAAAAAGTGATTTATTTTTGCATGATATCTGTGCCTGAGTCTTTAAAAAGACATGCTGACCTTGCTAAGTTGATTGTAAAACTTGAATTAATCTTATCCCTTTAGTGCTGAGTCTCCCTGGCCTTATTTATTTCTTTACCTATTGTACGTGGGTGTTACGTCCCCAAGGCAAGTCCAGGGGTAAAGGGACTAACACAGAACCGAACAAAAAGAAAACTAAACAAAAACACTTTAATATTACCACTGGTTTATTGTGGGTAATGTTAGACCGCCGGTATAAAATAACAGAAGGGCCAAAAACGTCGGGGAAAGCCAAGGCCAACACAACAAACAGAAGCCCCCTAAAGAAAAAAGGAACTTCCCTAATCACCAAGAATACCAAAAGAACCAAAAGAATACATCTAATCTCCCTAATTTCAACAAAAACAGGAGAAAACAACCCTGAGCAAAGCAAAAATGGCAGCTCTCCCCTACAAGGCCCATCTGAAGAAACTAAGCAAAAACAAACCCTAACAAACAGATATCCAAAGTAAACTAAGCTTACACAACAGAACACATGGTGAGGTATGGCAAAAATGGCCAGAAGGCCCAGACAAACTTCTTCCTAGCCCTTTTATAGGCTCCTCCCAGGCACCGGTTGGCTGGCAAGCCACCACCTAAGAGGAGGAGAAGGAGCCTACACAATCAGAGAAAAGAGACAGAGGTCAGAAATGCAACACATTCATGTAACAGTGGGACAAAGCTGAGACAGTACACAAGGTTTCAAATCTTGAACTGTTTTATGATCATGTTAAGGGAGACCTAAAGGGAGAAAAAGGGAAAAAAGAACAACTAGGATTCACATGATTAATCAGTTATATCAACATTTAAAAATACACAAAACACTGTATTAAATTGGTTAGTCTATTATAAACAGTTTATTAATATGTTTTCAAGGCACACATATGTGTAAACCTCTTTAATTTTCTTTCTTTTTTTATGAATGAAAAATAAGAATCTCTATAAATCCCACTTTTAAAGCATTAAATAGTCTATGAAATTTTTGTAAAGTTTTTGTATCATAGAAACTATGTTGGTATGAAAGAGAATCATTTCTGGGCATGTTAGTGAGAATAAAATAAGCATTGTGAGTATTTCTTTGCCCTTTCTATTAGAAGCTCCTGAGCTCAGTAATGATTCTTACCTCCTTCCTATTTTGGCTTTTGTCCAACTGCTGGCAGCACACAGGGTCACCCTTTCCTCATATGGAGCCAGTAAAACTATTAGAAACAAACAATTCCTTCATCAAGAAGAGTAAGCTATAAAAATGCTCCAAAGCTGATTAAAAAGGTACCATCGTCTTTATTAGCTTCCCTGGATAAACATTCTCTCAATGTTTACAAGTTGATTAAATCAGTTTTTTCACTGCTGATTAAATCATGTACATAACCTCCCCCCCGCTCCCCAAAGATCCCACATAGCAACACATGATGCAAATGTGTTGTGCATTACATAAAAAGCATGCTTCAAATTCCTGGTTCTAGGGAGGAGTTGTGGCCCCAGCCCTTTTGTCTCAGTGTGACCTACATTCTCATAATGATGAAATATGGGCCAACTGGGTTTTAGACCTATTGATAGCAGCAATCTGGACTCTCTCAGGGAAATTGTCAAGAGAAGGATTAAGCTTGATTAAATAGCCAGTTATATTTGTTTGGGTTTTGAGTGGGATTTAACTGGTTTCATTGTGTGACTCCCAGTATTGGGCTGTGTCATGTGACTCTAGTCTGAGTTGGTTTCTGCCATTTTTTAATGTCCAAAAATGTTTTTTTCCCTACAAGCACAGAGGATTAAGATCAGATACCAAACAGTTGGCTGTAATCTTAACAGAAACTTCCCAGGAAAAACATTTGAGCAAATGCCAGAATAATAATAGGACTCATTAGAGCTGTAATTAATGGTTATTTGTGAAAAAGTTTGCAGATTTCTTTCTCCTTTAGTTTATTTAACAGTGCCAGAAATGTATAATGCATGTTTTCTCTGCTCCCAGCAGTCAAAAAGCATCTATGTTATCATCTCACAAGGAGAGGAAAAACAGCAGGAAAATCTCCTTAAAAAGAAAAAAAGAAAACATATTTTGCTTGATAAAATAAGGAGCAGAAGTTTTGACTTAAAAGAAGTTCACATTGTAATGTTGGTCAGCAGTGTGCCAGTTGTGGCTCAGTGTCATTGTCTCTGTATTTAGGTCAGAGTGCCTCGTCAACAACAGATGTGAAACTTATTTACAAGATTCATTTACACACGTAACTTACTAATCAACTGGTGGTAATGGTGTTCAGGACTTTGTCCACAACCGGAGAGTAAAAATCTTTAAAGAGACAGGTTCAAGACTTCTGTATCCTGAGTCACAGTCACTCTGGTTCAGACATTTTTAGTTAATTGCAGACACCTTAAACAAATTCCCTTTGCAGTCATGACAACAGTGGGGGATTTTTCCATGTAGTGTCCACATTTAAAAAGAGAGTTCCAGTTTATTTGTTTGTTTTCTTATTTGGAGAACACTTTTACTCATCTGCAAAGAGTCAAGCCAGTGACTGGGCAGATTTTCAGGGGCTTGAGCCCCCTCTGGTCCTGGCCCTGGATCCGCCCATGCATCACAAACATTCCCTGTTATAGATGTTTAACAATGATTAATTAATCAGTCTGTTGTAAACAGAGTTTCAAACTAATTGTTTTAAAAAATCAGGTCAAAGTGATGAGAAGAAATCCAATGAAGAGTTAACCTAAAGGAAAAGCATCTGACATGCAATTTCTCTAATATTACTCATTACTTCTCACAAGACGTACCATTTATCAAATTTCATGCTAATATTAAGAAAACGAAGCTAGTATTTGACACAAAGTTCCTTTCTGTCACATACTCTCATGCGTCATTCACTCACATTGTGTTGGCCATACTACTTTTTATTTTCAAATTCTTAATAAACATCCTTATCTTAATTTTCTCTCCTCTTCAGCTATTGACTGCCTGTTTAAAAGTCAGTCCATATTTTCCTGACTAGATGCTAATCATGTTACAGGAAGGACCACACAGGCAGTGCATTAGCTCCAGATAGATTAATTTGATTCTAAGTTAAGCCACTTAGCACTGAGTAGATTATGAGGCGGGTGGGCATAGATTTTTATTTTCACCTGTCATCCTCCTATAAGTCTAAGCAGGATTAATTCAGGTGGATAACATGCAGCATGTTGTTTAGGAGACACTCCAGCCACATCAACAAATACATGCTACCTTGTCCATCTGTTGTTACTAGGAGTTAATCCAAAGCACTTGTTAGAACATTTTGAATAGATTCCTGAAAATATATAAATGTCTTCACCTCAGCAAATGTTTGTGTGCTGCCAGCAAAAAGTGAAAAGCAAGATGTCCACAAGATGAAGCATGGGGCTGCATGTGCAGTGTAGGGAAATGAATTACAGTGTTACCATGGAGAGAGATAGATAGATAGATAGATAGATAGATAGATAGATAGATAGATAGATAGATAGATAGATAGATAGATAGAT
>JBBBVU010000016.1:18532558-18547830 GCA_037177055.1 Atherinosoma microstoma
TAGATAGATAGATAGATAGATAGATAGATAGATAGATAGATAGATAGATAGATAGATAGATAGATAGATAGATAGCTTTCGTGAAGGGATGCTCAGGGTTCATTCATACAAGGATCGTCTGCCAGACTAAGTATGATTGAGGACTGGGTTCAGTTGGGGGTTGCAACTCGGATCTTTCAGACCGAGTTTGCGTTCACGTTGCAAACAAATCAGACCTTTTGAATAATTTGTTCCACTTCCCACCAGTATCAAGAATTACTAGAAGAGAGGACGAGACACACAATGAGGAGGAAAACTCGTTCATCTGGCTGAACTCCTAATCCGGAGACACCTAATGTCCCACACACGCTTATTTTCTGGTTATGTTTTGGCACTTTGCTTTGTAGTCCACTGTTTGTATTTGTTCCACTTGAAGCAGACTGAAACCCGCATTTGTAGGCGAATCGAGTCCACTTCTTTGATCCAAATCAGAGTTAATTTGCACATTCACAAATCCCCAAACGAAGCCAACGGACTAAGATTTGAGACAAAAAGGCTGGTGTGAATGCGCCCACACTCTCGGTCCTCCTCCAAGGCTAGGCAACCAGTGGGTTTTAGAAGTTTCCATGCTGCAACACAACAGACTCAAATCAATGGTTAATTAGCAGACTTGTGCAGAGCTTGACATCCCAAAACATTTAATCACAGGTATCTGGAAATGAAAAATACAATATTTCACGTTATGATTAAAGTAACTTTTCAAGAGCTAGAATTATTTTTAATGTACATACCTGTATATTTTCACGTCCGTGTAATCCTGACCACCTGAACTGACTCACCTCATAATAGAAACGAAGTCAGATCTATTAAAAAAGAAAGATATGAAAGATATAACGAGGTAAAACAATTAACCTCACATGGACAAATGAGGAATTAATGTTAATTTTATCAAAACAATTGCAGTTGTTGTCTTCTGTCATTTTCATATTTACCAGAGAAATGCGAGGGGGAAAAGAAAATGGAAATGGAAAAGGGAATTACTTTTTAAAATGTATGATATGGAAAGGTGTTTCTAACCAAATTTATGATTTGTTTAATTTCATTCTGCTTTTAGAAATGGGATTTGAAAATGCCTTTTCAAATCACAGGATTTCATAATAAATTAATGAATACAATATGCAATTCCACTTTAATAATTCCATTTCAAATGTGCAATTACAAAATGCTTCGTAAATTTGATTTCTTTTTATATGAATTAATTGTTGGATTTGAAATTATATCTATTAATCTATATTTTTATTTTACAATTAATCAATCATCATGAAAATGCTGTATTGCTTTTTCAATTACTCTCCTGTTCCTCCATAAAATCCTGGTCGAAAATAACACCAAGTTCTTCACTGTAGTACTGGCAGTCAAATTAATGCCATCCACATTGATTACATAGCTAGACATTTAATCCTGATTTTTTTTTCAGGTCCAAAGTCAACAACTTCAGTCTTATCTGAGTTTAGAAGGAGAAAATTCAGAGTCATTCAAGTCTTTATGTTTTTAAGACATTTTTGTAAGCTAACAAACTGATCATTTTCATCAGGCTTCATGGATAAATAAATCTGAGTATCATCTGCATAGCAATGAAAATTTATACCACACTGTCTAATAATATTACCTAAAGGAAGCATTTACAATGAGATGAGTATTGGTCCAAGTACAGAACCCTGAGGAACTCCATGACTTACTCTGGTGTGTGAGGAAGATTAATCATTTACATTAACAAACTGAATTCTAGCAGATAAATATGACTCAAACCAGCCTAATGCAGTTCCCTTAATTCCAATATCATGTTCAAGTCCCTGTAGCAGAATGTTGTGATCAATGGTGTTGAATGCAGCACTGAGATCTAACAACATAAGTATAAGTTGAAATGTTTTAAATGTGGCAGATTATAAGGAACTAAAAGATCCTAGAAACGGTAAAGCACACTGTTATATGGTGTGGAAAGGACAAACAGACTCTTGCTTTGTCTGATCCCTCATCTGAGAACCAATTTGCCCTGGGAGTCCTATAGCTCCTTGGACCACTAGAGCACTCAAACCTCTTCACCATCAACAGGTTATGATTCCTTGTAACTCGAGTTTGGGAGTGAGCTGTTGCATCAGGTGGAAGATTTAAGCACTTTTCAATTTTGTTCATGAACTTTTAGGTCTCCATTAATGCAGATGCTTTACTAGTATGCCGTGATGAAGACTGCATCTTGTATTCCCCTCAAATAGTTCAAAAAGGTGGCTGGGGAGAGGGGGGTCTTGGGATATCTGCTGAGACTGTTGACTCTGTTCCAGTCCTCGATAAGTAACAGAAAATACAGTGATAAATATGCCCCTGTTTAAACTAATATGAAACATTTATGGGGCAAACTATTCAAAAGTGAGGACATGGATTAAATTAACAAATAAATTAAATTTCAACTTTTAGTAGGCTGTGACAGTTTAAACGATTTTCCAAAAGTATTATAAGAAAAAAATACTAGCCAAAATTATATTATAATAAAGTACAGTCATCAAATGTCAGGACGTTAGATGAAAAAAATAGTTTTCAGACACAGTCCAATATGACGGATTTAATGTAAATTTTTGGTGTTGAAATAAACACTTTTGTGTGGGTATGTTTTAAAGGGGCTGTACCACTGATGGTTACAACACTGCAAGCAACCAACGTCACCATAAACAGTGAGCTAGCCAGTTGTTTTGGGAGAAGAAGAAAAGAGCTACAAGCGGAAGAAACACCGGATCTGGTTCTGGGTTATATTCGTTTAATGCTTCTGGTTTAGTTTTGGAGGAGAGAAAAGGGGGTAAAATCGAGCTTATTTTGAATAATGTCCACACCGGCAAGGAGACGACTTATGAGAGATTTTAAAAGGTAAGTCAAGATTTTAGCAGCTACTTGTTATGTTTGTGGTCGTAGCTAGCAACGTTAGCCGATGGAACTGGCGTTAGCACTCGTAGCTTAGCGTTAGCTCCTGGTGCAAACAATATCGTCTATGAAGCCAGACAGGCAAGAGTAATTATGAACCAAACTTGCTTTTATGGGATCATTTACATGGATTTATTTTTAAAACTCAAGACTCTTTCTGGACAGAGAGACAGTTCAAAGCTTTAAGTGTTATTTCCCGATATCAAATGAAGGGGATTTTTGCTCTCTGCAGTATTTTGTTCCTGGGGAATAACGTCAGTTATTTCATTTTCTCTGCCAGGTTATTGGTAGCGTGTCACTTCCATCATTTTTAGATAAACTGTGGTGAATAAAATATGTTTGTAGAAAATACAACTATACAACCATTTATCTCTTGTAATTGCCTAAACGTGTCAGGAATTATTTTCCGCTCAGTCTGTGGACTTAAAAACATTCAGACATAAAGTTGGCATTTTGTTCTCACTTTTCCTGTTCAGCAGCGTAGCTGAAAAGTAGGCTTGTAGGTTCAAAATCCACGTTTTGTTGTGAGGAATAGCCCAATCTCATTGTTTAGCATACCTACACACGTTGCGGCCACCTTTTCCTTGTATCTTTTTAAATTTTAAGCATCAGTTAGATCATACAGGATGTCGTTATCTTTTCCATAATAACATCTGTGTCTTGATGGGAAGACACAAACAATATGTTTTGGCTTCCTGTGAGGCTTACACCTTACAAGGCCCTGCGTGTAGTACCTGATATCCTCAATCTGTTGCCTGGCTCCATATGGCATCCTACAGCCAGAGTTAATGCGCGCACACACACACACACCTGCCAGTGGAAAAAAAAAGAGATGCTTAGGCATTCTATTAAAAACAGCCGTCGAAGCAGGGCAGATAAGGTGTCACTGTAACTCTACTCTGTTGTGCCAGTCCCCAGGCGGTAAAGTGTAACACTGAGGCAGGGAAAACACAATTGTTCATCCCTGAATCCGCTTGTGTGTGTGTGTGTGTCTGCACCAAAACTGGCAGATTGAACTCAGTTTTGCATGATTTGCCTTATCCTCCATTGTTTGATCTGTAAGTCAACGTATTTGCATATAATGTTTTTGATTCTAAGCTGTTTACTGGGCAACTACACTGTGTGATGTTTGAGCTCAAACAATGGTTGTAGTTTATTCTCTAAAAGTTGCTTTTGTGTTTTTGTTTGTTTTTTAAAGAAATTGTTTGCAAGAATTTTAATAGAGAAAGGGGTAAAAAAAATAGCGACTGGTATGTAGTCAAGAGTTACTGAAGTAGTTGTAATCCTGTAAAAAAAATGGCTTGTGGTGGACTGTGGTGCCTGTTGTTTTTTAATATGTAGAAATCAAAGGAAATTGATGGATTTAATGTCTGAAGATATATGTCCAAATAATGATCCAAAATCTAAAGATAATTAGTGTACAAGCATTCAAAATGGGAAAAAGCTTCAACAATAGTTTTGTTTTTTATATAATAGATAAATGAATTGATTGCATCATTAATACAATTTAAAAAATGGATGCCAATTTAACTATGATTTGACCAGCACACAGTGTCTTTCTCATTCCAAACACTAATATCTTTATATACTCTGGAGTCTGCAGGCTTGTTAGTAATCTGTGCCTCCCAAAATAAATACAGTAACTATCAGTCTGTAGTTATGGAAAAGTTCAATGGTGCATTTTTTGTTTTGTTTTTTTACCAGCAAAATCTCAGTCAGATTACTGCAAAGGAGGTTAATTGCAGTGGGTCTACATTCAGACACACAAATAAGTCTAACTTGTTTTATAGATGTAAACACTTATTAAACTAGCTTGTATACTAAACTTGTATACTCTTACGTGCATCTCTAATCTAAAACAGAACTTTTTTATAATCAAACTAGAGTCCATTTAATGGGTTTATTTCAGCGCAGTGTCTTTTTATCATGTGCCTTTAATCCAGCTGAAACCTGTTGAAGAGCCAACACTGATCAGCTGTTTGATAAACCAGAGCCTGGTGATGGAAACATAATTTACGATGGTGACTTGCGACACCTGTGTTTTGATTTGCTCATGCCTTTGTTGCTAGGCAGTTGTAGCTGTGGCATTTTGCACCACACTTCAGAGATCATTTGTCAGTCAAACAGCTCTGGGCAGTTTTCCTGGAACCTCAATTAGTGTTTGTTTGTTTTTCTAGTAATGTTGAATCCACTGTCAGATCAGTGGCTTAAATTGTATGCTGCCCCTTCTTTTTTCTTTCTAATTTTTACTCGCACATAAAAAAATATTCAAGAGCCAGTTGCATAATTCATCACTTAATTGACATTTTTATGTTGCATGGGGGAAAAAAGTGTTGAAGTAATATTGATTTTAGTCAAAAGCTAAATCTTAGCTGGACTTTGCAAGTTTTGGGATGTTTACTTTTTCTATATTTTGTATGTGTGTGTGTTTTTTGTGTGTTTTTGTGTTCTGGATCACTGTTCCTACAAACTAAGTAACATTTATCTCAGGCCTTGATTAAGGAAAAAATACAATAAGAATAAACTTGATGCATTACTTCTAAATATAATCTTTAAATATTCAGATCAGATCTAATCAGAAGATCAGACCTAATCAGAAGATTAGATTTTCTAACAACAGATCATTTAACAGAAAATTTGTCTGCAGCTTTCATCATTAGCTTCGGCTTTTTCAGGTCGGCTGTGAAAAAGAAAAGTATTTTTAATTTAATTAGACTTCATGGTCAGCGTGAACTGTTGATGATTATAAAGGATGGGGTATTTTTTTTAAAAAGAACTACAGTTATATTGGATGTATACTTGAACCAATTTTTTCATAATTATCTTATGAAAGAATTTTTTTTTTACCTGAATCATGATGTATGATGTATATCTCTATTAACTTTATTTTTTTGTCAAGTAGCCAAGGAGACATTTCTAATTTTACAGCCGTAAATACTAAATACACTTCTATTAAGGATCAGCAGCACATGCATTAAAAAAATAGACTGAAATTAAAGTAGCTGTTTTATTAAACGAAAAATACTTTTCAAAAATTACATATGTGCAAAATGAAAAAGGAAAAGATACTTTTAACTTAAAAAAGTTATCACGATAATAACAATATTCCTTTATTCTATATCTTGTGTGAAAAAGTATTGGTATATTTGAAAATCTTGCCCAGTCCTACGATAAGAGCAACTCTTAAGAGATTTTTTTTTTCTATCAGTATAATTGTCAAAACCAAATCAAATCAATAACTTTGAATGATCTAAAGTTCTTATAACAAAACATAAAATAAAAACACATTTTGTGTCATTGAAACCCTATTCAGGCCAAAGCTGCATTTCCACAGAGGTGGATCTGATCAGTGCAGCTAGAGCTGAGCTGCATCTCCTAATCTGTCTGATCCGTGACTGCAGCCACCTTGTGGGGCTGTGAGGTTTTAATATCATGTGACTTGGTGTCATTCTGCACTGCAGGGCTGATGAAAGTCATCATGTCTTGCCAGAGCTGCACTACTGCATAAAAATGTTGTACTTTAATATCATCTGTTGGCTTTTTCCCGTATTTCAATAAACCAGCCAATTTAGAAATATTAGATTAAACTCCTGAGTGTAGAGCCTTTATGAGCTGGACTTCATTTTAGTCATCAATGTGTCATCTAGATCAGTAGTAGAGAGTAAAAGAACAAACCTACTTTGATTTGAGGAACATCACAATGCAGCTGCCTTCCTTTTTAGGGTTTGCATTGATATGCAATGATTTGGTCATTTTATGTTTGTTATTGACTAAATGAGATGATGCAAAGATCTTTGTAAGTTTTTATATAAAAGAAGGAAAATCATCCTGATGGATTATAATGGCATCATTCATGGTTTGCCTCTGAAGGTCAACTCAGTGACTTGGCGACAACGCAGGCAGAGCTTTGATCCTTGCTGAGCGTACAGTCAGAGTACAGTAGAGCCTCGGGTGAGTGTTTACAGTAGCTTATGTAAACACTGACTTGACAGCAAGATGGGCAGCGTGGAGTTGATCCTGTAGGCCCTGCTGTCTGAATGTCAAGTTGATACAGCAGTTGAAGCTTTGACTGAAATTTATCCTCCAGCCAAGGTGTTAATTGAACTCTCACTCATTCTTCATTTGTTTCTCCTCTCACTCTTTTTTTGCTTTTCATTTTCCCCCCATCTGTTTCTGTCACCTTGTCTCTTTACCTCTTTTTCATTGGCCATTTCCCTGCCTGTTTGTTCCCTAATGTCTCTTTGTTACTCAGACTTCAAGAAGATCCTCCCACCGGCGTGAGCGGAGCACCATCAGAGAACAACATCATGCTTTGGAACGCTGTTATTTTTGGGTGAGTCATGCTCTAAATCCAGCTCCACCCTGCTGTCTTTACTGTGCCTCCTATGATGCACAGATTCTGCAACCCACTCGTGCCATGGCATTCATTTCCCCAATCCTCCTGCTTCCTCTCTAAAAGGAAAAAAAAAGAAGAAAGAAATTGGATTGCAGCCCTATGTGCAGTCACAGCAGGTGTTTAGATGAAGGATCAAACTGGGAGACAGTGTTCTGGGATACTCTGGCATGCTTGTGATATTTCTGTTAAAAGTAATAATGGTATGAAATGTCATAGGAAGTAGTCATGAAACATCAAAAACGTACGCAAACTGGATTTCCAAAAGTAACTCAAACCCTGACCAAGAGCATGAAGATGCAACGTAATCAAAGGAGAGAAATACACGAGGGGTTGCAAAAATAGACTTGCTAATAGTTGCTCGCATGATTCAAAGGAGCTGCCAGAAATGAAAAATGTGAAAGCAGCTGTTTTAATTGCCCCACCAACAGATTGAATGTGTAGAGCTGAGTAAATAAAAAGCCTGTAGCCCTTGATGGATGGCCTTTAGTGGTCGTTTTCTGGAAGTAAAGGCCTGCGTAGGGATAAACAAGGGAGGGATTTTCAGGATCTTGAAATAATTTTATTCTCTCTCTGTGCTTTCTGCAGGCCTGTGGGAACACCATTCGAAGATGGTAAGTTATTTATTTTGGATTTATCATGTGCATTAAAAGCAGGTTTATGTCTTTTCAGGTTCTGGGTTTTATTGAACTTGGCCTTACTCTGTCATTGAAGAGCTACATTATGTAGTCCACTTATCACAGCCTTCTGGCCAGTGTGGTGTAAAACTGACATGGAAGTCGAATAACAAGGTTTACCACAAGAATAATTCCACATTTTGACACAGATATTTTGAGAAAAAGTGCTCCAGAAATGAAAAAAGCTAAATCTGCAGTTGTTTAAAAAGGGCAATGCATCTTTTTTATTGTCTGAGACTCAGCAAGTCCAGTTACGCTAAACTAAGCTGCGTTGCATTTTATGAATAATAAAGCTATGTCTCTGAAGTCAGACTAGAGTTGCACAATGTATCCTTCCAGCAGTGAAACTGCAGTGCACAGTAGTCACCTTGCAGGATCTGCAACAAATCTGTCTACTGCTTGCTTTTTTTGTTGTTGTTTTGTTCTTAGTTTCTTGTAACTCCAAAGCATGTGTTCAGCAAAGGTGGTGCTGCAGATAGCTGTAGCTCAACAGCATAGTTGTTTAATTCCATGTCTGATCTTGACAACAGATAAGGCTCCTTTTTTTTGTTTGGTAAAGTTCTGTCATCATGTTCAACTTCATGTGCTTCAGCTTCACTTACTAAACTTCCTGTCCATTTTCACTGCTCAGTATCTCTATTAACAGCTGGTCTGCTGCGTGCTGTTTAGTGGTGCAGCAGTGAAAAAGGTCCCCCCTCAGTTTCCTGCACTTCCATGTTCTAAATCTTGTTTAAGCTCCATTTAAACTAGTGTTTGTGTTTTTCATATCACAACAAAAATAAAAATAAATTTTCAGTATGAACAAATCAGCCAGCGGTAGGATTTTTGTGTGTGTGAGACAATGGGAAAATTTTTTTACATTACATAGATGGTTTTGACTTAACATGAATTTTCTCCAAGAGAAATCTGATTTAACATAATTTACTAGGAGTTAAGGCTTCCTGGGTGCAGTCAGATTTTACTCAATGTTTATTTTTGAAAAAATAGTTTGTTGGCAGTGAGCACAATACAGGTTCTGCATGCATCACGTGCTGCCTGTCCAAAAATGGCTTTCCCCCCATTAGCTTTGCTGATTAGTGGTTTTCTTATGGCTACACAGCTGTTTCAACCAGGTAGTGTACATTTACCGTTTCCTGTTAATGTGACTGAACATCCCTCAAGTTTTTCTCATTCTGTAAAATGTCAAACCTTATTTAACTTTAGCAGTAGCTGATAAATGGGATATATTTAAATATATTATGTTTAATAAATACAGATAACTGATGTTGAAGATTGTAGTAATTCAAGGTTTTTTTTTCTCTTGTCAGTCATCTGTCTCCAATGCTCCTTTCTTAGCCAGCAGAATAGAAATCTGTCTCCACTGAGAAGCGAGCTTGTCCTTATAACAGAGCTGGTGATATTTATAACAACATTATTGTTTCCCTCTCTTTCTCTGACCTTCTTGGTCCTTCACAGCTGCATTCTCCTTGAAAATTACTTCTCTGCTGCCTCTCTTCATTCACTTTTGTGATTTGCTCTGCTTCCCCCACCACCCACCCATATCTGCAGGAACATTTAAGCTGCTGATAGAGTTTTCAGAGGAGTACCCAAACAAGCCCCCCACAGTTCGCTTTGTGTCCAGAATGTTTCATCCAAATGGTAAGAGCTGTTTCCAGACACATGAAGCCCGCACATGCACTGTGAGACCATCTGTTTGAAGAGGAGAGATCGTTTAAGCTTTAACATTTTAGTGTATTTTACATATTTTGATGTGGAAACAAATGATTGTACCAAGTATTTGGAATTTAAATGTATCATAGGTCATTTTACAGTTTGTGCCTCCATTATCTGAAGGCTTCAGTCCCCTCCTTTCCTCCTCATTCAAACCACTTCCTGTGATTCATCTCTCCTTGTCCATAATTCAAATTAGTTTATTATGTTGAAGCTGGCAGTGCCTTCCAGATAAAGTTTTTATGGTGTGTTTTTAACCAAAGAAGTGTTTCATTCAACTCTGGCAGTTTTTCCTCTTTGAGTGGATTTGTTAAATTTTTACTGCGGGTAGGTTGGGGTATGCAGCGCTCCAGTTGACAGCAATATGAGAACTCAGCTCATATGTTCATACTCAGAATTAAACTCGCATGTGGAGTTTTTAGAGATTTTTGTGCCTTTTACTAAAACGTAGGGGATGTGGATGGCAACTCACTCTGTTTTCTTGTTTTCTCTGTTCACCAGTTTACGCAGATGGCAGTATATGTTTAGACATTCTTCAGAATCGCTGGAGTCCTACATATGATGTGTCATCCATACTCACCTCCATCCAGGTCGGTTGGCTTGTCTCTTAAGTTATGTTGAATAGAAATCTGATTGGACAGCCACACCTGCAGCTATCTTGCAGGGTGTGACCATGAGTAGTTTCATAGATGAATGAATGAATGAATGAAAATAATAATTTCATAATTTGTCTTTGCAGTCTTTGCTGGACGAGCCGAACCCTAACAGTCCTGCCAACAGCCAGGCCGCACAGCTCTATCAGGAAAACAAGAGGGAGTACGAGAAGAGGGTGACGGCCATCGTGGAGCAGAGCTGGGTGGACGTCTGAGCTTCTCTCTCTATAGTATTCTCTTCATCACCTTCTCCTCATCATCCCGTACTTCAGTCTCTCATTTTTATCTTATCAGGAGGGGAAAAAAACAGCAACTATATCAAAACTCAAGTGCCACCCTAAAAAGAAAAACAACCAAACCTGAATGGACATTAACTTGCTGGCAAATGCATTTGAGGAAAGTGAAAGGGGGGGGTCAATTGTGTGTTTGTGTTTCTTGTCTTTTTTCTTTTTTTTTTATTGCATGATGTGAGATAAGTTATTGCTAACAAAATTTGTAATATATTTTTGGCTGGCTGGATTGATGCTGTTAGTGCTTGAGTTTTACACTTTTTTTCCTTTTCCTTTCTTTTATCTGCTGGTGTGCACACAACTTGGCTGGTTGGAAAGGACGCATCGATGACCAAATAAGCATATATTTCTATGAAATCAGTGGGAATAACCATGAAAATGCCTGTCCCAGCTCGTAGCGTGACTATTCCTCAAAGCAGCCACAGATGCAACAATTCCTGGTTTGTTCCAGTATATCGGTGTATTTTAAGAGATACTGTAGGTTTTTGGCTCACACACATCACAGACTGCTGCAGCACTGACTTTGTCAGAGCATTTTATTATAATCATTTCTGCTCCAAGCTAAAGAAAGCTTGGATTGGAGATTTCCTATTTTATTTAGTCATTCCAGGTTAAATGATTGAACATATGCGACTTTGAGCCCTAAAATGCGTTGGTGTAGGTGTTATGATTTTATTATGGTCTAAGGAGAGGGGTTTGCATGTTTTAAAAACGACCAATCTGACAGGATGTTCATCTGTATCATGTTCTGTCCTGCTCACTTTATATAAGTCTCTGCTGCATATGAAAGAGAACAAAGTGGTCACAGTAATGGTGCATTTAAAATTAAGTTATTGCACCCACAAGTTTCTTTTTTTATTTCCCTGGATACACATTAAGTAAAGGACTTTCCAGTGCTTCGTTGCCTGTGACATGTGTCAGCCTGAATGAAGTGCTGGTGCTTCTGATCCTTCTCTTAAAATGACCCAGCTGACATAAATTGATCAAGTAGAAGATAAAAAGCCGTGTGTGTACTTTTTCTACTCCAACAGCAGTGAAGAGGACACTCAGACATAGTTTGAATCTTTTAGCAAGCGTGTGTTTCCTTGAAGGTTCAAGTTCCTTGTCATGCCTCCATTTGTCTCGTATTTATTCTTCATACCCAGTTAAAATCCACTTGAGCATAAATTTACAAGTTAATCCTGACCGACTCCAGCTTAATCAGTCATAAAACAGAATTCCTCTTTTCCTAAAAACAGTAAAAGGTCATATTGTGGCTTGTGACTTCTTTCACCTAATAAGCAGAAGGGATATGTTATAAAGTTTTCAGACTCAAACAAATGTATACTTAAAACATTATGCTGTATAAACGTAATAAATCATTTTTCAGAATTTGACCATGTTAATCATTTCTTGGTGCCGTGTATAAATACTTCTAATATTGTGTTTGTTAGAGAAATCTCTCTATATTTATCTTTACATCAGTGCCAGCACCTTCTGTAAGGTCAATGGTTTTCTGCCATGCTGGGTGAAACTGTGACATCTGGAGTAAACTGCAAATGCCAGAAAACCAAAGTTTTAATTCAAGGATTTACCCAGAAGTCATAAGAGGTCACAACCTTGACAAATTTCTCTGTTTAGAAAAGTCATTTACTCTGCTTCAGACATGCATTAGAACAAGATCCGTCATGGGAATTTACACATGTAAAAAAAACAATTATTAAAACTGACATGCATTTAAAAACATGTAAAAGTCCTGGTTGGAGAGCCCGCACAGTCTCTGTACAAATGCTGAAAATTCTGAAGAAAGCAGTTTTTCTGCTTGTAATTAAAAAAAAAAAAAAAAAGTTTACCCAATCTATTGAACTGTAAAACCATTTAAAAAAAAGTGGTCGAGTTGATGCCAACACATCGTCGGTCCCAACACTGTTGATCCAAAGGAGCAGATTCGGTCATCGACCCTGTGGTGGAGCAGAGAGATGCATGAAGAACCGTCTCATCATACCAACGTGTGTGTGTGTGTGTGTATAAAAACAAACCTGTTGGTTCTTTAAAATCTCATCTCTTGTCTTGAAGACCGGTGCGTCCTCTACAACGATGCCTTCGGCCATTTCCTTGACTTTTTCCAAGAGCTCTGTGCTGTACCTGCCATCAGCAAAGAGTCAAGTACAGATTGATTTATTAGTCATGTGAAGGTGAACACAGTCAATGCAACGAAATGTTTTGGACAAGAACCGCTCAGTTTACTTTTCAATGCTAAAACAAATAAAAGTATTGAAATCTAAACCAATGAACTTGCTTCAGAGAGACGTCCAGAGCTAAAAATAAGAATGCAAGCGTCAAAGAGGTCTGAAGTGGACGAGGTTTGGTCTGGTTTATGCTGAGTTAAGGAGCTGACAGCCTGGTGGTAGAAGCAGTCCTCCAGTGCACGAGTCAGGCTCTTGTAGTCTGTCAGATGGTAGCAGGCGGGAATGTCAGCTAGCTCAATAAAACTGCTAGCGAAATATGGACCAAATTTGTGAAAGTACCAAAGGACAAACGGTGTTGAATAAACAGACATTTCAACAAAAAAGAAAACGTGAAAATATGACAAGAAATATCTTATTCCGGGCTTGATCAGTATATTAGTGGGCAATGAAGAGAGACCCCAGTGGGTCATGTCTCAAAATATCAGTCTGACTGTATGAAGCCAAAAAAGTTCCAATGGTACTTGGGGACTATTCACCCTGAACATAAAGGTCTGTCGATCATTTCAGAAATAAACTACTCATCAACTGTCTAAAAGTGCAGAGTTGTTTTAGTAAAGCAGCATCTGTCTCATGTTTAACTCCCAGTCTAACAGGTCTCACGCTGCAGCAGAGTACTGTATACTTCCCTCCACTACTGGTGTGAGTTTAACTTAAGTTGCAGCCAATAAACTAAAGATACCAGACTGTTTTTCTGGCAAATATTACTATTTTACAGCGCATTTCTTCATGTGTTTGAGAATAAGTTTTTGGGGTGCACGTGGTGGTTTCATATTCATATAGGATTCATGTGTATTCACCAATGTACCAATATTACATCGAGTTAATTTTTTTGGTCAAAGAAGAGAGCTATTTATTTTTGCTTTAAGCCATAACCCTCCGGTACAAGTCGTTACCTTTTAATAAATTTGTATTATTGTTTTTCTTTGACCAAGAAGAAGACTTTGGCAAAGCAAGTTTATTTGTACATCACATTTTCAGGTTCAAGACAATTCAAAGTGCTTTACATAAAACATTTAAAGCATAGCAGATAAAAAAGCAAGCTACAATTACAATAAAATCATTTAAACACACAAAAGTAAATCATTAAAAAGATTTGCAAGTTTATGTCTCCTCTACAAAACGAAGAAAAAGCGTAGGTTGTTCAGCAAACATGCTGAATAAAGAGCCACGTGCTTGTCCGCTAAATGACGGTTACATACTGCATGCCTTGAGCGGTTTAATCTAAACCAGCTTCTGAGTGTGACCGTAAACGTATCTTACAAGAAACACTGCAGTCACGACAACATGTTGTGTTTACGTACCTGCAGCCGAGGAAGACATTGTTGGCCCAGACCATGGACAGAGAGAGCAGATGGTCAAGCTGCTCGTCTTCAAAGTCGTTCATGTTCCGCAGGATAAACTCCCTCCTCGCATCCCAGTGCTTGTTACTCTCCCAATAACCACGGTAAGTCTCTACCTGGTCGGCCACAGCTCTGTTTTGTTGAATAAAATCCTCCACGTCCAGCTTAGACATCTTACCAATGCGAGGGAGTCAACGAAGATAACTTCCGGCCTCTCACAAGCGAATGGTGTTTGTTGTTTTTAACTTCACGTATTTTAAACAGCGCCACACAGTGGTGGAGCTGCAACATGGCAACTCAATATATACAGTTGTCTGCAAATTTATTCATATCCTTCCACTAAAAAAAAAAAAAAAGGCAAAATTCTTAATAGCGATTCAAATAACCGGAGACTGAAAAAAGTATTAATAAATATAGATTTGCTAAATTATAATTTAGTGAAATAAGATATTGTGTTTTTAATTTAATTGAGTTGAAAAAAATAATAAAAAACAAACACAATACAGTTCTGGAATAATAAGAACACTTGCTGATGAGCAGTGGGTCAGAATACCTGTCGACAGGTGCTGAAGTCTGATGGAGAGTTACAGAAAACACTGGTTGCAGTGATTACCTCAAAGGACTGCTCAATAAAAATATTAGCTTATGAGTGACGTAACGTATATTAATTTTTCATATTTTTTTCTTGTTTTTTAAAAGAATTTCTGTTGAATCACAATTCAATAACAATGTCCTTATTTTCATAAATTTTTTATTTATTATTACTTTTGTTAGTTTCAGCTTATTTCAGTGACAGCTGTTTTTTTTCCTTCTTTAATGGAAGGGTTATAATCATTTTGCAGACAGATGTATATACATTCTGTATACAGTTTATGAATATACATCATTAAATTTACCACCATTACATTGAAAAAAAATATTAAATCAAATCACCCTTCCTCTGGCAACTTTCTATTTGTTTGTGCTGATTAATTCACTCAGTCTTTTGGCAAATATAAAGTTGTTGTAACAAGTTCTTACTATATATATATA
>JBBBVU010000016.1:18548034-18562355 GCA_037177055.1 Atherinosoma microstoma
TTTTGTGATGCTATTTCGATCGCCAGAAACCAGAAGTAGAACAAGAAGTAGAACCAGCAGGAGGATCAGCAGGGGGACAGGAACCAGAAGTAGAACCAGAAGTAGGACCAGAACCACTTGACCCGCCTGTTTGGAATAATCAGACAGAAACCCTGAACTTTTAACCTCCAGACTGCTTTATGTAAAGAGGCACATGTGCATTCAGTCATTCAGGTCCACATACTATATACACAGATGCTCATCTGTGCAGCGTTTTCTTTTCCCTTCACAGACATGTGCCCCGGAAAACCTCTTATATGCTCATGTTCCCACACTGGATGATTCGGGGCTTATGCTGACATGAAATCATTGACATGCAGAGGGATTCCAAGGGAAACAGGCAGAGCTCACTGCTGTGTCACTGGTTTTGTTTACAGAATATTACATTTAAAAAAAATTTACAAACATGAATTTAAAAAAAGGCACAGCATAAGTGAGTGTTAAAATGACAGAGGAATGGACTCTTAAGCAGAGATTGGCACAAAATAAAGATGGGTTTATCAATAGAACCGATTCAAATGTCTTGTTTCAGAAACAGGAGCCACAAACAATAAACTAAGACCCGGGACCTGGGTGTCTGCAGGAAAGTTGTCAGGCAGGTAGGTAACCAGTTTACCCAGAAGGTGATGAATCAACACTAGAATAATTGGAAGAAGGAGGTTAACTGACCAGACAAGACAACACCACAAAGGCAATTGGCCGGGATTTTTAAACAGCTACAGGCTGAGTGAATCAGTAATTAGAGCCCCTCCGGCTGCCACAGCTTCAGAGTAAAAAACAGAGACAATGAAGGAGACAGAAGAGGAGAGAGAGAGGAAACCTGCAGACTCTAACAGTGAGATAACAGTACAAAAGTGAAAATGAAACACTTGTTTTCCATGATCATCAGTTTTGCTGTAAATTTCAAAGCTAAATGTTGGGGATTTATTGCAGAAACAAGAAGACTTAATCAGAAACTGTTTAAACTCATCTTTTCGTAGTTATCTAAAGATCTGAGATTATTTTTCACAGCTGTTTTAAAGGATAAGTGGAGACAGAAAAGGAGAGAGCGCAAGCATCCTGAGACGAGAGTCACCCACACAAAAAGATGAAATAACGTCTGAGCGGATCAAGACAGGGAGTTTTGTTTTCATTTGGTAGGCAAGCTGAGAGCTGATAAGGAGTGTCTTACCTTCAGAAGTCTGCTGCAGTCGTCCTCTACATGCAAAGCTACATCTGGATACCAAACTACATCTGGATGCCAAACTCCAGGCTGCTCTTGTGAAGTGGTTTCACTGGTGTCAGTTTGAATTACTCTGTGAATGCAAGATGCTGGTTCAGTTAACCTTGATGAACTGAAACAGAGGCAGAAACATCAGGCTGCCAGCCAGGATTTCTTTTTTTCTTGTCTATTAATGTTTTGCAGATTTCAAAAAATCTGTTTGGGTTTCTAAAGATGTTCAAAAATGTAAAAAACTAAACAAAACATACAAATACTAGAACTCAGTTAAACCATAACTCTGAATGTTTCTGCTGGCTTTGTTTTCCAAAGTTGAAAAATGAATTTTGACAGCTTCTCTCTTTGCCTCTTAAACATCTCACAGATGTTTTATCTCTATCTTGTGTTCCATGGAGCTCCGATCATTGTTATTCTATTTCCATGCAGGGCAGGTTTACTGTAAGTGGTTAGAACATTTCCTCCTGCCAGACTGGTCTAAATGGAGTTAGTCACATGCGTATAAGCAGGATGGAACAGAGAAGTTCTGAAAACAGCAACGTCCTGCAAACAATCTCATGCAACAAGCAACACTTCTTTCTTGTGAGTGAACACATGCACATATGCACATAAACCAACACTCATTAAAATCATGATTTCACACCAGTTTTAAAGTCTTTACACTGGCTTCAAGTCAGTCACAGAATAGATTTTAAAACTCTACTGATTGTTTATAAATCCCAATATGGTTTAGGCCCGGATATAAACCTGCAAGAGCTCTTAGATCCAAAGACTCAGGTCAGCTAGTCCAGACTAGAGTCCAGACTAAACATGGAGAAGCAGCTTTTAGCTGTTATGCTACAAACAAGTGGAACAAACTCTCAGTAGAGATTAAACTTTCACCAAATGTAGAAACTCTTAAATCCAGGTTACAAACATTTCTGTTCTCATGCACCTATGCATGAAATCTGCACGGTTACTTTTAATTTATCTTGCTTTTAACCAACTCAATTTGTGATTTTTTTTTCCAAATTAAGATTTTTAATGATCTTATTGTGATTTTAGCTATTTGTTGCTGCCTTTTAATACTTTTTAATGCTTTTTTGCACCATCTGTAATGCTTTTAATGTTTTATGTAAAGCACTTTGAATTGTCTTGAACAGGAAATGGGCTATACAAATAAAATTGCCTTGGCTTGTCTTACTGCTGAATTCTAACCCAAATTTAACAAAATAAGTTGGGAAATTTGTGTTTGACGGATTTTTCTTCTTTGCCACAATACCTCTTGGTAATGAACCTTATACTGTTGGAAAGACTGTTTATTTCCCTCTTAAATGGTTTATTTCCCTCTTAAATGGAGCCACATTTGTAAGGAAAATCAATTTGTGGGATGAACAGGAGATTTGAGTATGTGGGTTGTGTCATCAACTCTTGTTTAATGTTGTTTATTGGATTGGATTATTAAAGTCTGAAGAAACGAGACATATTGGTATTTCAACAGCTCATTCATTTAACAAACAGGGACCTCATTAACATGTGGAAGGACCATGCACACCCACAACTGCCTGGCATCTCCTCATGCTGGTCACCAGTTTGGCCACTCACTGCTGTGGGATGGCATCCCAATCTTCAACCAGTGTTTGTCTGAACTCAGCCAGTGTGGTTGTGTTGATCACTCTGGCACCAAAAGCACATTCAAGCTGATCCCACATGTGTTCAATGGGGTTGAGGTCAGGACTGAAGGCAGGCTATTACATCCTCTCCACCTCCAAATTCTTGAGGTTGTCTCTGATGAACCTGCTTTTTAATCTTAGAGGATAAAGTTTGTAGAGTTCTAAAGTTTGTAAAGACTGCAAAGATATGGGATTGCCATTGATTACAGAATCTCATATTGATATTCCTCTGCATTGAGATCACTCCAATGATGACAAGCCTTGTTTTTTCAGTGAAGGAGATGCCGTCCCACACCATCACACTGCCTCCACCAAAAGCTGTCACCCTGTCGGTGCAGCAACCAGAATAGCATTCTCCAAGTCTCCAAATCTGGACTGATTGCTGAACCTCCTCATGTCCAGGTTCCAGTACGCATGTTGCCGACTCCACAGGCCCAACAGTAAAGGGAAGTCATGGCAACCTTAGTTGTTTGGCATTGGCAGAGAAGATTTGGCAAGTCTTCATGGGTGCAACCCACATACTCAACTCTGCTGCTAATCTCAAAAATGCATTTTCCTTACAAATGTGGCTCCATTTAAAAAGAAAATAAACATTTTTCCAGCAGTATAAGATTTATGGCTAAAAAGCATTGTTGCAACAGAGAAATATTCCACCACACTCGTTCCTTACTTTTTGTGCAAAGTCTAAAATATTCTCTCAATATTCTCACAGTTTTCTTTCCTTATAACTAAGTCCAAGAAAGACAAGAGAACTCAAAAGTACATCCACACCCATGTTCAGTTCCTCTCAAATTCCCCCAGAACAACTACCAGCAGCACTTCAAGGCTTTGGTCTATTTTGGGCAGCTTCCAAGTCATACAAGTCACCGCTTTATTGAGTGAACTAACCATTAAGTTTATGGCCTCCCCTCTCAGTCTGAAATATATACTCATCCTGAAATAATACACTGTGTTCCATTGGACTCTGGCAGAGAGCCGCTCTTGATGAGTCACCTTACAAACGCTTACTCGGGAGAAAACTGTAATTGGGAAACACAGACAACAGGTAGCCCTTTCAGCTCACACCCTAATGGAGCTTTAGTGGGAAAGCATCAACCCAGTCTATTGCTGTCAAGAGGAGGGCAGGGGAGAAGGTTGTGTGATCATTATAGATGTAACAAATGCACGTGTGGAGTCAACCTTCAAACCTTGTAATATGTTTTTTCTTTTAAATGAGGGGTAATTTCAATTTTTATTCAGTTTCAGACTTTTGGTCAGGAATTCTTCATTTTTCTGCTTCATCTACAATTCCAGATAGTTTTAAAAAATCATCTAAAAAAGTTGCGATGGAGGAAGCAAAAAACTGGAAAAGTAAGCAATACTAAAAGACAGAGCTAGAGAAATATTCAAAATAAAGAGGTTAATGGTAAGAGGTCTGTATCCTTGTTGGGTATAAAAAGAGGTACAGTCTCAGAAGTAAAGATGTTTACTTTCTGTACAAATTATGGATCAATTTCAGATTAACCATTCTTGATATAAAATTGTGATGGCAAAAATGCAGTATATCATCATTTACAGCTTATAATATCAAATGTTTCAGAGAATCTGAAGATATCTCTGTATGCATGGTACATGGCTGAAAGTCATTGCATGATTCTTTCATGGAAATCACTGCATGGGCTCAGGAACACTTCCAGTCCCTCCTGTCATCCAAGAATACAGGTTAAAGATCATCATTCAAATGAAATAGTAACAGATGTTATTATTATCATTGCAGGGATTTAAGTACAGACAAAAGTTTAAACTTCTCCAAAGTTAGCCAGCTTGTCAAAAGCAGCAACACCAACGATACAGTTTTACTTAACGTATGAATATCACACTTCCTGTACTATATTGTATTTCAGAAGTATGGAGATTTACGTGTATGATATGCAAATCTTTTCTATTTTTTACTATTATTATTGGCTACTTGTACCATAAATGTACTGACTTCTGAGTTATTTTGTGCATGTCTTCACCCTTCACCTGTCTTTACCCTTATGATACTTAAAGGTGCAGTTTGTAATAAAATTAAAGGCCAATGACAGAAAAATGTAATATATCATTAAAAACTGTTTATCTTGGTATCTAATCACTTTACTATAATAACTGTTCTGTTTTTATTCTCTTAATTAATTCAATTCAGCTTTATTTGTATAGCGCCAATTCACGACAATGTCATCTTAGGACGCTTCACAGACAATCAGTTTCAGCCAATCTGATTGTCTTCGAATGAACCATCTATATCTAACGTCTATGGAGCCACATATATGGCATATTTGTGCTACAATTTTTACTACGGTGTCTCTGAATGGACAAACAACTCTGTATGAAGTGAGAACTGCATTAGTGGCTTCGTTTGATAGGTGTCAGAGCACCAGCACCCGCAAATGAAAACATACTCATGACTGGAAGATTTTTGGCCTCTGATGGCCACCGTCCATTCACAATCATTTCTATGCCCATCTTTACCACTAGATGTCAGCAATTTATACACACTGTACCTTTAAGGTTGTTCTCAACAAATTTTAAACAGAAATTTCCAACACATGTTAACAAAGTTAAAATCTTTTTTTGTTTTGTTGACAGTAACTAGATTCACATATCTTAATATATTTATTATTTATTAGTCAAGCCAGTGAACACTGAAGCTGTATAAGGTGGACAGACATTTTATTGAGACTACTTGCCTTGTTTTTTCCTTTAAATTACACCACAGCAACAAGAACTTCTCTGAAACTCTTTGGGAGTTTGGAGCAGAATAGTGATAATTAGGCTACACTTGACTTTGCACTGACTTTAGCTCAGAATAAAGGAGGGGTGCGTGAGGATTTTAGGCTTGGGGCCGGAGTGATAAATGTTGTCTGTCACCCAGGGACCCAGACTAATTAAAAACTAATGCTGTTGATGCTGGAACTGTGGAGTCTGATAGCTATTTCAGGTCCTGAATCTTGAACCAGAGTTGAGAGATCTAATATTTTGACATGGATATTAGAGCCATAGACATTCCAACTCTCATCTTCCTCCTGAGGAAGACTGTCATGTTTGAATTCATATATTAATCTGTGATTTTGAACATTTAAACATGGCCTATGTCATTGGAAGATATATTGTTTACTCATGCTGTACATGCATTGTGTTTGTGTTCTTGGTAGTTTTGGCTGTGATGGCGAGTAGGTGATCTTTAACTTATTGCCAGAAAGTTGCATTTACATATTTTATTTAAGACTATACAACACGAGAGCCACAAGAGAAACAAGACAAGAAAACACATAAGTCTTAATAAACTTGACTAAAATCCTTCATAGCAGACTACTTCCAAGGGTGACAGTAACTATTAAATATGACAAACAGAAGTTTTTGTTTGTGTCCCCTTTTTGACACAGCTGTGTGACCACTGCTGTCCTTAAACGAACAGCTAGAAGCATGTAAATGTTAAAAACTCATTATTTGATATGAGTGCAACAACTGTCAGGACACTTTTCAGTTTTGTCTTGTGAAGCTGCATTGTAAAAATACTTTATCACTCCTCTCTCCTTTTATCTTACCTCTTGTCAAGCATTATTCCTTCATGGTAGTTGCATGGACATATTCCTTGAAATTGACCAGGAAACTGCGAAAATTTGTCTCTACCACTGCTAAAGGGAAGTGTATCCATCTAAAAATAAAGTGTATTTCCTTTTGGGAACAGTGGCCTTTCTGTGTGGAGTTTGCATGTTTTACCCGTGTACGCGTGGGTTCTCTTCAGGTACTCCGGCTTCCTCCCACCGTCCAAAGACATGCATGCTAGCTTAATTGGTCACTCTAAATTTTCCCTCAGAGTGAGTGTGAGCGGTTGCTTGTCTCTGTATTGGCCCTGCGATAGACTGGTCCCCTGTCCAGGGCGTACCTGCCTCTTGCCTGCTAATTGCTGGGATACGCTCCAGCTCCCCGCAACCCTGAATTGGACCAAGCTGTATAGAAAATGAATGAATGAAGTTCCTTTAAGTAACAAATGTAGAATAATTAGAGATGAGACCTCCCAAATTAATTTAACTTATTTGATCACTTCTGTAATATATGTAAATATGAAGTGTTTTTATTTTCTATATAAGGATTCATTTTATAGGCACATCTAGTTATTATTTTATCAATTAATTCCAGTATTTAATGATTTAATATTGATTAAAATGGCATTCCATACTGAACTGATATTCTATATCTATTAATGTTTTTACATCAACATTCAGTTAAGAGACAGAAACAAGGATTTGTTGTTTACATTTGCATAGACTAGGAAGGGAGAAAGAGTGGTGGGGGGGTGTTAATGTTTTTCTTGTGTGCGTGCGTGTAGGCATGTGTAATTGTGTGCAAAATAGGTCATAATGAGGTGTGTGTTTTTAGATGGCTATGTTGTATTTTTTGGTGTATGAAACTTGTTTATTTTAATATGCAGAAATAGTTTTTATCATGTAAAGCACTTTGTGCTGCTGGTGGCATGAAAAGCGCTTTATAAATAAAGTTTGATTTGATTTGTACAAATAAAGTGCCAAAATAACAATAAGTAAATAAATGATAAATAAATATTTTGTTAAATATTATGAAAAAAAGAGAAAATATAAAGAGAGGTAAATAAAATTTTAAAATTGAAAATATAATAAAATTATCATAATTTTATTTCATTCTAGTAATGAAATTGATTTATTTGTTTAAGCGTTTTGAAAATACAGAATTTTTTTCAACATGCATATTTCTTTTATCTGTATATTATTGGTATGAATATTCTTTTAGTGGTTAATTTTTTTTTCCATCATATATCGTATTTCTTTATAGAGTGGTGGATTGGTGGCTGAAGGACCCAGGTTCAAGTCCCCGAATTTGCAATGAGGGTGAACCACTGCGGGTCCCTGAGCAAGGCCTGTGATAGCCAGGCTATGGCAACCCAATGCTCCTAGTGTTACTCAGTAGACAAGTAAAAAGCAGACAATGAATTCCCCAACTGGGATTTAAAAAAAAGTAATCATTATCATTATAATTGTATTTTTCTCTGCTTTTACATTGCCTTTTTCCAAATTGCTCTTTGCTGTTTCCTTATTACTTGTCCTATTCAAAAAACGTAATTGCAGATGCTGTAATGAAGTTGAAAAGATCTGAAAGTCAATGCATTTTGTTTTTATTTACATTTCACATAGCATCCTAACTTTTCTTGAAATCAGATTGATGGTAGTACAATTCGGAGAACTTATAGTTTTTCCTGTGGATTTTGATGCCTCAGTTGCTTCTGTCTCATTTGTAATCCAAGGCTGACTGAACGTTGGTCTGTGGGGGACTCCTCTTCGTTTTGTTTCTCACTCAAGATTTTTCTTTACAACTTTAGCTAGACCATTCAGGTCAATGTCATTTACCACAGAGTAAATTTGAGATTGATCAGATGGACTTAAATGTCTTGGCTTTTTAAGGCCTGCTGTTGACTCATTTGTTCCAAATACTGACTTCCATAAATTAAAACCCCACCCATCTGGTGCACCCTGAAGATTCAACAAACTACAATTCCCATTTGACCTAGATCTGCATGAAACTGCTTCCTAAATAAACAAACATGTACATCTCATCAGCTTGGATATTGCATTAGTGCACATTAAAAGGACCACAGAGACGGTCACAGGCTGTTTCCTCAGGGGACGCAAGCTACCTGCATTATGTGGAGGAGAAGGAAAGGGAGTGGGGGGGTGGGGGGGGGGGAGTGGGATGCTGCTGTTGCATTTGAATGTGTGCCAGAGAAATCCCTCCTGTGTCCTTCACCGCCTCATTTCACTTTGAGCAAAACAGCATCACACACTCTTTTCCTCCCTCTCTCCATCCCTCCACCGCCTGTGTGATACCTGATACAGCTGAAATGAGCATTTGTGCACCTGACATGCTTGCCTCTGTGCGAGCAGATGAGCTTGCACGTCTGTGCATTTGATGAAAGTCGAATCATTCCACTTGTTCATCCGAATGACCTTAATTTCAGTGTGCCTCTTGGCTCTGCATCTCTGTGCACTGACCAGACAATTTTCACTCTAAAGGGAGAGCCAAGACAAATGGCAGTAGCTGAGATGATCCACTGTCCGTCACTGCAGAGGAGCACAATTAAAAGCTGCATGTGCTGACTGATAAAGACACTTTTTAATTGGGAATGAAGACGGATCTGTTTGTGAGAGCTGCTTACTTTAGACTTCTGAGAAAGTTCCAGAGAATCTAGTCCTCCTTGACAACAGGCAGAGGACACTGATTTAGACACGGTGGATGGGAGATTACACATTGATTACACAGCCCTCTTCCCCTTTAAATATAGATTTTAGAGAAAGTGTGAAGGTAGGTAATTTACTCGCCAGCTACTCCCTTTTGGATCGCTGTGCGCAAATCAGTCACAGTTGGTCGGTATTATCACTTACAGTAAAATGCAGCTACAGGCCGTCACTGAAGCTCCAGCTGCCAGCTAATACAGCAGTTAATAGTAATGGCAGGAATCAAGCACTGCCAGTAAAACTGAAGGACTACTGTAATTTTTAAGATGGGAATTATAACCCCAATTCCCAAAAAGTTTAGAAGCTGTGTAAAATGGAAATTAAAAGAAAATTAAATGATTTATAAATCTCATAAACTCATATTTTATTCCCCAGTAGAACATAGACAACACATCAGATGTTGAAACTGAGACATTTGATCATTTTACGGAAAATACGAGCTCATTTTGAATTTGATGGCAGAAAAAAAGAAGTTGGAACAGGGTGATGTTTGATATTGTGGAGCATCTTCTCTTCTTTTAACAACTGTCTGGAAAGTGAGGAGACCAGTTGCTGAACTTTGTCCCATTCTGGTCTGATGCAGGGTTGTAGCTGCTCAACAGTCCTGGACCTTTGTTGCTGGATTTTTCATTTCAAGATGCTCCAAATGTTTTCTATTAGTGAAAGGTCTGGACTGCAGGCAGGCCAGTTCTCCTGTGAAGCTGTGCCGTTGTGATGGATGCAGTGGTTCAGCATTGTCTTACTGAAATCTGCAAGGTCTTCCCTGAAAGAGCCGTTGTCTGGATGGGAGCAGATGTTCCTCTAAAACCACCATGTACTTTCAGCATTGATGGAGCTTCACCTGATGTGGAAGTTGCCCACACCATACATCAGAGATGCTGGCTTTTGAGCTGATAAGCTGAATGGTTCCGCTCCTCTTTAGTCCACAGGAGCGTGCATGGTGTCCAAAAAGGAATAAAATATTTTGATCCATCTGACCACAAAGTTTTCCACTTTGCCTGAGACCATATTAAATGAGTTTTGGTCCAGAGAATATGGTGGTGTCTCTGGGTCTTGTTGACATATGGCTTCTTCTGTGCATGATAGAGCTTTAACCTGCAATTGCAGATTTCACAGTGAACAGTGTTCAGACTGATTTCCATTAGAGAATCATGTCTAGCATCAGTGCTGCCTGAGGGCACTGATCATAAGCAACCAGTTTTGACCTTAAGCCTTGCTCCCTGCGTACAGAGATTCCTCATCTGAATATCTTTTGATATTATACACTGTTAATGTTGGGATCATCAAAGATTTAAAAAAAATATTTAATGTTGATGAAGTTTGTTCTTCTGTAATGAAATGCTCCTTTTATACCCAGTCATTTTACTTATCTATTGCCAATTAAATAAATTTGTAGCCAAATGCTCCTCCAGTTGTTTGGATCTGTGTCAATTACTTTTCTGGCATTTTTGTTGCCCATGTTCCAACTTTTTAGAGGTGTGTTGCTGCCATCAAATTCCGAATAAGCTCATATTTTCCATGAAAATGTGTCGATTTCAGCATTTGATATGATTTTTCATGTTCTATTGGGGGGAAAAGTGTGGGTTGATGGGATTTGCAAGTCATTGCATTCTGTTTTTATTTACGTTTTTCACAGCGTCCAAACTTTTAAAAAATTTGGGTTGTGCATGAGTCATAGAAAATAAAGTAGGCAAAGCCATCATTACAGGTCGTTTTCACAACTGTCTGTAAATGTTAAAACAACAGATCATTTTGGAGTATGTTAGAGATTTCTTAAACTTTTTTTTAAAATTAAATTGTACAAATTAATTCACCCTCTTTTAACAGGCTAAAAAAATGCAGCTTGTATGGTTGACACCTCCATTAATGGCATGAATTATATTATTTATTTCAGCTCTTGAAGCCAACACATGCCAGTATCAGTGCCAGAGAAATAGCAGGTGAAGCTTCAATCCCCATCCTCTCCTCTCCGAGGCGCAGTCATCTAGCGTTTGTCATACTAGGAAGTGCAGTTTTCAGTAACAGTGAATTGAAAGTACGCCATAAATATGGCGCCAAAAGAGTTTTCAAGCTGATGATAAGAGATGATTTCCCCCCCCTCGGTGTTGTCTTTTTTTCTTAAATGTGGGGGTGGGGGGAGAGGTTGCGAGACTAGACCCGCCTGAGCATTTGTGCAGAGCGGTGTGCAGTACAGAGGAGTGGAGGCAAAGCAAAGCGAGGGAGCAAGTGGAAACGAGGAGAGGAGAGCTCTATGTTTTATTTCTGAAGGAGGGACGTTGCGAAACTGGCTTGCAATCTTTTCTGACTCATCGTTTGGAAATATAGCACCCTTTTCTCTCTTTTTTTCTTCTTTAATTACTCCTCCTCCTTCCTCCCAGTCCCCCTTCTCCTGTACCGCTGGCACTGGGGAGGAAAACAGTCTGATTTTGACACCGCGTTTGGGCTCCTTTTGGAAATGCGACATGCTTTCCTGTGAGTGGTTTGTTGTGCGCACCTCGCAGCCTGCTACACCGTGAAGAGGAGCGGGACCAGTGGTGTTTGTTTATTTGTTTTTTTCTTTCCCCCCCTTACTTGTGTGGGGTTTGTTATCCCAGGTTTTGGCTGCCACTTTTTTTTGTGATTTTGTATTTCGCATTTGGACTCGGTCGTCGGTCTTTACGGAGCTGACGCGCTGTCAACACGCACCGGGGAGGGAAAGACGGGAAGGGACAGTCCTGTCACCCTGCGTGGTTCAAGTGTCGGGGGGGGGGTGGGTGGGAGGGAGGAGGGGGGTTGTTTTAGCAGCGCTGCTAGCGGCGTGCCTGGGCACCGAGTGGGCAAACTGAACTGGTCCCAATCCCCCTCCACTGTTAAAACTACATGTGCCCCGTTCCAAATGATCTCCTAATCCCAGGGAATCACTCGCCGTCCAGGACCGAGGACGTCTGTGTATCCAAAGCTGACCGCTATCAAGGTAAAAACAATAACAACACAAATGTATGGATGAAAATGCCAGTTATGGGAGAAGTGTTGCAGCCAGGACCTCTGAAGTCCACTTTGCTGCTGCTCCTGCTGCTAGTGCTATCTCAGTGCTAGGCTAGCAGCAGCGGCTCTGTACGCACTTTTGCAGCGGGCTTGTCAGTCACAGTCAGCGGCGAGGGGGCGATTACAGCGAGCGGTGCGAACAGTCATTATGAAAGTACAGCATGTGCACGCCGAGAAAAGCAACTAGAACCGGGTAAACTTGGCCATGTTGTGCTGCAAACGTGAACGAGCCCCCGGTGGGAATCAAGTGTGCGCGCTTATAGTTGGACACACTCCAAGTGTGGTTATTTAGTTTTTTTTATTTAGCTATTTCTTTATTTTTTCTTGGCGTAATTACTACAAATGGGCTAATTTTCAATACCGTGGCGAGGAATGCGAGTTTGAACTTGCAGGCGCGTGTGAAAACGGGACAGCTGGAGCACACACACATTCACATGTCTAGACGCATGTACATGAGCGTGATGTGTGATGAACTTGCGTGGAGAGCAGGAGGTCTGGGTGTAGGGTGGTGGCACCAAAAAAAAAAAAACCCACTGAGGAATTTTCAGGTTTCATGATTTCTAGGGAGGGGGGCAAAAGCTGGGGAAGCGGTGCTGCTTTTAGGAAGGCTGAGCACGCAAGCTCACACATGCACATATCAAGGAATTAGAGCAACTCCTCTCTGCCTCCATCACCCACTCCCCCTCCTCCTCTCCCCCCCCCCCCTCCTGCTTCGTGCTGTGCAGATCTAGCTGGCTTAAGGAGAAGGGGGGAGTGGCTGTTGTTTACCTCCTCAAAGTCAGGGCTCTGGATGAGTGTTGCCACTGTATCCTCACCTTGTGGGGACAAACCCCCCCCCACCCCCCCCCAAAAATAAAATAAAAATAAATAAATAAATAAATAAAATAAAAATAAATAACAACGAAGAAAAAAAACAAAACAACCCATGAAGCAGGACTTGTTATATGGATACAGATGGTGATGGTGCAGATGTGAGCAGGATTAATGGTGTGTAAGTAGGGCATTTGCCCCATGCATGGTGGCCACACACTCCTCATGATTTGCCAGGAGAACCACTACAGAAGGTAATGTGTGTGTGTGTTAGCGCTGATCGTTAACCAATGCTGCAGCTAAGCCATATTTTTCTGAGCTTAAGGTGGCACTAGGCTTGAATCAATTAAGCGGGAATCCTTTGGGGATTTTGTTAAACGTTCCCAGTTGTGACACATACACATGCCGCACACATCGCTACCGTGCACGAGCACGTCTGCTTCTCACTCCCTGTAAAGTCACATTCAAGTAAAGAGCAGCGCATGTGTGTGTGTGTGTGTGTGTGTGTGTCCGTCTGTGTGCTCTTCAAACTGTCTCCCTCATACACACAAGCCTCCCCCTGCTGGGTATGAAACCAGAGATGAGTCATGGTGTGTGGGGGCATAACAACTCTCAATCCCTCTTTCCCCCTCTACGTCTTTCATATCTCTCCTGAAGTAGTGCTATCTTGTTTTTACTCATCTTCACCCCCCCCTCTCTCTCTCTCTCCTCCTTTGGGTTCCCTCTCCTGGTGACTGTGGTTGTTTACAAAGCAAGTAAACATGAGAGTTGTTGTTATTTTGCATCTTTTTTTTTATGCTGACAGTCCTTCACCCCTCATCCATCTCACCCAACTTCTTTTTTTTCATCCATCCATCCCTCCATCCATCTTCCTCTTGATCCAAATTCCTCTCATCGTCTAATTTAGGAGCACAGACGGAGGAATGCATCACCTCTCCGCACGCCGTACGTCTTGTGAAACTCGAGCATGTTAAGCCTCACATGTGTCTACACGCACACGTGTGTGTGTGAGTGTATCATCGTGTGTGTTTGTGTCTGCTGGGTTAAGCGCTGAGCTCCGATTGGATAGAAACGGGGGTAAGGAACCCCACGTGATGCGTTGTATCGCATTAGCAACTACGTAGTGAAGACGGGGAGGAGGAGGAGGGGGGATGTTGTTCATGAATGGACGTCTGACGTCATGCAAACTGTAGCATTATTCCCTCTCTCTCTCACACACACACACACACACACACACGTGTACTTACACACATGGATAAAGAGGGCCGCAGGGCAGAGTGTGTGTGATTCAGA
>JBBBVU010000016.1:18571993-18595725 GCA_037177055.1 Atherinosoma microstoma
GTGCAGTAAAATAATAGCAAAATGACCTATAAATAATGAAAACTCCATTATAAAAATGTTTACATGTGATTAACTGTCCTTTCAGAAAACACGAACGACCTGAAGTGCACCTTGAAAAATATTTCGACTCATTTACACATTTACTTATTTCATTTATTTGCTAAATGAGCTATTTAATTTGTTTTTTAACCTATTGTGTTTCATGGGGAACCAATTCTCTTTTACTGTGATGACCTGGGCCATGTATATTTATATGAAAATAAAAATACATTTTATACATTTAAAAAAAAATTTTTTTACTTACAAAATTGTTACCATAAAATTATTTTTATTTATAAACAATGGATGTACAAAATCACAAAACATTTAATCACAGGTTTCTGAACTGAAAAATCCAGTATTTTACGTTATAATTAGTGCAACTTATCAATTACATTATTTCTAATTTACATACCTGTATGTTTTCACCTGTATGTGTAGCCTTCCTGACCTGAACTGGCTTGCCTCATTATAAAAACCTGAAATCAGATTAAGTAAGACAGATATAATAGAAATAACAAGAAATCCCCTTGCCTTGGAAATTTATTATTTTTAAACATGAAAAAAACGCAGCCTCATATGACAAGTTAGAAATGACAAAATCCAATTATTGTCTCTGTGTTATTTTAAAGTTGACTAAATCCATCCTGCGGGCCAGATTGGACCTTCTGGTGGGCTGGTTTTGGGCCCCGAGCTGTATGTTTAACACCTCTGTACTAGAGTCTCTGTCTTTGTTTCCTGGTCTAAGGCAGCATTTATGTAACAGTACATCAGTGTGCATCAACAAGCCCACAGCATTGATCCAAATTGAAAACCTTAATGAAACATCGATGTGGAATTGTTTACATAAAACGAGGCTGTTAGCAGGTTTGCTGTCACTGCAGTGCGTTGTTCAGACGTCGGAGTGTTTGTTTAGAATAGTGGCATGTGTAAATACACGGCCACAGAAAGACAGACATGGCTGATGATTAAAGCGGTGGGTGGGATACTGGCTTCAGTGTCTGATTGATTGCAATTAAGCTGTGTATTAATGAGCTTGTAAAGTACTGCAGTGGACTAACGGCTTAACAAGATGTTATTTATATTGTCATTAATTATTAAACCTCTTCATGACTCATCGTCACTCACTTTTAATCAAAAATCGGATTCAAGAGCCTTAACAGTAATTTTTTTTTTTATGTGGCTGTTTTTTTTTCTTTCTTTTTGTTGTGTGTGAATCACCTCCAGCAAGTGTAAATAACAGAAGTCTTGAACTCCATCTCATTTGTGTTGAGTAGCTTTGTGCTCTCCAGTCTAATCAGCTTTTTTTCATTTCTGAATTAATGCAAAAAATCTAAAGTGAAGTAGATTTTAGGGTGTGTCATGTTTGTGAAGTGCGCAGACCTTTTCATCATAATAGACCTTAAATCAGCTCTGATGAAGCACCCTTGACTTGTTGTTGTTGTTGCTGCAGGTCAAGTGACGTCGTGGTCCAGGTTGTCTAAGAATACAGGCACCAGCAGCACATGGGTCCGTCACCAGCACAAGAAACCATCAGAGGTAGGTTATTATGGCAGACTGAGTAAGGATGCCTCCTGTTTTTCTTTTGTTTGTAATGGAAGCGTTTGATTCATCATGTAATATTATTTATTAATTCCATTGAACCTCTGCCCCATATTTAACTCTCTTTAAGGTTACAGCTCAGACAAATGCTATTTTTTGTTTTTTTCTTTTGGTGGTATGAAATATATAACATATGCAAGGATAAACTAAAGCCTATTTTATTCTGCCTCTCGTCTGAAAATGACTTACCTCAGATGAAGAAGTCTCAAAGAAAGCTAAGACATGAGAGGTTACTACAGAACTGTCAGAACCAGGATACTTCAGGTCTTTGTGAGGTATTTCTTTGCTGCTCTTTGGCTGCTAACTTGCTGAGTTTCTGTAGCCCTTTGATGAGATGGACATTTTTGTAATCAGCAGAGTCTCTGCTTTCAGGTGGCACCGTGTTGGTGTGCTTTGCTTGTAGTGGGGAAATTAGCAGATGCACCAGAGTGGGCATGCACTGTTTTTCTCACATGCCCATATAATTGCTTGGGGTCTGATTGCATGGTCGAGGTTTTTGAACTGAGTCTCTCTCTCATCTTGGGGTGCTACATGTTAGGATTGGTGCCCATAAGCCCTGTTTCCACCAATGAGTCTGGATCAGTACAGGACGGGTTGGTATGGATATTTTGTGTTTCCACGGGCAAAAACTGGGAAGGGTTCCAGGATATCTGATCCGACCCTTCCTACTTTTTTGGGACGCTTCTGTTGAGGTCCCAGTCTTACCGATCTGACCCTAAAGGGTGGAGCTTGACGCACTGGAATCGAACTGTTCAGAATAATAAATAAGGACCAAGTGGGAACAGCATCATGTTTAAATATGCTGGGGAAAGAACACAAGCTGCTGGATGTCCGCCATTCTCGTCCATGGTTTCCATGTTACCTTCTTCTTTGTTAAAATTCAAGACGTACATAGTTGACACATTTATTGGTATCTGGCGTATACCCTGGCTACCAGGTAAGGATGTGACTGGGTGTGGAAATGCAACAGAGATCAGGTGGAAACAGAGCTATAGATTGTCTTTACTGCACGTATCTTACACAGCTCCCTGTTTGGAAGGCATTTATTATGAAGCGGTTGACAGTAAATTGTACAGAGGTGATAAAAATAAACCATGTCCCTGTCAGACTTCTCTTTTTTTCTGTTTAGTTTCAATTTGTAGCTCTGTTATACTTGCTGCTTTAGCATCTATTATTGTAGCATTCTCAATTATACAAAAAACCTTTTTAGTAACTACCCATTAAATTACTTAGATCAAACACTTGCTGGTAACTCTGGTTGGCTGGTTGATTTGAGCAACCTTAGTAAAAAGAAAAAAGTCTCTTTGACCTGTAAAGACTCACTGTTCTGCTCCACTTTAGTTCTTTTTAATGAAGGGTCAGATTTCAACGTTCTGTTTGCTTCATGTTGCTGAACACTCAAAGGATTTGCTCCTGTTATGATCTTTCCTCAGGATATATATCACAGAAAAAAGTGCAAATGCAGCACTTTACCGAAATAACCCAGTCAGGTGTGTTGCTCCTGGCCGTGCAGAGCTAGCTGCTGTAATGTTGAGATTTGTAAGAGGAGACCACACTGGATGCACTAAGAAATGCAAAAACCAGTTCATTTATTTGTTAACATGCAATTGGTTTAAAAAAAAAAGTACCACCTAGTGAGTTTTAAAAGGGCAGTTATACAACTGTAGTAGCTATACATCAGTGAGACGAGCACTTCTTTCCAATATAAATACAGCCATCTCCATCCCCGCAGCTAAATCAACCCAGCACATGGATGGCACAAACTGGTTGGCTAAAATACCGGGTCGGAGCACCCATATGGCCATGATGAATGATCCCAGGCGCTCTCAAATGACCACCCTGAGGAAGAAACTGGCATAATCCAGTTGGAAAAATGATGCACCCGACCAGTTGTGGCAAGGCATTGCCCGCCACAATCACACATTCCTCCCACTCTGTTAGAGAAGTGGGTTCAAATCTGTTTAAGGAGAACTCCACTTTTGTTGTAGGAGTTTCATTCTAGGAATAGCTTTCTGCCATTTGGAGCAAATGACATCTCAGAAATGAAGGACAGGAGGCAGCTGCCACTGATGCTACTTCCGCTCCTTCAGTTATTCTTTGACCAAGATCTCTTGCTAAATTAATGAAAAGTATTTTTGAGGACACTCTGCTAGCAATTCCTCTCCATCCTGCTTGCAAAAAAAATCAAATAAATAAAAAAATACTGACTGAAGTGAAAGAGCAGAAATGTTCCTTCTGCATTATTTTTTCACATGAAACTGAACAAGGCAAGCCACCATACATCCTCCTGAAGTAGAAGTCATCAGCAGAGCATCTGTCAGGCTTGTGTGTTTGAAGCTTCCTCCCCCTCTGCTCCATCTAGTTAACCACAGGCTGTTGGAAGGTCCTGTCAGCAATCAGTCCCTCGGTAATTACTACTGTAGCTCTCTGCTCTGACCCGGGCCTGCGTCGAGCAGCCAGGGGCCACGTTCCCTTTCATAACGCTGCCTCCTCGCTGCGGGGAACGCTGCTTTTTCATAAGGGATGATGCTTTGCTGTAATTTCTCTGCTTTTCTCTGACGGGGAAAGGTCAAACAAACATGAAGGACAGGTGAGATCCAACGAAGGCTCACTACAAAGTTTTTGATTCAACAGTTACTTCTGAATTGATGTTAGAGAGGTTCGCATCATTACCAATTAAAAATGAGCCGCCATTTATCTTGGAGATGTTGACAGATCACACTGTTTTACTAATGGAAGTTTAATGTTCTTGGAGTTTTGCGAAAGCTCCACATATCTTGTGCTGTTTTTGTTTGATTGTGTGATGAAACCACTAGAAAATATTACATTAGAAGATTCCCTTTCACATGCATTTGGTCCAAACAGCTCTGCTAGAGAAGCTTTCAGAGTTTGCAGGATAAATGCCTCGGTTTGCTTTAAGTGGAGTGACATTTGGATCAAACATAATCTGACTTGAACTTCCAACTTTAGAATATGCAGTTTGCATCCCTCCATTGTGTGACTTTCCATAAACAGACATCCAATTTACACAGAGATAAACCAGGTGCTCCAGCTGGCACAACTTCAACTCCTCCCTCACATTCTTTGCTTTCCTCCACAACTAATTACCACCGTAGATGGTTTTAAGGTTGGCCTGCCTGTAACTGTTTGTCATCTCTTTTTTTCCCCCTCTACTTTATTGTATGCACATTGAAAAGATGCATGAATTGATTTTCTCCAAGTGTGACCGTCTATACAAGGGCAGGATGCTTTGGTTATTATTATGTGTGTTGCACGTAATTTCACGGAATCCTGCAGATTTAATTTACTATTGAACTTATAATGTAGGGGAATTCCCACACAAACATACAGCGATATAATTAAATTACGTTCAGGCAACATAAACAGTGGATGAATGCACAGAAACATGAGAAGGCTGATGGGCTTCCTGCATGGAGCGCCCACTCTTCCCCTCCGTTGCAGCATTACTTGTTGACAAGAGCCCCTTTTCCACCAGAGGACCTTTTGTCATTGACTCGGGGTTTTAAAAAAACTTCTGTTTATTTCCACGGACATTACCCGTGTAAAAAACTTTCCCTGAAAAGAAGCACCTAGAAGAGGAGTAGGACTTTGCAGATTCCCCAGAAATTGGTGGATTATACTTTCAGCTGCATCACACGTCTGCGTATAAACCCACATGCGGCTATAAACATGTACATTTTACCTCAGCAAACTTAGTTTTGTTTTTCAAATGATCAAGACACGGAGCCATGAGAAGCGGATGGACGAAGGCTATTTGCCGAGGATGACACTTCAGGTCTGCAACCGGAAACGCCAGAGCTGAATGTAGGGCTCACACAGGAACAAACTCAGGTTTTTTCTGGATAGATAAAATGTGTGTTTTACAAACACCGGGGTGGTCCTTGTTGGTACTGAGTGGCAGCTCAGATATGATACGGAGGTGAAGGCAACAAGGTGCCATGAAGGTTAGATGAGCTTGAAGACTAGTTGTCTCCTGCTGCTGTAGCAACAGAAGAAAACTTAGAGGACTACTGCTTCATCTCTAAAATGTTTTAGTTTCCAGTTTACACAGTTTCTGTACAAATATTTTCAAGGCACAACTTTATAACTGTGGAGAAATAGACCCATAAATTTGGTAATTCTTGTACTACAAATAAATGTTAAATTAAAAAGATAGAACTGACCAAATAAACTGGAAATTATTTTTTTAAAAACTGCCAAGCTACCAGAGCAGAAGTTATTAATGATGAGACTTATTTCAAGGCAGACTGTTGGTTTCATGCCATAGAAATGAAAGTAAAGGGACCTTCTGAATGAAAAAGTACCATGCTGATGCAGCTTCTCAAATTGAAAGTAAGAAAAGGACAACATGAGACCTGTAGTTGAGGTCACAAATAGCATCTTGGGAATTCTCCAGTTGGAAAAAAGAAAAAAGAACTTCAGGCCGTGTTGACTACATGCGCAGTCAGAGCTTCTTATTTTTCAATAGCGGCTCATCTTTTGACACAAGCCGATGCAGCACCAAAGCAATTCTCCTTAAGCCAGATTACAAGAATTCAAGACTTTTGGCAGCAACTATTTGCTTGTTGACACGTCAGCCAGAGATAGCTGGAGGTGCTGTCTGTGTGTGAAGTGCCCTGAGGCCATAGCAACAACTTGTTGTGTGTTTTACATGCCAAAGGTCACAGCCCTGATGAACTGACATCCCTGTTTTAGTGGTTATACTTAAGCAGAAGCGGACCTTTAAGGTCACGTCCCTCATTTGTTTAGCTTCACAGTCATGAGTGTCATTCTGTTTTCTTTACTGCTGCAGCGTAGCAGCACTTATTCACATAGATGACAAAAACACAACTAAGAATGAAAAGTAACTGAGAAGAAGAATAAAATGTGTATTTTCACAAATTGCAATATTATAAAATTAAGATTAAAATAAGATAAAACAATGATATGCAGATTAGAAGGCAGATTTATCCATTCATGCAAATCTAAAGTAAAGTTTGATGGGTACATATTGCTATCAACTCTTACTGGCCTCTTCATTAGGGCCACATCCAATCGCATGTTTGCAACTCAATGCATCAGAATGAGGAAGTAAAGAGATTTAAGTGACTTTGAACATGGCTGGTTGTTGTTACCGGACATGTGTTTCAGAGACTGCTCATCTACTGGGATTTTTCACATACAACCATCTAGAGTTTACAGAGAATAGTCTGAAAAAGGGAAAATGTCCAGTGAGCAGCTGTTTGCTGGTACAAAATGTCTTGTTAATGCAAGAGGAGAATAGGCAGACTGGTTGGAGATGACAGAAAAGCAAAAGGAACTCAAATAAGCACTGGTTCCAAGCAAGGTATGCAGAATAGCATCTCTGGACACACAACACGTCCAACCTTGAAGCAGATGGGCTACAGCAGCAGAAGACCACATCATGTGCCACTCCTCTCAGCTAAGAACAGGAAACTGAGGCTACAGTTCACACAGACTCACCAAAACTGGACAATACAAGATTAGAAAACCATTGCCCCTTTTAATTAGTCTATTCTAATCTGAGTCTGATGAGTCTCCATGTCAGATGGTAGGATCAGAATTTGGTGAAAACAACATGAAAGCATGGATCCATCATGCCTAGTATCAATGGTTCAGGCTCTTGGTGGTGATGTAATGGTGTAGGTGATATTTTCTTAGAACAGTTTGGGCCCCTTATTACAAACTGAGCATGTTTTAACCACCACAGCTTACCTGAGTATTGTTGCTGACCATGTCCATCCCTTTATGACCACAGTGTTTCATCTTCTGATGGCTACTTCCAGCAGGATAATGCACCATGTCACAAAATCATCTGCTTTCTTGAACATGACAATGAGTTCGCTGTACTACGATGGCCTTCACAGTCACCACATCTCAATCCAACGGAGCACCTTTGAGACGTGGTGGAATGGGAGATTCCCATCATGGATGTGCAGCAACTGTGTGATGCTATCATGTAGTGTTGTTTTTGGCAGCCATTTGAGTTTTAGTCTTAGTCTTTTTGAAGAAAATACATATTAGTTTTAGTCACATTTAGTCATTTCAATATGTGATGGTTTTAGTTCAGTTTTAGTCGACAATAACTCAAACAGGTTTTAGTCTAGTTTTCGTCAGTTTTACTAAGATAAAAACAGGAAAAAAACAAAGTATCGGCCTTTAAACAATTGAAATTTGCACATTCAATAACTGTGAAATAAAATCATGAAGCTTTGCTGGTCCCTGACTTTTCCTAAAACTATGTGAATTTTTATTAAAAGAATAATCCTTACATTAAGTAGCCCATGTAAATAACAGAGAAAAAAATTATTTTTGTCTATTTTTGCAACCGCAGGTTCTGACCGCTTGCACTGTTCTATTTTTAGGAGACAATATGCGGTGCGACTTCTAAATAGTTTTAAACTGCATAGTAATTGTTCAGATGGTCATCATGACAGCATAAATATTCTGGCCTTCCTATAAGGTAACTTATGCCATGTTGTCTGGGTGTTCTCTCCATCGCTTCACACTTATCAACTCGGCCCGTTTTTTTAGAAACAAATATTCAGGCTGTGCAAATTGAAGTTCAGAATTAGTTAGTTTCGGTGGCAGACAAGGCTACAGATGCTGTTTTAGTCCCTTTCCTTTTGTAAAGCAATATTTGATTATAATCAATATTATTTCAGCTGTAAATGGGCCGTGCTGGACTTCATTGCTGGTAAATGCTGGCACATACCGCCATCTCCCTCTACAACACATTCTTTTTTTCTTTCAGATGGATTTTATTGAAAGTTCGTCCATAGATCATCTCGCCGTTTCCCAACAACAAACAAGCCCTTTGGTTGATGCTGCTGCCGTGCCCCATCAATTAATTAATCAACTCAACTGCGTGTCTCCCTGTGTGTGACTGTGTGTTGTGCAGTGCGCTGCTTGCAGGTGGTGGGCGTGGCCAACAAGGAGCGGATGCAGCTTTTGACAGATTACAGCACAACAGGCAGAAATCTCAGATTATGAACGTCCAATAGACCACCTACTAAAATTTTCGTCTCGTCTTGTCAATGACAACCCGTGCACGTCTCGTCATATTTTCGTCATTAAAAAGATACGTTTAGCTCGTCACCGTCTCGTTATCATGATGAAAAAAAGGGTCGTCAACGAAATAATTTAGTCTTCGTCATTGTTGACGAAAACAACACTGCTATCATGTCAATATGGAGCAAAATCTCTGAGGAATGTTTCCAACACCTTGTTGAATCAATGGCACCAAGAATGAAGACAGTTCTGAAGGCATGAGGGTGTCCAACCCAGTACTAGCAAGGCGAACCTAGAGAAACCAGTGAGTGTACACCTATATTGTCAGCCTTCTGTACTATGAACATATTGATTTCACTGAAACATGTTTCATATTTTGTTGCTAACAGAAATGTCAGATATCATCAAAATGAAGTGCTGCTTAAAAATGCTACCAAAAAAAAAGCCAACTTAGGTCACAAAAGACTGATATTTTTAGCTCGTGCAGCATCGTCACCACTGCATCCCCGCTGGGAAGAAAAGTGAACGGTGGCTAACATTGCGGACGACTTCATGGGTTGATGCTCACCCTCGGCTGGTAAACACGCCGGACGTGTAATGACAGCTTAGCTCCTTGCTAAAAATGAGTCGTATCTATTTGCGCCTTTGCAAGTCTTTCACTGCAGCTCTGACTTTTCTTAGAAGTGGTTTACATGGTTTCACTCAGCGGAAGGAGGACACAGTCGAACTCTTCCTCTTCTCTACAGTTTTTTTTATCTGGTCTTGGATGAGGCTCGACTGAAGATTTTTGTACATTTTGTAGACAAACAGGAAGTCCTTATATCATACAGTACACACACACACACACACACACATTTCCTCTTGTGATTAATGGTTATGGGGAACAGTTTGTTGCATTCTAGACGAAATGGGCTGTTTAAACATTCACTGCAGTGTATTGTTGCTGCTGCGGCACAGTGTGAGGACTCTCTCTTTAGCAGCTCCGGCCTCATCTCAAGTGACAAAAGCAGACTCCCCCTTCTTCACATAAATTCCCCTGCTCTCCCTGGGGACACTTGTCAAAACACTTAAACACAGACAAAGGACACGCACATTTGTTGGAAACTTGTCACCAATTTGTTGAGACAGAAATATGAATGTCCTCACTGTGCACTCTGGAGAAGTTTTAGCATTTAATTAGTTTGGTTTTATTTTTTAATGAAAGATCAGGTGGTTTTTTTTGTCTGACCATTAGTCAAGCCACAGAAGACCAATGAATGCTGCAAAAGCTCATGTTTATGACTTGTTTCTTCTTTGCGCTAGCATAACATGCAAAAGTGTGTTTATTGCTTTAATTTAAAATTTCGAAAAACGATTTTTTTTTATATATTGACTACAGATGTCACAATTATGAATGAAAATGAATGAATGAAAGCTCTTTATTTGTCATTGAGCTCGGGGACCATACGAAATTATAGATGTTAATTGTCAAAGAAATAATCCCAGTTTTACGATTACCGTGATTATTCTGTGTCAATTTCCCAACATTATAAATGTGTAAAACCACATGAACACTCCTTCTAGGTCTTAAAGTTTTATTTATTTATATATTTTGATGCAAACATAACAAAATAATATAACATCAAACCAAGAAATCTCATTCCAGCTAAATCCCCTCTGTTATGTAAAGAATGAATAAATCCTAAATATTAACTCTGGATTTCTGGTGAAAACTGATGGAAAAGGCTATATGACCTCTACCTGGACTACAGGACCTGTACCTGGAAACTACATCATAAAAATGGCTTTGAACATTTCTTTTCAACTTGAGTAGAGAACTTAGAAACACAGGACTGCAGTGCGTCTACACCTCTGTAAGCAGCCACTGCTGCACAAAAGGCCATTGTTAGCATGTGTGCTCTCCTTTTTCTCAGTCTCCTTCTTTCATTAATCAATTGGGCAGAATTCTGTCGGTTCCAAGTGTGGAAAAACTTCCAAATTGATAAACACACATATGAAGCATCCTTATTAAAATCCGTAAACACGACGCGTGACGTCGTGTTATCCTCTGCACATGCTGTTCACACTTCAGCTTGATGAATGTCGCATTGAAATGATGATATGAACGACCACAAAAGAAAATCGGTTTTAAAAAATTGGATGTGAGCATTAAGACCAGCCACTTCTGCAACTCACATGGAACCACAACAAAGCAACACAAGCGGCAACACGCCGATATGATGCAACCTTTTTTTCGTTCCGTGCGGAAGTTGCGGCAATCTGCCGTTATGGATCAGACATAATCTTTTATAGAAATCTTTACGACTATTTAATCATAGCGTTCGATACCGCAATTAACTGTAGAATTAAGTATCCGTGACATCCCTAATATTGACCTACATCAGGCAGTTTGTAGTTTAAATCACCTCATCTCGCAGAGGTGCAATATTGTCATGAGTCTTGATCCCAAAACAGAGTTTTAAAGATCTGCTGTAATGGTACGCTTCACAACTGACAGCTTGGCATTTTCCAAAAAGCTGTGACTTGCAATCAGTGCAATAGTTAATAAGTATAGAACAACCCACATTTAGAACCGTGTAGGGGCTTCTACGAAAAGACAGAAAAGCCACTCTTTCATTTCCTCCTCCTTTATTTTTTTCTTATTTTATACCAAATTTCTGATGTCTGAAACCTTTAATTCACTGCACCACTTCCCGAAATTACTGCAAAGGGCCAACGTGACAAAGTTAGATGTCAGATGTCGCAGTTTCGTAGGGGGGCGAATATGCTAAGATAAATGTTGCCGGTGCAGATTTTACTGTTTAGTTGAACAAGGAGTGACAGTAGGAGCTCCTCCCATTGCATCATGGGAGGAAGGAAGTGGCATCAGTGGGGGTGCTAAGTGAGGTGGAGCAGGTGTGAAATTATGTGATGGCATTATTGTTTCTTTGTGCATAGATACGTCAACTGTATAAATGTGTGTGATGGCGGAAGAACCTGTAGAATGTGAATCCCTGTTCTGTGAGGGCCGAAAGATGAACCTGCCAGAGCTTCGTATGATAATAAACTCTACATTCTGCGTTGGTTTGTATTGTATCTATGAGCCAGCTGAAGTAAATGGTATGAACTCACTTTATTATGAGCAGATTTGGTTTGAAATCAGTTTTTGCATTTAATTTTTGCTTCATTATAATGTCAGGACACACAGGATTCGTATGAATGATAAAACACAGCTGGGTACTGTGACCTGTGTGTTGTGGTTGTCTCACCAGTTAAGTGTCAATCTTCATTACAGTTCTGCAGTAAGATGGAGACTAAGTTATTGTTCAAGATTAAATCAAAACCGCCTTAATTTAAAAAATGGGGCATGAGAGTAGCTTTAAAAACAAAAGACCAATCGATACGAAAGGGACCAAGAGACAGTCCATTAAACGGTATTCACAGCTAAAAACATATAAAGCGCTTGGATTATAATGTGCATTTTTTTTATTTTTGTGAGTGTTTTCAGCAAAAAGGAACTGGGTCGAAGGTTGTCTTTAGGGATTAGGGCCCCACGATTCTGGTAAAAATGTGAATCACGATTGTTTTGCTCAGAATTGACATCACGATTCTCTTGCACGATTTTTTTTCACAAGATGCTTCCTCCGTTTCCAGCTACACAACATTTTTGCAGACTTACAGCGCCTTCAACTCTTTAATCTGGCTCTCTGTAAGCAACGGCTTTTGATAATGAAATCAGATGCTATAAAATGACCTGTCAGGCTCAAATATGGCTCCATGGTCCAACTGGATTATGAATTAGATGCAGTTAGAAAATCAGTGATTTCCCACAATTCTGCCTCGACCACAGTGTGCTGCTTATTGAACATGTCAGGGAACATTTGTAAATTAGTAGCTGGGGGGGTATGTATTACCGTTTGTCGAGTGTTTATTGTTTTCCAAATTCCCTCACGTTGCACGGTGTTTATTCGGGTCATACAGCTTCATCGTGCTGTACTTTGTGCTGACGTTTAATGGGATAAGGTATTTGTGGTGTTGCCTTGCGGCGCTGCAACCGGAGCAAAACACGCTTTACAATGCAACTAGCATTGGTTTACATCGTCTGGCTTAAATCCATAATACTTTTACACCGTCAAATGTGTTTTGGGGCACAAGTTTGATTCTGGTGGGTGGGTGACTCTCGCCACTACCGCTTGGGTTTTTAGTCTCCATCCATTTAACCCTCATTACCGCAGAGCGCAGACTGTACTCCGCAACCTCTGGCAGACTCTTTCCACTCAACTGCAGGCGGACTTCCTGCACTGAATAGTTTGAGGGAGGAGGCAGCCTAGTGCTGCTTTTGTGGGCGCTTGCAAAAATCCGGGAGGAAAATGGGAGCATTTGTTTGTGATGCAGCTCATCATATAAAAATTCAGAATCACTGTGTGCAGAAATGACATTGCGATTTTTTAACGATCTATCGTGCAGGCCTATTAGGAATCGATCAATATGGATTTTTTAGGCCCGATAACAATTTCTTTTTTAACATTAGCCTTAGCCGATAGCTGATACGGGACGCCATTTTTCTGGAGCCGAGTTTTCTGGAGACTCCAACAACACAGAGCTGCCTGCGGAGTCCTGTCTGTAAATCATGCAGAGAAAAAGATATCGGCGAAGGCACCGGTGATATCGGCGGTTGCAGATACTCGTAAAAACCGCAAATATTGGCCTGATATATTGGCCGGCTGATACATCGGGCTATCCTTAGTTATCTTCCTTGTTTGTATCCTGCAACCTGGGAGACGAATCCTGCTTCCTGAGGGGAGCCAACCAAACTCAGGAAACTCGTGAGCTGTGTGCTGATCACGTGAAGCCTCATTTATTCTCTAGGTTAAATATGCATATTCGTATAGACTGAGCCTTCTGTCTAATTATTTTTAACATGAAGGACGTCTTCTGCGTCCTGTATGTGCCTTTTTCAGACTGTTTTCAGAGAGCTTGCAGATGCGTATCCAGACATGGCAAATGGATTAGCACCACCAAACCTCAGTGTTGCTCAGTATAGCTGACATGCAATCAGTGATGATGATATTCATTATCATGATATCCTCCACTGTCGCCATGTTTGCTGTTGAAACTGACAAAAAACTTGGATATGAACTGTGAACTCTGCACTGCCCTCTAGTAGATGTATTGCCTAACAACTGCCAACTATTTACGTACATAAAGGGAGCATAAATTAGGCTTATGGAGGTAGGAGTTGGAACATTCTTGAATGATTTTTGAGGGCTCATTTTAATGTTGACTAAAACCATATTATATCCTTTTTTTATGTACATCTGTTCGGCACACATAATTCATGGTAAGGTCCCTAAAATAATCTCTAAAACCACCTACAAGCTGCTAAGAATTGAAAGAAAGTTTCATATAAAAACAAATACAAACGCAAAAAAAGAGATGGGATTCCCAATCAAAATAAAAAAAGTAAGAGCCACAAACCAGCGTAGCGATGAACTATCGGATCCGAGCAACCCCCCAAACGTCAACGAAATAAAGTAAGCAAACAGAAGCAAAAATGAAAACAGAACTAATGGTAATTCCCAGCTCAACTTAATGCCTAATGACTAAGTAAAAGCAAACAATTGCTTTACAAAGAACCATGTGAAGAAAGAGGAAATGACTAATTAATTACAGAAAATTTGCTGCAACACACTGACCCAGAGGCAGGCGTAGCAGAAGTTAAACATACTAACCGTCAGCCCACTTTCTGTCAGATTTATGATTAGATCTTTGACATTTTAGGCTCTGTGTGTCCTTTTGTGGCTACAGTGGTGACAGATTTGTGTTCACGGAGGAAAGTTTTACACATTCAAGATAAAAAAAGAAAAAAAAAAGTACCAGTAAAGGTTAGATGTGATATATGCAATGGAAACCGGTTTGGCAGGAAAAAAGAGTTGATGTAGAGAAATGACATGACTCAGCTAAAATTTAGCAATTAAGCACTTTATAAATGCAAAGTTGTTCACAGAGAAAAGGCGAAAAATGAAATGAAAATGAAAAATACTTTATTTTATCCCTTTTAAAGGGAAATTATTGTTGTAGCAGAGTTTTTTGTTGTTGTTTTTTTTCAAATAATAATAATAATTTCTCCAAGAGAGGAGAGCAGAAATGGAAGAAAATACTGATGAGGTCATGGTGGTAACTCTCACTCAGCACCAACTTCTGCTTAACTTGATGTCCCTGACATCAGTAATGACAGTAATGGATGGAGGTGGAAATATATTAGCATCATATTCATCATTCTGCATTATATTTTGATATAAATCCTGTCATTGTCTGTAAAGCCAGCGATATACCAAGAAATTATAAGTTGTTGTCTTGAGTGCCATACAGATATAAACGCTTAACTAGCCATGTGTGCAATTACAAGCATGTACTGTATCTAAATGTGTGTTTGTGTGTTGTGCTAAAGAGCAGCTGTTGGAGCTCATTACAGTCCAGGAAAAACAGCTGTGAAACTCCATGGCAACCAGATGTAAACAGTTCTGAGTTGACGTTAATTTCTTTCTATTTCACGCACACACACACACACACACACACACACACACACACACACACACACACACACACTGTTTGCCAAGCTTATCGAATGGATAAGCAGGCTGTATGGATGGTGAAGAGCTTAGCACGTCGACACATACCAACCAGGAGATGAGTGCTAACAAACATGCAGGCAAACACACACATACACACACACACACACTCTCAAATTCACACACACTGAGCCAATTTAGTCTCCAGCTGTTGTATTTAACTGTCAGTATGGCTCTCTTTGCTCAGGTGCTCTAATCTATAGAACAAAACCAAAAATTAGTTGTTTACACTCGCTGTGAAGATGGCAGAGAAAATGAGGATGAGTTTAGAAGTGTGACTGTCTGAAAGATGGATGAGATGGAACAAGATAAAAATGATTGGATGGAATGATGTGGTAGAAGGGTAAATGAATGGATGAGGAATTGATGGATGAACGTGGAGACGAATAATCTATTTGATTCGACATTGTTCTGATTTATTATCATTTCTGAAAGCTGGAGATTCTTTGCTTTTAATAGAAGATGCTGTCATCGCTTTAATTTCACACAATCTGTTCCCCCATATGTGACCCAGCTAGAAATACTTCATCATTTATGTTGTGTTGCAAAAGTTAGAAGTATTACGTGCAGTTGTTGACAGTTAATACTCATCGAGCCTGGATAATGCCAAAAAACTAAAAAAAAGACTGAATATGTCATTTTGTCAACTGTTCTTAGTGAAACATTGTGTATGCAGAACATTTCCATGAAAGTGTGGTTTTACTTCAAAAAGTGCAGAAATATAAGGACAGACTATTACTATGCACAGAACTGAGTGTGACAAAATGTTTAAACTGTCATCCGAAGTGACCTCGACTTCAGAAAGCTGATCTGCTTGGTGAGAGCACGGAAGGGCCACTTCCCAAAAATGATCCTGCTACATTTATGCCGCGATCTGGGACCTGTGTTGCAGAGTTCTGGCTCCTTTAAGCTCTTTTTACAAACATAAGTAGGTACTTCTGTTTTAAACTTCAAAAATGGCTGCCCATGCGTCGGTTGTGTAATACATCCACTAGAAGGCAGAGGGGAGTGCAGAGTTCACTTCCAAGTTTTTATGTCAGTGTCAGATAATAGCAGACATGATGATGATGATTAAGGAGATCATCATCATCATCATGCACATTCTCAGAAAAAGACATAAAAAGAGGCAGCACAGTAGGGGACACTGGTCTTTTTGCTGGTTGCATGTGAGCTACACTGTTCAACACTGCCCCCGTAGTTTCCGGAGGAAACTGCTCCGTTTGCTAGGCCTCTGTACTCGTACGCCACATCAGATCAAGCCACCTTTAGTTATACAACACATTTAAAAACCACTAAAAATGCTTCACAGAATAAAAATCCAACATGAGGTATCATTTCTATTGAGCTCTATCCTCTCCGTGCACATAAAGTTTGATATATAGCAGGATATTGTTTGAGAGCATTGTTAAATAGCATTCATCTCCTCCTTGCACTTTGCTTAAAATCTGTTGTTCATTTTAAGCAGTGTAAAACAAGCTGTGTTGCCTCGTGCATGAAATGACCTCATAAATAAATGTTCAAATGTTTTGTTGACCTCAAACTCATCAGCAATTAATTTTTTTCTTTCCTCTCCATCACTACGAGGAGGAACACAAGCGGCGTCCATGCGACCATATCTAAATGGATTTGTCATTGCCATATATGATAATTCGAGGGCGTTTCTGGATGCAAATGACCATGAATGGACATGAGGGGGGTGTTGTCGAACATGTGGGATTTATCAACAGCTCATGCTTACCAATATGTGTTTGATTGGCTTTTTTTTTTTTTTTTGGGTGTATGTGATTCATCTCCAAGCCAACTCTAATAACTGTGATTGATACATAAACGATCGGCATTGGCCAGAAAACGTCCTGTTGAAATATAAACAGATGGTGTGTATTTAGTCTGGAAGAGAAGCAGATATTTACTCAACCACGAGCGTTTGTTTTACTTCTTCTTGTATCATTTGTCGTCTTCATGTGTCGCTGCTCATGAAGCATCTACAGTTTTGGTGTGTTTGACTTTCATGCCTAAAGTGGCCCATATTTCATTTTTTAAGTTGTGTGTGAAGGTTTCATGGCAGAACATCAAACGGCTCAATATTGTATTTGAAAGAATGGGGGGGGATCTACACAGAGAATAAAAAATGTAATCTTAAAAGAAGATCTAGTTGTTTTTACTGAGAAAAACACAAATATCAAACTATCTGAGGATTGTGGGTTATTTTATGCTTTGGTGTTGCATCTGTGTCTGCACTGGAGGCGTTCAGGGACACTGCTGAGTTGTAGGTCACCCACGTTTTAGAAGGACTTACTGTAGCTGGGAGTGTTAAAATGCGTGACAATAATTTACATCTGTGTATCCCAAATAATACATAAAACTGCAACTAGTGTGTAGATGTATTGTGACTGCTGCTTTAAATCAATGTCTTCACAATGTTCGCATGACAACAAAAATGTCATCCACATGCTTATAATCTGAATAGTTTAGACGGATGCAAAATGACCATTCACCTCTAATTTCTATGGAAAACTGGCTTCTGCTAAGTTAAATGTCTGGTTTTGATCTCAAACTGTCGGCGGTAAAGAGTGAAAGCTCTTTTTGTCGACTTCTCTATCCAGACCTCTTATGCTGGACTGACATTCAGCAATTAAACTGAGAGAAAAACCTTGTTAAAACCAGCACGAGGTCCTTCCACAAGACATGTTGTGGCTGCCTCTTCAGCTCCAAGAAGCCTCTCTCATTAAATACTTATGTTCATGCTTATTTTCTGAGAGTGAATCTTATGAACATTGAGTTAAAGTAGCTGCCAGTAAAAACAGATTGAGTGATTTAAAAAAGGGATCCGGTTCGATAAAAATAAGTCCTAGAACAAGCTGAACTTCACACATTGATGATGCTTTACTGCAAAAGCTTCTGACACTGACAGAAAAACAAGAGCTTCTGATACGTGAATGCCACTAAACGCAGCTCACGGCCTTCTTTGCAGCAGAATGGGCAAACAAACGACGCCATTTGAGAAGTTATTATAAGACTGCAAACCCATTCTCATTCACAGGTCATGGCATTTACTTTGGCCTGCACCCAGCAGCAGATGGGTGGAGTGGAGTGTATCAAGATTACATCAAGGGGTAATTAAGGGAAGTCGCAAATGGTATATAAAACTCTCTATGAAGCAGTGAGGATATAAATGCAGATCCTGAAGGAGAAGGTACATAGAAACGAACCTTATTGCTCAAATTGACTGGTGGCTGTAAGCTTGTCATGTAAGTGAAATCTGACTAGAAATGGCACTTTGTTACTAGCGTCATTATTATCAAAACTGACTCAAATTCCTTAGGGTTTTCGTGAAATTTCTGATCGTACAGCAGCTACCATGTATTTCCACCTCCGTAAAGTAGAGCGGTGCGATTGACTCCACTTCACTCACTTCTGCAGGATCTACTTATTTTGAGATTATTTGTACTTCATAACCCTTAAAGAACATTATTAGCATACGACAGAGCATTCGGTAAACCACTTCAGAGCTCACACAGCAGACTGATAGAGATACTTGACTGGCAAATTTATATTTGAGTACTTACCTTTCCATTTAGACAGTCATGTCAAAAGTCATGCATAGAACTGGTCCAGGTTATTAAAAACGCAGGGACAACAGAACTTAATGTCCAGCTGGACATTAGATATCAGGCCAGTCAACCTTGGGCTTCACCGTTAGTCCTATCAATCTGTGTTTATTTTAAACACAGATTTTAGAAGTTAACTTAAAGTAGCAACCCTTGTTTATATGGTCAGACTTCACAGAAATGAACAGCTCTGAATGAAGGCAGAGGGTGGGGCATTTAAAGACAAACCCAATGGGGAAAAACTGGAAAGCAGGCCCATATAAACATTGAATAAAGTGCTGGTAGAGCATAATCATCTAATTTCTTTCTTAAGTGAACGGCTGAAGAGAATTTCTAATTCCTAGCAAAGCAAAAAGCAAGAGTTTAAACTTCCCACATCTAAGGTATAGCAAATGCAGCCGGATTTAAGCTTGAAGTTGGGAGGGGATAAAGATGAAGGGACTGGGTAACCCAGGATATTTCTAATCTCAGTTTGGAGTGTGATGTAGAGATCCACTGAGCTGAAGGGTGGAAACCTACGGGCTCCCACCTAAAGCACCAGTGTAATGTTTATTTGGAATTCCATAATTTGTAGTAAAGCTGTAAAGTACATAAATGTTATCTATTACTAATTTATTTAATAATATTTCAGTTATTTGCTCAGTAATCTGCTTTTATTCGCAGCATCTTCACCGCAGGTTACCACGGTCATGTAACCCATTAAGAAATGTATCACTGTCATGGCACCAAAAATCCTGGGTTAGGCCTGAGGGTTGCATCCTTAAGCTGCAAATCTTACTTTGTTGTACAGGCCTGTGGGGGATTGGTGGAAAACGGCAGGTCTAGAAAGTTCTTCAGAAAGACACAGGCCTGAGGGAAGCAAGAAGTGGCTGTAGACTGACTGAGCAACTGAAGCAGCCGTCTTCTGTGAGGCAGATTCCACCCAGTTTGGCTCCACATGTGGAATAAAATATGCAGATCTGTCAAATGGTGTTTAGGCTTTTTGGTCTCTCTATTCAGGGGTCTTTTCTGGATGTTTGTTTCAGAAAGCTGCCACGGTTTGACTTTTTTTATTTAAACAACTTTGTTGTTGCCTGTTAGTAAATTTTGCTCCCAGAAAAGCTTGACAGCCGAATCAAGTTGCATTTGGTGCAGACATGTGAAGCAGCATTAATCATGTAGTTGTTTTGGCTGTTTTCTGCCACACGTCTCCAAAACTAGGTCACATCTCCCCCCAGCTTTCGCTTGCCATTTTACCAAATCGTCTGCCTGAGCCGCCATATGAATGATATTTGCATCGGATTCTGCGGGGGGGAGAGATTGGCTTATGGCTTCTGCTTCCTATGCTTCCTTCACTCCTTCTTGTCAGTGACCCAGTTTTTTAACCTTTAATTCATTTGGGAAAACGTTTTCTGAGCATGTTCATCCTCTCTCTGAAACATCTTGTTTCATATTCATGATTTTACACATTCGCACCTGGAAGCTGCAGACATGCACAACCTCTGTGGTTAGGGTTGCAAACCTGATTCAAGCCAGCTGGTGTGCAAAATAATCTAAATTTTTATTTGTATGAAACCAAATAGTGAGTATTTAATGCCTTTTTATTTAAATTTAAATTCAAATTAGAAGCTGTTACTGTTATTTTACATGCTGTAGTACATGCAGTCATTGCCTGGGACACATGAAGAACAATTATCTTAAGCGAACTTCAGTCCAAGTAAAGCAGCATCTTGTCCCAAATCCAACCTCTAAACTCTAACTTGAATGTAGATATTTGAATTTGACAAGCTGCTCGGATAATTATGCTGCTTCTTTCTCTGATGTGATTCTTTGAATTTGTGATTGTGAACATTACAAACGGACGGCAGAATTTTGAGCTCGCTGGAGGCCAAAAATCACATCTGTTCAAATTGGGGAGCGCAGTCAGTCACTCAAAGCCTTATTGAAGCGGGAACAAAGCCTAATTGCGTGACCTTTGAGTGAAGCCTTGGCAATCAGCCTGCCCTTGGCGTGGAGGGGAGCGCCGTCGCTCCACGAGTCATTCAGGCCGGGGGTGTGTGATGAGGAGCCGGCGTTCAGACAAATCTCAAAAGGACTTGTTCACTGTCTCGTCTCATGCTAATGAGGGGCATAAATTGTAGGCTGGGTGTCTTTTCAGAGTTCGGCTCTCCGAAGCTAGGCTGATAGCTACGGATGTGACATTTCAGATCCAAGTGGGGGGAAAAAAAGACTTTTGAAAAAGCACAAGGAAACCCTTTTCACATTTATATCAAGTCTTTTATTTGTCAAGTGTCAAGCCAGTGAAGGCGGCCGATGTGAGTGATTTGTGTCAATGAGAGATGTCTCTGCATAATAACTTCGAGATTCACTTTCACGCATCGTTCTTCCTTCTCATCTGTCATTGAGATGATCCAATGTGGAGCGAGCGCACTGCAAGCTGCCTCCAGGTCGGAGCGCTCGGTGCCCTGCGTGGTGCCTGATCTGCAGCGATCACACAAAAACAAGCTGCAATCTGAACTCTGATGCCATTAACAGAGAAAAAGGTGACAAAATATCCTCCGAATGGCACATTGAGGCTCAGTTGTCGAAGTCAGAGGTGGTTTATTAAAGGGTTTGCACATATATGAAAGTTTGTTGTGAGAAAAGTTGCTGCAAATGTAAAAAGTTTTTCCCCTTTGTGCTGGTATGCAACATGAGCAGCAGCCACTTTTACACCGTGGGCTCCATCCAGCTTTTGATTATGTTTCTGGGAAGCTCTGTTGCAGATTTGGGAGCATCTCTGTATTTTCTGTCATTACTGTTTGATTGCATTTTTTCCCCTCCGACCAATTTGTCCACTGTTAAAAGTTAACTTCGTTCCCATCTGTTAAAAAAATGGGAAATCTAAGAGCTGTATTAAAAGCAACTGGAAGAACATCAGGAAAAATTTCCAGCCAGCAGAATTTTAACTTTTGTTTCCTTCTCTCTTTTCTCCCTCTCTTTTGCTCTTTTTCTGGTCTTTCCTGACCTCTCTTCTTCTCCTTTCTCTCCTTCCTATCTGTCCAGTTTGTAGAGAAGAAAGCATGATGGGACAAAAGCAGCCATTTTTCATGGCCTGAGAAAACATTGCTGCTGCAGTAAAAAACAAACCTGTAGCGTGACATTCAGGAGTGTGTGTTTGGTGTCAGTATTTGAACAACCAGAGTTGGCCATCTGTGTGTCTGTTGAAGTTCATAAATTGTGTCTCTGTCAAATTTTTTTCCCACTTGGGATGCAGCAGCTGGTCAGACTTTCAGAAATAAATACTTCTGATTCTCTGATGGTCAGAATTACACACAACATAGACAGGAGATCACACATTTCATTACGTATACATTGTTGTATATACCTTGTTGTTCTAGTCAGTCTGTGCGCACGAGGTAAGATAGTTATCCATTCAGAGATGCTTCCTATAGTTGGATATGAGATTCATGTGCAGGGGCTTTTCTAAGAACCCAACCAGAAAGATCTACAGCCTCTGCTCTTATATGAGATGAAGTGGGAAATATATTACAATTTATTTCAGTTGGATTTTACTGATGTAGAACATAAAACCTTAGCGCAGTCATCTGGAGCAGCTTATTTTAAGATTTTTTTGAAGATAGAGCAGGTCAGAAGAACTTCCTCCCACTCTTACTCTATTTTCTTTTGGACATACGGTAGAATTTCCTACAAGGACATTTTATTAAAGTATGTCTGTGTGCTTTCAACCATCAAATACAATGTGTGTGTGTGGAGTAGAAGATAAATCGATTCCACAAGCTGCGCATGCAAAACGTTTTTTCAGGCCCAACTTTAGATGAATAGGCATGCATGTTTACCTGTACCCATGTCTTATTTCATGTCTGCCTTATTAGGAATGTAAATTACAAGTTTGATCATGATACAATATCACATTGATTCAAAGTAACCAGAGATCAATAGAAAACAATATCGTATGCTACAGCTTCGATTTATATCAAATCACAAAACGGCAACTAAAGCTGTTTCCACACCAAATTCTTATTCTTATTATTCTGTTTGGTAACAAACAGAAGAAAGTCGGCGTCAGTGAACACCTTGAGACTCGGGGTCTTAAAATCACCAACCAGGTTTTTCACCTTGGAGTGTTGATAAGACTCCGATCTGACTGTAAATAGCCACATCAAAGCTGTCCCTAAGGCAGCTTTTTACCAACTCAGAAACATCAACAGAATAAAAAGTTTAGTCTCCCAGAAAGACCAGTAGAAATTCATCCATCTGTTCATCTCCAGTAGACTGGATTACTGGAATGGTCTCTTAAAAAAGCATCAAACTGCTGCAGCTCATCCAGAACTCTGCTGCTGGAGTTTTAACCAGGACTAAGAGATCTGAACACATTGTACCAGTTTTAAAGTCTTTACACTGGTTTCCAGTCAGTCACAGAATAGATTTTAAAATCCTTCTGATCATTTACAAATCCCACAACAGTTTAGGTCCAGAGTAGATCTGTGTTATGTTCAGAGGATATAAACCTGCAAGAACTCTTAGATCCAAAGACTCAGGTCAGCTAGTCCAGACCAGTGTCCAGATTAAACATGGGGAAGCAGCTTTTCACTGTTATGCAAGTGGAACAAAATTTTAAATCTAGTTTAAAAACATTTCTTTTCTCATACGCTTATGCATGCAATCTGTATGGTAACTTATTTAGACTGTTGCTTGATTGTTTTCATTTCAAGTTTCATTTAGTTATTTTATATGATTTTATATTTTCCATTATGATTTTTCCTCACTCTTTAACCCTTGTATGGTGTTCATTTTTTTGTTACTCAGCCAGTGTTCATGGGTCTGGTGGACCCGTTGCATTTTTGCATTTTTAAAATAA
>JBBBVU010000016.1:18595825-18608050 GCA_037177055.1 Atherinosoma microstoma
AAAATGTTTTGTGATATATGTTCTTCACAGAAAATGAGCCAAGGCCACTGAGTTTGAGTTTGAAAAAATAACTTACTATATAAATTTTCTTTTGATAAAAAACGAAAACGGGTCCCACAGACCCGAACACCATACAAGGGTTAAATTAAGTTTTAATATGATTTTTAATTGTAATTCTCTTTATATTATGTAAAGCACGTTGAACTTATTTTATAATGTGAAATATTCTATACAACCAAACGTGCCTTGCCTAGACGGTACCATTTGACCCATATCTATTTAGATGGATTTTTGATGTGCCAGTGTGGGTCACATCAAGGAAAAGGAAGGTTTTGGGGAATCTTGAAACTGTGAACCACTACAAGTCATGTTTGTGTGTATTTTTTTGAATGGAACAGTGGTAACTGAGTTCAAGGGGGACCTGGAAACTCAAACAAGAACCGTCCGTGTGCACATAGAGACAGAGTTGCTGGTCTTTCAAGAGGCATGGTGGTTATCTGGAAATAGTAAATCACATATGGTGCACTAAGGGAACAGAAGACAAGCAGAGGTCAAACAGTGCCATGACACATACACAATATCTGCTTCTGCAATGTAATAATGATAATAATAATAATAATAATAATAATAATAATAATAATGATGATGATGATGATGATGATGATGATGATGATGATGATGATGATGATGATGATTGAATGAACAATTTTGAATCAGATGATGGTGGGGGTTCATAACATAATAAAGGTATATGATCTGTTATTTTGGTAACTGATATCATGGCAACAAGACAGAATGTGCAACAAACCCTTGATCTGATCTTCCAAGATAAGGAGGTTGGTAGTGATTTGGAGGAGAAAGTGTCACAGTAGGAAGACAACATGAAAGAAAACTCTGATTACATCCTCTGATGAAGAGGATGGATGGTGAGGAGCAGACAGCAAATCAGATGTTACTGTAAAAAAAATAAAAACAGCACTATCTGTTGGTCTTCAGACAAAACGTCAACACAAAGGGACTAATTCCTAATAAGCATATTATCAATTGTTTTCTATTCCAAGTGATGAATATTGAATTGATATGGATGATTGAGGGGTGGTGTTTAGCTCTACTGGTTGATCAGTGCTTCAACCAGTGCTTTACGATGAACCAAACCAGCTTTTCCACGTTGGAGCCTTTTGCTGCATGTCTAGTCTAACCCTCTTTCTGACACACTTCTCTGTCCACTAACTCTATGATAAAGGCCATTAGAATCAACATAATGTTAGGAAAAACATACTTGTGATTTCTATACAATATTTCTTATACCACAAGTGTTCTATGTTTGCGATGGCAAAACAGTTATATTGTGTATTCTAACAGTTCCAGAAAGTTCATGCCATTCTTAGATTAAGTAAAATATATCGCAGTTTTTATGGATTTTATGTTTTTATGTTTCATGTAAAACAGGACATGAGACTGTGTAGTAATAGTGGTAATAGAAGCTTTTTTCCAAAAACAAGTTTTGTAAAACCTAAAAAACAAACTCTCCCAGTTCTTTAAAACATTTATTAAGGTTAAATCATGCATTTATTAACGTGACAAAAGCTATTTAGACATTGTTAATATATCTGCAAACAAGAAAACTTGCTCATTTATTGGTTAATGTTGGGCAACTTCTGTTTCTGCCACATATTGTTACAGTGCAAACAATGTCAATTCTTTATGTTCTTTCTTCAACATGACAAATAATTATTGTATCGATGCAGAGAGACGTATTGTTACACCCACATACCTTACCCCATAGGCTCAGCATCTCTTTTTGCCATTTTTTGAGAAGAGCAGCAGGTCCTCAGTCAAATCAGGCTGATGGAAGTAGAGAAAACTACAGTTTCCTCAACATTACAATGTTAAGATTGTCTTTTGATGAAGCTATCTTCATCATTATACATAGTATGATGCTCCCCCCAGTCTACTTTCCTCCATCGTTTCGACCCCAATCACTCAGGAAATCCAGAGTTTCTACTAGTACATGTACACTCAAAGGACTAAAGCTGTAATTTGTTGAATTTATAACATGCTGAGAGTATTGACAGATTCCTCTCTGTGCATGTTAGACGGTGTTTGTGCTTGCTGAAATCCCTGAGTCACTGTACTAATGCACTGATATCTCTCTCACACAGTAGCTCCCCTCTCCTCTCTCATTCTGCCACTCTCGCTCATCAACCCCTTTCTCTCTTTCTCTGTCTTTTTCTCACTCTTAATCACCCACTCATCACTCGCACACATACATGCACACACTTCTTCCTGAATCCTGTGGACCTTCCAAGCAGCCAATCATTAGAGCCCGTGCTGTGATGTGGCTGCTAAAATTATCCTTCTCTCTCTGTGAGCTGACATCTGCCATGACGCACTGTGGAGAGCCAGGTAGCCATGATGCCCAGAGGAGAAAACAACTCTTTTCTTTTCCTCTCTGTCCTTTAATAACCGTTCCTTCCAGTGTTAGCCTGCTTTTCTTTTAATTCTGCTTCTTCTCTCTCGATGTGCTTTCATTCCCTTTCTCTTTTTCAGCAGGTACATAGGCATCCTTTCACTGTTGCTTTCTATCTTCATGCTTTTTGTTTGAACCCATTTTAGGCTCAGGTATGTGCTCTGACTCATTTTACATAAATGAGCTTTTCCTGTAAGTACAGACAATTATGAAACTATGTACCAGAATCCACCCCAATGCCACAATGGATGTGTACATTTAAGGTCTCTATAGAACTATAAAGGTGGATCCAAATCCCAAATCAACCAAAGGTTTAGTACCCAGAACTGATTCAGACCACTTCATTAGAAGCAAATACTTGGGCTTGTGTTGGACCGAGAAATGCTCCAAACCTGGCCAGAAAACTGAAGGACAACACTTGAACAAACAATTGCCATTCATGAATTATCATTAATGTACAGGTGTTTGAATTAAGATGTGTATCTCATCAAGTCTTATGTTCATATCCTGGCCTGTGTATGGTTGTGATGTGTGTAATGTTGGTAAAATGCCTCCAGGTATTCAGTTATTGCTCTCAGTTGATTGAAACATTATGCTAATCCCCTTGTTATTTAAGCCTAACAGTCACAATGATGGTGACAAATACGGCAGGTTTACAGTCACAGTCAACGCTAATTGTGTTTCTATTTGGAACTAAAATAACATTTGCTCATTTATAGCTGCTGTTTCTAAATGGCTCTAATGTCAGCTTATGAGTGTGTCCACTGCTCTCAGACTCCTCACCACCTCCTAGCCGCAGATGAACGCTTGCTGTAGTCATTTTGTTTTTAAACGTCAAGTTTGATCACATATAAATCCAGGTTTTGCATTTAATGTTTAACAGACCTAAGGACCCATTGTTGGTAGAAAAGGACTAGATTAGTTGTCATATCCTCATGTTCAGGTGGTTTTCTGTGCTACTGTTTAGTTAGTAGAATTTCATGTTTGTTGGATTTTAGCGCTTGTCTTTAGTCAAATTCAGATAAATAATTTAGATTCAGGTCTTTGGGCAAGATTCTTCACCCTCCTTGGTTCAAGTGTCGACATTGCTGGTGTATGAATGTATATGAATGTTTAGGAGTGGTCAGAGTGGGGTGGATTGACTACAATGTTTCAGTCAGTCTGCCCCAGGGCAGCTGTGGCTATACATGTCGCTCACCATCACCAAGTGTGAATGTGGAATGAATGAATAATGGATTCACTGTAAAGCTCTATGGGTACCTTGAAAGGCGCAATAGAAATCTGTTCCATTATTATTACTATTATTTCTAATCTATTAAACTCGCTGTTATTTTTTATCTTTTTTTAACCACCAAGTGTTTGGAGTTAGCTAACACCATGTTGCTAGCATTGTCAGGTACACATGTTCTTACTTCTCCATTTAGTCCCCAGTGTTCAGCCATTGAAAGCTCATTTGTTAGGTTTTCAGCTGTGTCCGCTCCGGCAGGAATCTGGCCTGCAGAACAGCTCTGTATAACTTCCAGTGGGGTACGTAATGATGTGTGACGGTACATACGACTTCATTGTAAGCGCTATCCATGAATCTGTGGGGAAAGACAGCTTTTCAACACTCTGTAGCTCAGTGCGCAGATCACCTATACTATCATTAGTTTCTTCATTCTTGTGCTAATGTTTTTTCTTAAACTCAGGCTTGACTAATTCTATAAAACTTCCAAAACCTACACCTTCTACAAAACGGATGTCTTTAGCTAGCATCTTTGCTTTGGAGACAAAGCTAGCCTATGACTTCTGAGTTGTGGATGGATGCTTACCAGACTGATATGCTAGCTTTACCTGGCAGAGGTCAAACTGCACCTCATTTTCTTATTTTCTTAAGTAGGGTCCAAATAAAACTTATTGCCGGTGGTTGTTCTTGGCTCTGCATGTTTTTTTTACATTTGTATTCCATTAGCATCAATTCTCACAGCTCCACACACTTTGTACAATATCCTAGCAAAAGTTTTTTGTTTTTTCAATAATAAATCTTTATTTTACATTGAATAGCCTAGCAAAAGTGAAGCGCTCTTCTGTTGTTTTATACGTGGTGGTCGGCAAACAACTTGGTGAATCGACTCCCCCTTGTGGTGGTAGTAACACATTACTACCAAAACGTTCATATATCGAGACAATAGCTGCTCAAACTGTTTGATTTGTTAGAATTAAATGAATCATTTGATCAAATCCATAATTATACATCAGTCTTAAATGTACGAATGATCCATTTTATATGAAGGGCCATTTATTTATTTAAATTGCAGTTTACTGTCTGCTTCCTGTGTTTATAGAAGAATGTAATAGTTTTCTGGTGGATGAAAGGTCACCTTAACGTGCTGATATCTCACATACAGTAAAGGAGATCCTGCCAGAGTTTAGCAGTCTAATAATAACTGGATGAAGAGTGAAGGGCAAAGCATCCTCTTTGTCCTTCTGTCAGCGCTCTCATCTGTTTGGAAGTCACACGTGAACGGCGCAGATTGTTTTTCAGTGGAACTGGCCAGTCAAGCGATTGTGTTTTGTGTCATCTGGCATTTAAAAGCACTTTGTTGATGTGCTTCAAGGAAACTGGCTCAGCAGCATCATAACAAGCTCTGTTTTTATGGGTGGAGGCTCCATGTGCACCTGTGTGCTAACAGTATAGGCCTATTTGTATTCGACCATATGTATTTATCCATGAATGCCTGTGTGTGTTTTTTCACCTGTGTGGGTGTGTTTAATCATGTCATTTGAGTGCATTAGTGTGCATTTATGTTTGTGTTGTGTGTGTCCCTCTGCCTGACTGGATGTGTGTTTCCTGGTTTGAAATGTCAGCTTTCAACAGTCGTCCTCTGTGGTTTCTGTTCTGTTCAGCTCAGGAGGAAGCTGCTCTGTAGAGGGCCACAGACGCAAGTTGGTCCATAGAATTAGTCATACTGCCTCAAATCGCTCACACATGAGCTGAATCAGACGTGCACACGGCAGGAAATTTCTACTACTATATAAAGTGGAGGGTTAATGTATGAACTATCTTTAAGTATCAACCATCAGTTCAGTAACTGGGTTTTATGGGATGTCTATCTCTAGATATCACATGATTTGATTCTTTTCTTGGGGTAAGAGTTGAATTAAAAATCATGTCCAAAGAAAGCGGTGTGGAGGGGATGGATTACTTTGTCTATCGATTATACCTCAAATCTTTTTATCTAAGCTGTGTGGGCATAGATGTTTCCGATTGAAACATGTATTAAAGTTTATTTTTTGTTTTGTTTTTGGCTTGCCCAGCCTCTGCTGGGAATCGGAATTGGTTGAGTGTGTCTGGAACATCTGGCCTTGTTTAATTTGTTTAACTTCTTTCAACTCTTGGCAATGGTGGATGATAAAATGCCGGTCATTTGTCATGTCAATGAAGTATTTGACTTTGATATTGCCAAACTTTCACACTTGACTGGAATATTGTTGAATGCAAAAAAGCCCCCAAACGTTTGCCTTCACTTTTTCCTGCAGAATTTAATAAAACCTCCAACTTCATGAGACCTCTTTGCACTTACAGCCCATATCTGAACCCAGACTACTAAGCAACTGGCCACAAGAAGGTGTATTTGTGTGTAAAGCTGTGTTTGTGATAGCAGACTGGAGGCGGTTGACAGTTTTTATGTATTTTACTGAAATTACAGTTATGCTTAAGAATATTTTCTGTCCTTATCTGAGCAACTGAACGTCCTGTATTGGGTGGGAAGTCATCGATCACGCTGCGCTGTGCGATCAGATAGCCCTATATGTGAGCCAAATTGATAACGAAGTGTAAACACAAATGTTTGTAATCTGAAGAAATGACTCAACACAAGTTCTCAGAAACTCTTTTTGAGTTGTGTGAAGGTAAGTTTAGGAAGAGATTTTACTTTAATTCAATCTTACTGTGTTTTTTAAAAACAAGGAACCAACTGAAATGGGCAGAAGTACTAGAGTTTGATATATGGTGGTAATATGTCTGTTGAAAATGTATCATCCCATCTTTATTATTTTCTTAAGGACTTTAACATCCACTCAAATTGTGATTTATCAGATTTGGAAATCTGCAAGAAAATGGCAGAAATGCAATCCCATGTCCTCTGGACAAAGATATTATGTGTGATTGATGTGGAAAAAATCTTTCCAGCTCCAAATAAATCAATGGAAAAAATATGGAAAACATTTTTTTGACTGATTACTGACAGAGTTTCCATTGTTGCAGTCTCTGTCCACTATAAGCAGCCAGAAATGACATTTGTTCCCAGACATCCTGCATGTGACTCTTTGTTAGCGGCTGACTTACAATGGAATCAAATGCATGGCTTTGTTTTTGGCTTTCCGTGGAGTTCAGACATTAACTGACTCTGCTGAAGATAAACAAGTTACACAAATCTAATCAGCTCTTGAATTTTTTTTCCCCCTCATTTTTCTGCTGGATTTGTTCCGGGACTTTGATGAAGCTGAACGAAATGGACCTCATTTATATTTTACATTCCACCTAAAATTTGGCTTCACAGTTTAGAAACTGTGACTGTTTTTTTGCTCTCTACCTGCCCCCCCCCCCCCTCCCCATAAGGCTCCTTTTCTGCCAGTTCGTCATCCATCACTGAGGGTTGGGTGACTTCCAGCTGTCTTTCACAACAACCACAAAAAAAGCTCTAGAGGGTGGGAGGTGGAGGAGAGGGAGAGTAGGATGGTGATGAGCTGGATGGAGATTGGGAAAGGCAGAGAGAGAAAAACCCAGCAGAAAATAAAACTGCAGGAGCTTGTAATAGTGTTTCCTAGGCATTAATTAGCCGCAGCCATTCCTGTACAAACACACAGTAATAAAACTGATATACCTCTCCTCTTCTCTCTCGTTCCCTTCTTTTTCCCCTCTCCTCACCTTTATCTTCCCCATCACTTCCTTTTTTCTCTCTCCTCCCTACACTTTCATCTCCAGATTTAATTCCCTATTCTCTTTTCCACTTTTTTCTCCTCTTCTACTTTTCCCCTCTACTCTCTCTCCTCTTTTCTGTTTTTTTTGTCCCCCCTCCCAACCAGTGAGGAAAATATGAAAACAGAGCAATACATGATACATGATGAAGGAAAAGAAGAGGAAGATTAAGGAGGAGTAGATCACCCTCGGTCTCTGACTGTCCTCCCCTTGTATTAACTGGAAGGAAGACATGATCCATCTTGGTCTTGATTTACTGCCTGACACACACACACATGCACATGCACAGACAGAAAATCCTGCAGTTAGATTACCAAGCAATCATTTACACTCACATTGGGGTGTACAAATCTGCAGACACTCAGTTAAATATAGTTTAAAACACACACTTCTCTTGCTCCATTGTATTATTTATTTGTGTGGGCCTGCAGTCAGAAGATGCAGCCAGATAGCAGAAGCAAGGACGCTGTGTTTTACATATGGCCTTTTCATACACTACACTGTGACACACATGGCAGTCTCATCCTGCTTCGTCCTTGTCTTTCATCTCTCTTTTCACTTGAATTAATTTTGCTGCCTTTTCCCTCTTTCTCTCCCTCCCTCCCTCTCCTGTTGTGGTCCTGTTTGGCTATTTGTCTTTCTCCTTTCTGCCCTTTTTTATTTCCCTTACCATCTTAACTTGTGCATAAATCACCTCTTCCTCTGTCCTCTCCCTGCATCACCACCATTTGTCTCCTCTTACCCTCACTGAACTGGAATATCTTGAACTGGAAGCATTCCCATAATCCTGCACACAGTATTTATTTACAGATGATGAAGCTCAATGACTCTGGTGGTCCTTGCTACTTCTTACAGTGACTTCGTGAGGGTGAAATTTTTGGAGTTGAGTGAAATGTTTTGTTGCTGAATGTTATAACGAAAGCCTGTTGTAGCCCTCGGGGGGAACATTACCACGTTCAGTTAACAAATCAGTCGAAGTTTCTCACCCATTCATGGCAAACAAGGAAAACAACAGCTTCAGTAATCATCCCTCTTACATCATTTCATAATTGAACAGCTTTTAGACTGTTAGTGTGTGAGCTGTTGTATAGCTCACCCCTGAAGGCATCATCACAAACTCATTATGAAGCACCTGTGTGCATGTGCCAATCATGGAGCCAGTGTTTTAATGTGGCTCATACGTTTGGTTAATGTCCAAGTAGCTGTAAATAAATGGCATTCCAATGAGCCCCAGGAGTGTTTAAAACACAGTACGCTTACTTTAAACACAGTCCGCCTTTTAGTGCTCTGCATTATTGCTGCTTAGTAAATGTTGGCACTCTGAAATCAGATGTTGCAAGCTTGGATGCGGGTTCAGATTTTTAAAAGATATATCTGGTTTTAGGAGTTTGTTTCTTAAAGTTTTTGGGCTGTTTTTTGCACATCTGAGATGAGCTAAGTAAGTAAAAGTACTTCACTCTTGGCAAATATTAAATGAATTGAGAATAAATTGAAATAAGATTTTATTAGTCCAATTATGGGAAATTACTTTGACAGCATAAATCAAGAATAATTCTAGTCATTAGTTATTATGAAGAAGTCATTTTGTAATTATAGCTGTGGGCAGGAGTGATAGAGATGAAGAAGCCTCTGTTTGAACACACTTTGTTTGATCAATGTGTTGATCACTATGAAGTGTTCATTATATTGTCTCTTACCCCATTCATCAGCTCCGATTGAAACTGCTGATGAAAATGAAATAATAACTTTTAATGAACTTACTTTTTTCACCTGCACTCACCGGCCTCGTCTGTTGCATACGTCTGTTTATTAACACAAATATCTGATCAGCCAATCACATGGCAGCAGCTCAGTGGATTTAGTCTTGTAGACTCCGTGCTGAAGTTCAAACTGCACATCAGAACAGGAAAGAAAGTGACTTTGATCATGACATGGTTGTTGGGCTGAGTATTTACTGGGATTTTCACACCACAACCATCTCTAGGGTTTACAGAGAATGGTCGGAAAAAAAGGAAAATATCCACCGATCTGCAGTTGTCTGGGTGAAAATGCCAGAGGTCAGAGGAGAATGGGCAGACTGGTTGGACATGATAGAAAGAAAAATGTGACTCAAATAACTTTTTACAACCAAGGTAAACAGAATCCATGAATGGATCCATCCTGCCTAGTATCAATGGTTCATGCTGGTAGTGGTGGTGTAATGGTGTGGGGGATATTTTCTTGGCACACTTTGGGGCCCCTTAGTATCAATGTGGCATGGTTTAACCAGCACAGCCTACCTGAGTATTGTTGCTGACCATGTCCATCCCTTTATGAGCAGTGTAGCATCTTCTGATGGCTACTTCTAGCAAGATAATGAACCATGTCACAAAGCTAATATCATCTCTAATTGGTTTCTTGGGGATGGCAATGAGTTCACTGCACTCAAATGGCCTCCACAGTCACCAAATATCAATCCAATAGCAACTGTGTGATGCTATCATGTCAATAGGACCATGTCTGCCCATGCCTACATGGTGCAACATTAACTGTGATAAAGAAATTTTATGCAAACTCAAGAGCTTTTCTCCAGCCTATATAAGCCTTTTTCTCAAACTTTCCCCAGCATCTTCATCTACTCTTTCTCTCTTTATTCTCTTATTTTTTTATGTATTTTGGTTAAAGTAAAGCAGATAAGTAAGGACAGAAGGGCTGATGATGTGAGGTCAATGCAGAGACGAGGTAGTGAAGGAGAAAAGCAAATAAATCCAGGACAAGGAGGTTTGGAAAGTAATGATGAAATGTAAAGTAATCCGGCTGATTTGATACTGCTGTGTGTTTTGTGTGTGTGTGGATGTGTTTCTTTATTTTCTTTTTTTTTGTTTTTAATACGTGTGTGTTCCTCATTGATGTCCTTGACTTTATGACTGATAATATCATTGCTTCAGGTCCCTTTCAGAGCAGACAGAGGTTTTATGTGTGTGTTCATACATTATGTGTGAAAGAGATTGTGGCTGGCTGATTACACCTACTCCCTCAGGTCCTCTAAACACTGCATCACACTCACGCTCACCTTGTTTATTATAGAATCCTCCTACATGCATAATTGTAATGCTCCTACATGCACTTACTGTAGTTGGTGTTGACCTTTAAAGGTCTTTAGGTTAATGTCAACACTTTACTGTAATTGTTACCATAAACACATAAGCTCATCAGCACATCCCTTCCTCCTCCATCATTCCTCTTTTAACCTTATATGGCAGTGGGTGCTTCACATTTATCATAATTTCTCTCCCTTAGATCAGCTGCTAATGTCTGAGTCCCTCCTATATATATTGTAAGGTTGGAGGAGGATATGTTTATAAAATTATATTTAAAATTTGAAGACCTCCCCCCTTCCCCTATGAGACTCAAGAATAAGATATGAGAACAGAGGAAGTATGTTTGGTTAATGAAATGGGCCCCTATATTTCTACATCATTTAAAGCAGCATGAGTAATTGATGAGAGTGACATCTGAGCAGCTTATGAGAAGGGTCTTATGAGTTGTATTTGTACTTACAAAGCAGTACAGGGGGGTAGTGTATTACTTCTATTGATAAGAGGTCATGACTGATTACCCAGGTAATCCATAGACATGGATGTTGTCAACGCTACAAAATCAATAAATACTTTATTAGACCGGTGTATCTGTTCCTGATGGGCTTCTGTGTTTATTGCCAGCAGTCAGCAGAAAATACAAAAAGTGCACGATTTTTGAGGATATTCCAGTTTTATGGTCAGGCTGAACTCAGGAACTGATGAGCCAGACAGTTTAGATTTATCATAAGCAGTCTGAGCCTGGAGGCTGTGAGGAGTTTTTCAGGATCATATGAGACTGACTGGGGATCTGCCATCCTGGAGAGGTCAGTGATAGAGACGTGGGCGGTGGTTTGCATATTTTCCAACTTCATGATGAGCCTTTAGAATTAGACTAGGTCTCCTTGATTAACCCTTAAAATGCCATTAGATCGCCAGTGGCCCAGAGTTGTGTGTAACTGTGGTGTAAATTGTGATCAGTTGCTTACCCTTAAGGTGATCTACGGAAGCTTTTAAGGCATTTATATCCCATCCATGAGGTTTACATACACCTGCAAAATGTAGTGTTCTTTCTGAAATTGTATATCCTAAAACCATCATAACAGGATTATTAACCACATTTTCATTTAGAAAAAAGATCGCTATCACTACGTTGTTGCTAAGAGACCTCTATTCTGACCAAGCGCCAACCTCCGGCTAAGAAATGTGAAGCCTATGCAGAAGTGCCAAAAATTGCAGTTCCCTTCTCATCCGCTAGGTGCTGGCTCCAAAAGGGAGTCGATCCCCATAGACTCCCATGGTAAAAAAGCCAACTTCACAGCAGAAATAAACATGTTTACACCCTGGTACAAAAAAACATCTTGGGTTTAATAGGTCAAGTTTACTGTCGTGACAACTGTGGGGGGTAGACTAACCGCTGTTTTTAGCTGGCTAACAGTCCGCCTAAGCTTTAGCCCGCCTATCTCCGTTAGTTGGTTAGGTCCCCGTTAGCTCCGGGTTAACTTGGTTAGCTCGTAGCTACAGGCGGCTCAGAGTTTGATGGGTGTCAATCATCCCTCCCCACACTCAAAGCCCTCTTTTCATTGCCTCCTTGTCACCCATTTTTGTATTTTCCGTAAGTGACAAGACTCTTGATGCTGCCAAGTAATGTTGTTTTTGGCAGCCTGTTTTAATTTTAGTTTTAGTCTAGTCTTTGTGTCAAACTGTCATTTTAGTTTTTATCAGTTTTAGTCACGTTC
>JBBBVU010000016.1:18626844-18643156 GCA_037177055.1 Atherinosoma microstoma
CACACACACACACACACACACACACACACACACACACACACACACACACACACACACACACACACACACACATGTCAGGCATGACACTGCAGTGAGGAATCGATATCTTGGGGACCCATCCACACCAGAAGCCAGCCCCCCAAGAACCACAGAAGGCGCCACCACCAGACCAGGGCAGGCCGGAGTCTGCACCACAGCCATTGGGCTGCAGCGCAGAACATCCAGCCCCCCAGGCAGGGGCGATAACTGTTGCAACGACCCTGCAGATCGAGCAGGCAAAGCCACCGGTGTAGAGGATCCCCATGAAAAAAACACTGGAGTTAAAGTAATGGCAAGATTAAATAAGCATAAAAACAATAAGAACAAATAAGATTAAAATAAAAATACAAATAAAGGAGTTCATGACGATAATAATAATAATAATAATGATATATACACACATATATACATATAATATATATGTATATACACATACATATACATATAAATATAAATAAATAAAATGAATAAATAAAATAAGATTCAGTTAAAGGCTAAACTAAAAAGGTAGGAAGTAGTTTTGGACCTAACTTTAGGAAGCATTAAAAGGCCAGCACCAGAGGACCTCAGGGTCCGCGAGGGCTTATAATTTTTTTTGCCCTAACATATATATGTGTTAGTGTTGTCAATCAATTAACATTTTTTATCGCGATTAATTTCATATTAATCACAGAATTTTTAAAATCTTCTTTATTATTTTATTTGATCTATTTTATTTTAAAGTATTTTTAAACAGGATATTTATATTATCCGACGATATTAAATAGCAATTATATTATTAGAATACTTATTTAAGCTGTTAAGAAGCCTACATAGACTTTAAAGACATAATTAATCCTGATTTGTTTATTTCTTGATATTGTAGTTGTCATTGTGTGAGGTAGACTGTTAGAGTTGTAATTTCCGAGCTCCATTGAATGGATCACAACTCCGTGTCAGTTTAAGTTTAATTTTCTATTCTTCGACCGGTGGCCGGTTATGTCGCCTTCTCCTGCTTTATTTGGAGAAGTTGGATGATAAAATAACTCAGTCTGGTCCATAAAACTATCTTTCAGAACTTTACAGCTAAACTGTTGTTGTAAAAGAGTCATTCTGTGTCCGTTTCTGGTCCACACCCACAAACTGCTACATCCCTTCCTGAAATTATGCCGACAGTGCTGTACAATTTACAAGAAATAACATTTGAGTGAGTGTTGTAAATTTTGCCTTTTCTTTAATGGAAGAGTATGAATAATTTTGAGGACAACTGTATATAATCTGAATTATATGTATATTTTTGTTGCAATTATTTCTAATTTTACTTCTTCCCTTTGGTGCTACTGCTTGACCTCACCCTCCAGTTTTTTCATTCATGTGGATAGGGAAAGTCTCCCTTTTCTTTTGGAGATCAAGTATTAGTGGTCAATAGCCATGCAGTGGTACCCAACACTCGCTGAAGGGTGAGATGAGCACAACCGTTTGATCGCCAAAAGAAAAGGGACACCATACACCTGCAAAATGAAACAATTGTGGTCTGGCCTGTGGTGAAAATCAGGATTGAGTCAAATTTATTTGTATTTATGTCAATAAGATCAGCTTTAAGTAAAAAAAACAAAAAAAAAACAAAAAAACATAAGCAATGGCAATCAGATATCAATAGCCGAGTCCAAAGGTTCTGCTGCACTGTTCCATAAACAAAAATATAGATATCTAATGATGTTTACCTAATGTATGTACAGTTATTTTATATTAGCTCAGTGTGACCATTCCATTGTATTTTGATATAATCTGGTTAGAAATTGATGATGATGGTGAGAATGAAGGTGTCATAAAGTTGTCTGGTGATGGCAGGAAAACGATGATAAAACCATAAATATATCTAACTGCCTTCTCCTCTCTTTTTGGCTTTTTAAAAAATCAGTAATACATTATGTCCGTCTTAATAGCCTCCCACTGTCTCACTCTCAATAATTGTTAATAATAAAGAGGATGTACTAATAGGGATAGAGTGGATGTGGAAACGGATGAATTAGAAGCAAAAGATGAGACTAAATGAAGGGATACAGAAGAGAATAATCCAGAGATAGGAGACACTGTGAAGAGGAAGGATGTTGATGCAGGAACTGAGGGAATAAGCAAACAAACAGGTAGATGAGACGGTTGAGTGGAGCAGAATGGCTGCAGATCTGCTGGGAACGACAAGATGAACACAGAACAGAGCTTTGACTTTGCTTCAGCGAATAACAATAGTTACCCTCGTTTGTTCTTCTCCCCCTTCTGTTTCCTATCTACTGCTTCCTGCGTATGCGCGTTTATTCGAAGCTTTTAGGTTCAGAAATAAAGCATTTGGGAATATATCTCCGAGGAGCAGACTCGAGACAGTACGCCCTGCAAAGCCACGGAGAACTTCCAAGCAAAGCTCATCAAAAAGGCTCGACAATATGCTGGGAAAGTTTGAAAAGGTTTCATCAAAATACGCAGTTAATGGGAAATTGGGGAATTTTATGCAGGAAGAAGAAAGAGTCATTATTAGCATCTGTAATTGTTTATTGCTAATAGATGATCAGTGAATGAATCAAACATAATAATTGACTCATTATTTTTTCAATCTTAAAGGAGTCAATACAGCAGATTCAGTAATAAGTTTACTTTCACTAGCATATATAATCTATCAATGACGTCATGGTAACCGGTGGCATTGACACGCGATCCACAGATTTAGCTGCACCTGCAGCCTGTTTTTCCAATAAAAAGGTTGATTGTGTTTATTGTGTGTGCAACAGGGCTGAGCTTGTTTTTAGTAGGCTCTGTCGTCTGGAGGGCTGGTGGTGGTGGGCTGTTTTTAAAATGCTGGTGGGCTTACTGGAAGTGTGTCAGACAGGAGAGGAATGCAGGAAGAGGGTGGGAGTGTGTGTGTTTGTGTGTATGTGATGTACAGAGACGGGGCAAGTATAGCCTCTCATGTTTTCATGTGTACATAATGTATGTTAAGTGTGTGTGTGTGTGTGTGTGTGCACGGAGCTTCATAGTTTCAGCCCATTAATCAACCCTCCCCTTGTTTTTATTTTACTCTCATAGGAGTTTCCCACAGTGTCTCTGCTAATACAGTTTGTTTTAAAGGTGAGTGTTACCTCGATAGAGCGATGTCTCAGTTAAGTACATAAAGTCTAACATAACTATGAACTATGAGCCCTGAGTAAACAGAAAACAACTGCTTAGATGCCAAAGTATTTAACAGGTTTCTTTGTTAAAGTTTCTTAAAAGATCTGAATAATGAGTCTTAACAGTTAGATAAAGATTCATCTTTACAGTCCCTCAAGACAGAGTAAATTACTTTTGAAGAGACAGGAAGGCATACAATAACAAACACACAGAAAAAAACTGATATATAATACTCGGCATGTAAACATCCCAGACTCCCCCTGGTCTCAAAACAGAAAAAATGGATGTAATATGTTAATATTTGTCCCACATAAAAGCAAGTAAACTCAGTTTGGATCTACTTCCATGAGATTTAAGACACCACAGTAGAAGATTCATAACTGTTTTGTCGTCATTAGAATTAAAGTTCCTGCAGATTATGAACTGATTGCTCATCTTTCCTCTTCCTGTTCGGGCTGACATGTTTTCCTCTTGGGTACCATGAGCTTTTCTCAGAATCAGACCAATTAGTGGAGTTTTTCTGCAAAGCAATTTACAAGAAATAACATTTGAGTGAGTGTTGTAAATTTTGCCTTTTCTTTAATGGAAGAGTATGAATAATTTTGAGGACAACTGTATATAATCTGAATTATATGTATATTTTTGTTGCAATTATTTCTAATTTTACTTCTTCCCTTTGGTGCTACTGCTTGACCTCACCCTCCAGTTTTTTCATTCATGTGGATAGGGAAAGTCTCCCTTTTCTTTTGGAGATCAAGTATTAGTGGTCAATAGCCATGCAGTGGTACCCAACACTCGCTGAAGGGTGAGATGAGCACAACCGTTTGATCGCCAAAAGAAAAGGGACACCATACACCTGCAAAATGAAACAATTGTGGTCTGGCCTGTGGTGAAAATCAGGATTGAGTCAAATTTATTTGTATTTATGTCAATAAGATCAGCTTTAAGTAAAAAAAACAAAAAAAAAACAAAAAAACATAAGCAATGGCAATCAGATATCAATAGCCGAGTCCAAAGGTTCTGCTGCACTGTTCCATAAACAAAAATATAGATATCTAATGATGTTTACCTAATGTATGTACAGTTATTTTATATTAGCTCAGTGTGACCATTCCATTGTATTTTGATATAATCTGGTTAGAAATTGATGATGATGGTGAGAATGAAGGTGTCATAAAGTTGTCTGGTGATGGCAGGAAAACGATGATAAAACCATAAATATATCTAACTGCCTTCTCCTCTCTTTTTGGCTTTTTAAAAAATCAGTAATACATTATGTCCGTCTTAATAGCCTCCCACTGTCTCACTCTCAATAATTGTTAATAATAAAGAGGATGTACTAATAGGGATAGAGTGGATGTGGAAACGGATGAATTAGAAGCAAAAGATGAGACTAAATGAAGGGATACAGAAGAGAATAATCCAGAGATAGGAGACACTGTGAAGAGGAAGGATGTTGATGCAGGAACTGAGGGAATAAGCAAACAAACAGGTAGATGAGACGGTTGAGTGGAGCAGAATGGCTGCAGATCTGCTGGGAACGACAAGATGAACACAGAACAGAGCTTTGACTTTGCTTCAGCGAATAACAATAGTTACCCTCGTTTGTTCTTCTCCCCCTTCTGTTTCCTATCTACTGCTTCCTGCGTATGCGCGTTTATTCGAAGCTTTTAGGTTCAGAAATAAAGCATTTGGGAATATATCTCCGAGGAGCAGACTCGAGACAGTACGCCCTGCAAAGCCACGGAGAACTTCCAAGCAAAGCTCATCAAAAAGGCTCGACAATATGCTGGGAAAGTTTGAAAAGGTTTCATCAAAATACGCAGTTAATGGGAAATTGGGGAATTTTATGCAGGAAGAAGAAAGAGTCATTATTAGCATCTGTAATTGTTTATTGCTAATAGATGATCAGTGAATGAATCAAACATAATAATTGACTCATTATTTTTTCAATCTTAAAGGAGTCAATACAGCAGATTCAGTAATAAGTTTACTTTCACTAGCATATATAATCTATCAATGACGTCATGGTAACCGGTGGCATTGACACGCGATCCACAGATTTAGCTGCACCTGCAGCCTGTTTTTCCAATAAAAAGGTTGATTGTGTTTATTGTGTGTGCAACAGGGCTGAGCTTGTTTTTAGTAGGCTCTGTCGTCTGGAGGGCTGGTGGTGGTGGGCTGTTTTTAAAATGCTGGTGGGCTTACTGGAAGTGTGTCAGACAGGAGAGGAATGCAGGAAGAGGGTGGGAGTGTGTGTGTTTGTGTGTATGTGATGTACAGAGACGGGGCAAGTATAGCCTCTCATGTTTTCATGTGTACATAATGTATGTTAAGTGTGTGTGTGTGTGTGTGTGTGCACGGAGCTTCATAGTTTCAGCCCATTAATCAACCCTCCCCTTGTTTTTATTTTACTCTCATAGGAGTTTCCCACAGTGTCTCTGCTAATACAGTTTGTTTTAAAGGTGAGTGTTACCTCGATAGAGCGATGTCTCAGTTAAGTACATAAAGTCTAACATAACTATGAACTATGAGCCCTGAGTAAACAGAAAACAACTGCTTAGATGCCAAAGTATTTAACAGGTTTCTTTGTTAAAGTTTCTTAAAAGATCTGAATAATGAGTCTTAACAGTTAGATAAAGATTCATCTTTACAGTCCCTCAAGACAGAGTAAATTACTTTTGAAGAGACAGGAAGGCATACAATAACAAACACACAGAAAAAAACTGATATATAATACTCGGCATGTAAACATCCCAGACTCCCCCTGGTCTCAAAACAGAAAAAATGGATGTAATATGTTAATATTTGTCCCACATAAAAGCAAGTAAACTCAGTTTGGATCTACTTCCATGAGATTTAAGACACCACAGTAGAAGATTCATAACTGTTTTGTCGTCATTAGAATTAAAGTTCCTGCAGATTATGAACTGATTGCTCATCTTTCCTCTTCCTGTTCGGGCTGACATGTTTTCCTCTTGGGTACCATGAGCTTTTCTCAGAATCAGACCAATTAGTGGAGTTTTTCTGCAAAGCAATTTACAAGAAATAACATTCCCCATCAGCTGTTGCATCTTCACACCAAAAGAAATGTTTTACTGGTTACAAGTCTATTGATGTTATTCTTAATACCACCCTTTCTTTTACACGCTGGTGATTAGTGGGAACTGGTCTTTTTTCTTTTTTTTTTTGCAAAAGTTTAAGTATCAGCAACAATATATGTCTAAATCATTTAAAATTAGAAAATGGGCTTGTTGTATCCATAGCAACTCTTAACAGAGATTTGATGTTTGGTAATAGAAATCTGTGACAGCTGTCATTTCCCATCTCTTTGAATAAAGAAAACAATATCTGGTTGTAAAAGTTATTCACTGTTTCCAGTTATGTTTGTTTTCACGATTCCTCCAAACTTCAGCTGTAATTATTTCAAATCTTTCTGGTTTTATCAACTTTGATGTCTGCAAGGTTTTAGAAATAAGGGGTGATTACAAATATGTCATTTAAGTAACCAGAGAGTCTTAACCTTTTCACTAGGGACGTGCACGACTAATCAATTAGTCAGTCCGTCAAAAGGATGCACAAAGTTTATTTTTATTTTTAATAGTTTTGTTAAAACAAACTTTTCTTTTGTTTGGAGGATTGTTATGTTTCATATCGGAGACGTGGATCGGTTTTCAGCATTAAAATAACAGCAAGGCCCCTTTAAGAGTGAGCTACAGAGAGAGAGAAGAAGAGAGAGAGAGCGAGAGGGATGCAACGTCTGTAAGTGTGACCCTCTGTCTGTCTGACATACAGCGCATGTCTGAGCGGGGTATGCAGTCAGAGCAGTGAGTTAGCTATGAGAAACTGTTTAGTGGCAAATGAACACTAAACAACAATAACCCTGCAGCTTTGCAGTCCACACAGCTTTGTCCTCAGTCTGGAGGCGGAAGCCGTAAAGGCTAACAGCTGTCTCTGCTGGAGATTGCACCCATAGTGGAAGCAACAAACCAAAGCAGCAGTAACTAAATCGTCACAAGAATGATGCACTTCGGGAGAAAAAAAAACTGACGGAAACGGAACGCTGCTGTGGGTGCGGCGTTTCGCTCACTTGGTAGAGCAGCTGCCCCATGCAGCCAGGCCTAGTTCGAATCCCAGCCTTGAGTCCGTTGCTGCACATCACCCCCTTGAATCCCCCTCTCATCTACCTGCTTTGCAGTAAAGGCCATTAGAGCCCTTATTATACAATTAGCATTTTACACAGATTTACACAATTTCCCTTCAGGGGATAAAATGTTTTTTATTTCAGCACTGATGACGTCACTCTGACGTCAAGACTAATCAATTCTTATTGACCTTGTTAGTTGACTTAAAAAATCACTTAAATTGTCCATCCCTAGTTTTCACACATACTAGCCCACTAGATTCGTTATGATTGAGGACTCGGTTCAGTTGAAGATTGCAACATTCAGCCGGTCGGAGTTTGCTTTCACACTGCACTTCTAAGTCAAACCAACCAAACCTTTTGAATACATGTCCCCCTCCCCGCCTGAGGCAGAGCTGCTTCAACAACTACTGCAGAAGAACTTGCTCATCTGTTGGTTAACCCTGGGCAACTTCTGTTTCCACCGCATAGGTTATAGTCCATTTCCTGCATTTGGTTCACTTGAAGCGAACTCAGACCGACGCTTTGGGGAAAATCAGAGTTCACTTCTTTGAGCATCAGAGTTTGGTTGCACATTCACATCTCCCCAAATGAACCAGACATCCTGAACTACGGTTGGATTTAAAAGAGTTGGTGTGAATGAACCCTTAAGCTGCTTTCGTTGTCATTAACAGATTTGTGTTTTAATACTGACTCAGAGGATACAGACACCAGTGGAGCAACGATCTAATGACCAACCATCCCAATGATCCACTGCTAATGCTAGCCTATGTGATCAAGCATGTTTAACCAGTCAGCACTGCTTCCTTTTTCTTTTTCTTGTGTTTGACTGAGGATCAAAGCAGTTGTAAATCTTTATGTACAAAGTGACAAGCTGGTTGCTAGCTTGCTAGCATGCTAGCTTCTCTGCAACATGACACATTAACACCTCAGACATTATTTCTTTGCATTCTGCTGGTAATTACACATGAATGTTAAACTGCTTTAAACCCAACAACTTTACAAATTACACCTTAAACTGGAAGCCAGATGTGTGTCTGTGTGTGTGTTAATACACTACCAGCTGCAGAGAGAGAGGTGAGATACAAACAGTAAACTGCCACCAGTCGGCCTTTCACACGTCTGCCTGTGATCTCTGGTCAAATTAACAAGTAGGAAAAGGTTAATGAGCCGCTGACATAAAATAAAGAGACTAAATTAAAGGACAAAGAAGCCAAAGTCTTTCTTGTTTCTTAACAAATGTGCCAACATGTTCACCAACAAAACTGCTCGTTAGAGTGTAAACGGTGCAGGTTTCAGGCCGCAAAACTGTGCAAACTTTAAAGATGTTTGTATGAAAGGATGTGTAGTCAACACTTTGGTGAGTCTGATTTGGTGAGTAACACTTAATCACAACCAGAACGTGTTTTTTTTTTCCCCTCCTATTGTTTTAAGTGACTATGGTTTTGATAGTTAGCTAACTTTGTCACAATTCTCCTTGACTGGATGTCAGTTTTAACAGAAACAGATGTTTGTAGACACAGCTGTCGTCTGTATGAGTCATTGAAAAAGACTGAGACACAGGCAGCAAGTCAGACTAATTGATCACTTTGTCACTGTTATTTCAGCACCTGCACTTGTTCATATTTCCTGTTTTGTGCGCTAAAGCAATAATCCAGGTTTTTTTGTTTTTTACATTTGCTTCTGTGACGCATGATTTAAGTAGAAGCTGCCATAAATCTTGTTTGTTTATGGTAATTAAACTAATCTCTTCAAGTGAATATGTGATTGAATTACTGATGTTAAAAAATGCTACCCTTAGCACCTTGAATATACCAGATTGCAGATTAGGGCTGAATTTGCTTGAAAACTGTTGATTTAGCAAGAAAAAAAAAGACAAAAAGAAAACAAAAACGTTGCGTTGGCAAAAAGACAAATTGCCGGCGGTGTTGCTGGAGGGTCTGCAGCGTAGCAGCTGTCAGCATTCGGCTGCTGAAGGAGCAGAGGCTGAGAGCTGGCCTATTAACTCTTGTCTCGGGGTGACACAGAAAACAGACAGGGGGAGGGCTGAGAGAAAAGCCCTCTCACTTTCTGTCTGTTTTAATCATCCCTTCCTCCTTCTCATTTCGGCTCACACCCTCTTCGTCTTTGTTTTTTTTGTTTTTTTTTCCAGAGTTCAAACTACTCTTCCCATCTGCATTCTTGGATTTATTCTCACATGGGTTTTTTAGGTGAAAGAGGGGTCAGTCATTTAACTTCCAATATGAGTTACAGTCAGCCTTTGAGAATGAATTTGATTAATGGTGCCACACTTCTGAAGTGCTACAACTAAATCATGAGCTCTTGAGCCAGACCTATCTGTATTAACTGTAAATTTCAGAGGTGCATTGTTATTCTGTCATGTTGGCTTTCTTTTTTTTGTTTGCTTCAAAGAAAATCTTACCAAAACCAAAACGTAGTTTTAGTTCCTTTTTTGTCAAGAAAGGAAAAAAACCGGGAAAACCAAATCACACACACATCATACACTATTTGATATAGATGGATAGGGCTGGGTATTCGTCAAGAACCTCACAAATCAATTAAATTCGATTTCTATTCTTTGGGTTGCAATTCGATTCAATATCAATTTGATATTGGTTTAAATGCTTCAATGTCGATTCAGTAAGTGGTATGCTGTGCCAACCAACGGTTGTTGCAGAGCATCTGCCTGATGTCAGTGTAAGTGGTTGCGCAGGTTTGTCGTGTTACTGCAGTACGTTAATTCTGCCTGGCACCGCTTACAAAAGACCTTACTTTTACTTACTTTTGTCTATTTCCTGCGTTCTGGATTCACACGGGAATTCAAAATGACCCCAAATGTCAGATTTATAAGTTAAAGAAGCTGGCTTTACGCTGCTGCTTGCTTTGGTTACCATTTTGTTGTTGTTTGATCTAATGCGGCCTCCGTCCATACAACGTGAATAACACGCACAGCGCCCTCCACGGGTCAGGAGGTGAATCAATTCAGAGGATTTGCCGATATTGAATTGAGTGGGGAAATATTGCCATGCATCGATTAATCAATATTTTCACCAACCCCTATAGATGGATATAGCCACCATAATGTCACCCATTGGTTTCGTCACCTCTGAAATCTTAGCTTCAGCGATGGGACAGTCGCCTCTTTTGAAACCAGAGGTAACAACGGAGAACCGCAAGAACTTTCTGTAGAGGCTTATTGATCATAGATATTCCCAACCCTAATGCGCAGCCTGGTTTATCATCTGTTTGACTCCAATGTGAACCACAATTTGCAAAAGTGACAGTATTCTCTCAAAACGAAGACCCTAAATGATTGATTAAGCCCATAAACTAATTAAGAAGATGTTGTTTAAGGTAGTGAATTGAGGTGACAAGTAGATTTATTCTCCCACAAACATCTATGCAAACATGTTTCTTTGTAGAGTCCTCGGCTGCTGGCTGATTCATAGATTTAAGTCACTTCTGGATCATCTTCATTTTAAAACATCATTTCATACAGGATAAACTAGGAACAGAGACATTGCATTCACATGGGATGATTGAAAAATTTAACAAGCATTCATGCTGCTGTAACAGACTTAACACCCCTGGGAAGACATGGTGTCTGAAACCCGCTGCAGAGATTTGCCTCCATTCGGCTAAAAGAGCATTAATGAGGTTGCCAGACCGATGTTTGACGATAAGTGCCTGGCTCAGACTCAACGTTTCCATTCATCCTACAAGTTTCTGTGAGATTGAGGTCAGAGTTCTCTGTAGGCCAGACCAAATGGGGGAGGAAACAATTTCTTTTTGGCCCTTGCTTTGTGCGTAGAGGACGTTGTCATGCTGAAACAGGAAGAGACCTTCTGTGAACCGCGGCCACATGCTATTGTCTAGCACATCATTGTGTGCTGTAGGACAGAGACACAGACCAAAAGAATACAAAAGTATACAGATAGTGGTGTTCATGTAGTTTATGGCCACATAGCGTGCTGATAAGTAAACGCTAGTATTCCATGGCGGCAGCCTCTGGATTTGATGTGCAAGTAATAAATGGAAAATGTACCCTGGTCAGCATGTGGCTCCTGTCTTCAAATAAAATGCACCCTTCTGCATTTGTCTCACTTCCTTGCTTGCTTTCTCTTTCTCTATCCTATCCCAAACACTTACTCCATCACTCCCTCTCTACCTTTCTCACCTTCTGGAAGACAAGCCGATTGATTACCTTTATAGACAGGCTGTGTGTCTTGTTCTCTATGTACTTTATTGCGTCTATTTGTGTGTGTGCGGTGTGGCTTGTCATGGCGAGAGGTTATTTATCTACTGATTAGCGCCACGGGTGTGTGTTAAAATGCAGAGCTCATGACTCTTCCACTCTTCCACTTGTTAAGAGTGTCGACAATCAACCGGCTCAGGACAATTTATTGCAGCTAATTGGTTGTATACTCCTTTCCAGTCACTCTTTCCACACACATACACAAACACTCTTCCTTTTTGCTTGACAACATGACAGCGAACCCACATATCTCTCTCTCACTCAGCCACCAACTGGTTTGTGTTAATATTCATGACCCGTATATGTTTCACAGAGCTGAAAACACTTGACTGTCTGCTCCCATCAGTTTCTCCTGCTGTGTATGCGTGTGGTGTTGAAAGAGCCATGGGAGTGACAATTCTTCATTCTGTATTTATACTCATTTTTTTCTCCCTTTTTCTCGTAACACATTGAGCTTTGATTGAAAGAATGAACTAAGACAGCCCTCTGAATGTTCTTCTGAAATAGAAGATGGTGGTATTATAAATCACAGATTAAATTAGATTAGATTTGATTAGATTATGTTTGATGAAATCATCCCCTTGGGTTTAAATCTGGTCATTGCTGTTGCAGATAGCAGCCTGTGGCAAAAATAGAAACATTTAAATGAAAAGATTGCAAATACATAAGATAACCATCATCAGCACATAAGAAGGATGGGCTCTGATAGCTGGTCTTTCTTTCTTGTGGTCATCAGAGTTTCTAGTAGCTTATTTCTAAGAGAAAATCTGATTATTGGTTTGATATACAATGAAGATCCAAAGACTAAGACAAGAAGCAGAATTCAACTTGGGACAATGTGGGTACATGGCATGCATCTTAACCATGAGGCCACCAGGCTGCTTCAGGCTTCTCATGTTTGTCACCACTTACAGGTGCTTTTGCTGGTTAAATGGCAGTGAGAATAAAAATATCCCCAATAGATTCCAACCTCCAGAGGTTCTTACTTTTTTTGGTGAATTTCTGTGTAACATGTAAATAAAAACAGAATTTAATGCTTTGTAAGGACAAAAGTGAAATATTTGACTATTTCATAAAAAGATATTGCCTCTTCTTGAATTTGATGGCAGCTACATGTCTTATTATAGTCAGGACAGGGTTTTGTTTACTTTTAGGTAGCATCTCTTCTTTTAGTAACAGTCCATGAACATCTAAAACCTGAGCAGGCAAGTTACTAAACCTCTGTATACCTGTCAGAATTGATGATGCCTGTCCAGATGCACTGGTGCACCCACATACTCTGAGATGCATGCTTTTGGACATATCCTCCATAGAGCTGGGTTTCATTGAAGAGTGGCCATTAAAAAAGCCATCTCTTACAAAAAAGCGCATATTTAGTTTTTCATAAGCATGGACTGGGAAACTGATCAGAATTAAAAGAATGATGGATGATACTGTATACAAGGGAAACTTGTTTAGACTTCCAGATATTTTAGACTCAGATGGAGGGTCACCTTCCAGCAGAACAATGACCCTAAAGGCTGTCACATACCCCACGAAAAGCTAGTCGAAGAGGTGAGGAAGTACGAAATGCTATCCCCTGACACATCGCGGACATAGTTCGGGTCAAAACATACTTTGTTCCTGTTCTCGCCATCTCGAAAACAAGAAAAAGGGCCTGATTCACCAATATTTTATAACCAATTTTCTTACATTTGTTCTTAAGTTGTACCTATTAAGTTTCTTTTTACAAAAACCCTCCATCAGATTTACAAAATTGTTTGTATCTTTCCTCTTAGATTGGTGAATGCCAACCTTCCGTAAGTTGAAAGGACTGACCAGCTGGCCCTACTTTGCATAGGTAAAAGATGCCCATGAAAGATCAAGATGTAGAGGTGTGTGCAGACAGACAGCAGTTAGACAGACAAATAACAAACAGAATGACAAAGGAATGAATGAAAAAAATGTATAAAAAAGATGTGCACTGAGTCCTTATTGTCCTCATTTTTAAAGCGATGCACATGGTTATAAATAATCACACCCTGAGCTTTGAATCATATAAAAGCAGATTTATGCACGGGTAATTAATTACTCCTGAACTTGGACAGCAGCCTGTAGTCTGATCCCATGAGCGTGTCAGGATGCACATCCTCATGGTGTCATGGCTAATGAGCAAAGATGTACACCGACAAATACATTTTCATTACATAGGCTACTGTACTTTCTACAGTTTGTAAAGGAAATTGCCTCCTGCTGTGGCATCCTTTTAAGATGCAGTGCGCTGATGGTGCATCTGATGAAATGAAACCTCCAGGTGAATCGGTCAGTGGTGTTAATAACCAGGCAACCAGGGTATAACCTTTATATCCTAATAAAACTAATCATCATGATTAAAAAAAAAAAACACTGTTGTAGTACATTTTAATTATTAAAGACCACATTCAGCAAGTGGATATGGGAGTCAGGGGTGACTTGGACATTTATGGAGTGATATTCATCTCGCATGTGTGAAGTCTATTGCATCCTGTCTTGATTGTGAGTAGTTGTTGAATGAATGACTGAAATACACTTTATTTCTCCCTGGAGGAAAATTATAACATGAGGACATGATCTGTGATATCTAAATTATTTATTTTAGAATAACAAAATGCTGTGTAAATTCCCTAAAGTTGTTCAGAAAATCTGACAAAGCCATTAGTGTCATTTTACTGCAGAAAACAACACAAACGCTGACTTTGTTCAAACATGTCTCCACTCAAATGTTTTAAGAGTACTTCTGAGATTTTCATGAAAGGCTACAATCTTTCTAAAAAGTTCTTAAGTAGGACTTAAATACAATTTTGTTTGTAAGAATAATTGGTGAAGTTCTTGCAGAGTACATTACAAGCTTAGGCATACTGCTAATACAGACCTCCAGTGGTTTTAGAAGACAGTTTAAATGTATTTGAATGGCCGAGTCGAAGCCCAGACCTCAATCCAACTGAGAATTTGTGGCATTGGATAAAGATTGCTGTACACCAGCAACTTTAAGGAGCTGGTTTAGTTTTGCTTTGAAGAATGGGTAAAAAAAAATCCCTGTGGCTAGATTTGCCAAGATCATGGAGACAAACTTTACTAGACTTGTAGCTGTAATTGCTCCAACAGGTGACTCTACAATGTGCTGACTTTGAGGGAGGTGAATAGTTGTGCATGTTAGTTTTTAGATTTTAGATTTGGTTTCTGATACCAAAATAAAGGTTATTGACATGTATAATTCAATAATATAACTACAAAATGAGTCTTTTGGTGGGGTGGATGGTCTTTTTGGGTGTTTTGCAAATATGTGCTTCCTTCAAATGAAGGAAAAGTTGCTCATTATAAGCAACAACTAGAAGATGGACGTATCACAAAGAAAGTCTAAAAGAGAATTAGACAATGAATACTTTAGCAGTTTTTCCGTAGCCTGCTCTAGGCATCTGCTCCGAAATCCTGTTTCAGCAAAGTTGTTGCGTCTGTGAGGCTCCATTGGAAGTAGTCACAGCTCTTCCAATGAAGCTTAAAGCTGTGTTTATAATATGGATTCTGAATAGTCCATCACATCACTTTTTACATCAAGTTCACTATAAGGACTTTTCATTTTGCAATAGCAGCAGAACCTGTGATAGAAGTGAAGTTAGTCCAACCACTATGTATTCCAAGCTAGCCGTTCTTCTATAAAGATGCTAACTAAATTTACCTGCAGTATTTCATAGTGGTTGCACAACATGGTTGGGTAGATTCATCAGGACTGCAGGTGGTGAGTGACTGTGTTGAATATTGTTAATAATTGAGACTTCAGACTACAAAGCTCATGCTTTCATACCACAACTTAATATATTTTGTTTCTCAAACAATAACCGCCTTCAAATCTCAGTTAAAATGCATTTTTATTTGAAACTTGAATAACTTGACCTCAGTTGAAGGATTTGAAAGTGGATTTAGATTTGATAAAAATGCTCCTGAGCTCAAACCCTGAGAAGGTTGCAGGTGTTATGCGTAACTGTAACACAAACAGGTGATGAAAACACAGATTTGGCTGCTTTTGTGTGTTTGTACACTGAAGCTTCGCATAGAGAGGTAATCCTCGCTATCTGGTGAGCGTTGAAACGGCTTATTATCGTCTTTATGTGCTGTCAGTACACACATGTAGCACATACACACTGTTACACATTACATTTGTTCTTTGAGAAAAGTGAGTCATCTGTATCCCACAGCGGGTGAAACAGGAAAGCAATTTACACACACACACACTCTAACACACACACACGCACACACGCACACACACACACACACACGCACACACACAGGGCATGTCCAGTAAGTTTCATGACATCATCCAAAACAGGAAAGCATGTGAGGGGTGAAATTACTGCCTTTTCTCTCGGTGACCTCCACTCCTTTTTCTCTTTCTTTATTGTCTAGCTTTTTCTTTCTTTTATTTCCCTATCTCTATCTCATCTCTTTGCCTTTTACATTCCCCCCTTTTTCTTCTCTCTCTCTTTCGCTCGGCAGCACCCCCATCTCTTTCCTCTCACTCTCTGGTCTCTTATCTTTTAAGGGAGCTTTTTAGAACAACTCCCACACAATTACTCTGATCTGTCTTCCAAAAGCACAGGAGCAAAAACACATGCGTGCACACACACACACACACACACACAGACACACACACAGACACACACACACAGACACACACACACACACACACACACACACACACACACACACACACACACACA